>OY294023.1:12350044-12776488 GCA_958510785.1 Exephanes ischioxanthus | reverse complement strand
ATTTTGTTTCTGGTACAAGAAAATTAACAGATAAAAAAATTGTGCACGTTCGTGGACAATTTGTTGTTAAGAGTACAAACTTTGTTTTACTGTGTAGTTCGGAAAGCCACACAGTAAAAAATAATTTCGTAAAATCGGAATGTAAAATTTCGTAAAAATAATTTTGTTAAATAAGTGACAAACTCGTTCGTCACTCATTTGAATATACGAACTCGTTCTTCTATTTCCCGTGTCATTGACAATTACGTTTGTTTGTATGACAAGTAGGTTTGTATGGTTTGTATGGTTATTATGGTTTGTATGGTTATTATGGTTTGTATGGTTATTATGGTTTGTATGGTTATTATGGTTTGTATGGTTATTATGGTTTGTATGGTTATTATGGTTTGTATGGTTATTATGGTTTGTATGGTTATTATGGTTTGTATGGTTATTATGGTTTGTATGGTTATTATGGTTTGTATGGTTATTATGCTTTGTATGGTTATTATGGTTTGTATGGTTATTATGGTTTGTATGGTTATTATGGTTTGTATGATTATTATGATTTGTACGGTTATTATGGTTTGTACGGTTATTATGGTTTGTATGGTTATTATGGTTTGTCTGGTTATTATGGTTTGTATGGTTATTATGGTTTGTGTGGTTATTATGGTTTGTATGGTTATTATGGTTTGTATGGTTATTATGGTTTGTATGGTTTGTTTGCAAAACTAGAAAATTAACAAGTAAAAAATTGTGGACCTTTGTGGACAATAAGTTGTTGCAAAAAGTACAAACTTTTTTTACTTTGCAACGTCGAGGTAAGGGTTTCGCTTTCGCTGACAGCGTTTCACCGCTGCGCGTTAGTACGCACGCACGTGTACATAGGGAGAAGGCTCTGCAGCAGCGCGTATAAGAGCTTCACTCCGGCAGTACGATTAATCGAGCAACTGATGATAATTAACGGTCCGTGGCCTCGTAAAAGTTAAGGACCATGACCGTTCGACCTTCTATCGTCGCTCACCGAGCGGCGAACCGATCTGGCGGGCTCGGATAAGCGACAGCATCAGCTTAGACCGGACACCGTAAGCGCCGTGATGCTCCAATTGAAAGCCCCCCCCCCCCCCCCCCCCCCCCTCTCTCCTAAACCACCCCTCAGAAAGCAGGACAGAAACTGCCGGCGGTGTAAGTGCTCGCTCGCTCCGGCGCATACGCGCATGCGCACTCGCACGGCCAGTCGTTACGGACCTTCCAGGCTGGTTCGAGCCAGCTCGCTCCGGCGATTCTCGGTTAATTAATAGCAAGTGATTAATCGTCGGAAAAGAGAAGGGGCGTAGAGTGCGCTGCAGAGAAAGCAGAGACGAGAAAGGTGGGCGGCGGAGGGGGGGGGGGGGGGGGGGGAGGGGGGGGGGGGGGGAACAGTGCCTATACCCTCGTCAAACAAACCTCCGAGCAACGCTCCGAGCTTGTACGTGATCTGCAAATACGAGCGGAGAGCATACCCGCAGGTATGGCTGCGAGGTTTGCTGTGCGCCTCTGACGCGTTTTGCCAAGCCACCCCCGGCCAACCCCCCGCCCCCCGCGATGCTGTAAACCCGAAACCCCTCGCGCACTTGCCCACTCAGTAGGAACGAGACGCGTGCAAATTTGTACCATGCCTCGGAAGCCGAACGTACCAACTCACCCCCCCCCCCCAACTCCCCCCTCCGAACACCACTTCCTATATTACCGAAACGCTCACACGACCCCCTTCAACATATCCGCGTCTGTCTACGAGCTGCTCGCTTCGGCATTATTACGCGCAGACCGAGTCTCCCCCCCCCCCCCCGACTCATCTACCCCCTCCCCCGGTTTCTACCACTCAATCTTTTCTCGGATAAGCTTCCATAACGTGAGTGGTTATAATAGCGGGGGGGGGGCGGGGGGCAGAGATAGACTTTGATTTTCATTAAATTGCTTTCTGTTCGATCCATCTATGTTGTTTGCCGAAGCGGTTATGCGGGGTCGTTCGTGGTCATGTGACTGATTGATTTACTTTTTTTTTTTTGTGGAGAGGGGGAGGTAGCGGGGAGGGTCGTAGTGCTCAATTCCGATTTGTAGGGAAAAAAATCCCAGGACCGAAAATAAAAACGGATAAAACAACATGTTTTCAATATTATTGTTTTTATGTTTTCTATTTGTTTCTTTTTTTTTTTTTTAAATAAATTTCTCCTACCATTTTTGATATTCGGACCTGGAATTCTGTTTCAGCTCATCGGACCATTGTTGGGAGTAATCAATCGTGGTGGAGCTTCCGGATAGTCGATAGAAAATATTCGCAAATATCGCTTGAACATTTTACGCTGAACGGAGTTTTCGAAAATTAGAAAAAATTTATTCGTATTAATCGACGAATCAATTTTGGGGAAAAAAAAGTTATGGAATTTGTCACGACCAAAATTTTAAGGTTTTTTTTACTCTACAATTGGAGGTTTTTTTTTTTTTTACAATTACATGTGACATTGCTCGAAAGATCATGGGCCATATCACCCCAACTTACCCTATACAAAAAACATATTTTTCAAAATAAGCTCACCCATGCGAATGAGATTCTTACCCCACAATTCACCCGCGATAATTTATCTACAAAAATACATCAACTAAAAATATTAACTTCGATCTTCATCCTCGCTCGCTAGTTTTCGACGGGATTGCCGGTCCGACCTCTCGCGTCCAATCTCCGTCACGGATCGCGCAAGCATCCGTACACATCCGAGCAGATCAGTTTTCGCGAATTTCTCTCCCACCGCGCCTCTTCCGGGCCGGAATAGCGCCGTCCATATCGTGCCGGTAATATCGTATACGAACGAGAGCACGTTCGGTCCGCAGAGTTTCTCGCGGTCCCCGTCGATTTCCCTCGTGTACCGAGAGAGCCCTAATAAACTTTGGCCGCCGCTTCTCCGCGCTCCTCTTCGGCAACGAGCCACGGGGCGGCTCTCCCTCTCTCGTCTGCACTGTACGGGAGTGATTTCTAACTCGCGGCTCGAACATGAGCTCACGGAACATCCTGCGAGATACTCGAACGACATCGCCGGCGCGGAGGCTGATGGACAAACGCGGAACAATAACAACAACGACGACGACGAGGCGGATTCATTTACATGCGGATGAAACTCGCTCGGGCGAATATATTCTTATTATTATTCACCGCAGCGGCGGTCGTCGTTATTGCTATATAATACCCGGCCGTTCAGAGACGCGGATGAACCACTCAAAACCACCCCTCGCCGTCTCCCATTCGTCTTTGCCTTGGAACGGAAGAACTACGGTGGCGAACGAGGTATTAAAAAAAAAAAAAGTTTTGATTGTTTCTGGTTAATTGTCTTCCGTTATATAGTCGTGGAGATGAATCCGGGGAGATCCTTCGAGGGAGGGTGTTGCCGGAAATGAGATAACTTTTTTTTTTCATCGTAGGTTTGTAGGGTTTATTTCGGCGACTGAGGAAAGGGGTGGAAACGACCTGGAGGATATTTACATTTACTGCCTGACAGGACTTGACGGATTCGAGATCGGCACTTTTTTTTTAGTTTCTTCGCGGCGATGGGTTTAAGCTCTTCGTTGGAAAATTCAGCTCTTTGCATTGTACGGTTAAGGAACAATCATTGTCGACAAACGTCCGTAATTTGTTTTCTTGGTTTTACTATTTTTTTCTAAGTTTAGAAAATAAACGTATTTTCAACTACTTTTTTTTTAGTTTCTTCGCGGCGATGGGTTTAAGCTCTTCGTTGGAAAATTCAGCTCTTTGCATTGTACGGTTAAGGAACAATCATTGTCGACAAACGTCCGTAATTTGTTTTCTTGGTTTTACTAATTTTTTTTTAAGTTTAAAAAATAAACGTATTTTCAACTACTTTTTTTTTTTAGTTTCTTCGCGGCGATGGGTTTAAGCTCTTCGTTGGAAAATTCAGCTCTTTGCATTGTACGGTTAAGGAACAATCATTGTCGACAAACGTCCGTAATTTGTTTCCTTGGTTTTACTATTTTTTTTTAAGTTGAAAATATAACCGTATTTTCAACTATAAAAAATTGCGAACGAAAGAATGGTGAATTTAACGAGATACAAATGGAGCCTCGCGGACGAGAACATGTTTGATGAATGTACAAACGTTTGTTACCGCGTATTCGTATGAACTTCGCGCAGTCCAGGCTATTCTCGATCATCGCTACAAATAAAAGAGAATTTAAAAAATCCGTCCGGACCCTCACAGGTAGATTTCGCGGGTAAAAAAAAAATCAACAGAATATGCCAGTAGAGTAAAAAAAATCTATGCAGAACCCCTCAAGTAAGTTCCTTTAACCTAAAAATGAAAAAGCTCTAGAATATCCCTAGAATATCCCTGGAATATCCCTGGAATATCCCCAGAATATCCCCAGAATATCCCCAGAATATCCTCAGAATATCCCGGGGTGTCCATAGAATATCCTCAGAATATCCCTAGAATATCCCAGCGTGTTCCATAATATCCCAGAATGTTTCAGAATGTCCCATAGTATCCCTAGACTATCCCTAGAATATCCCTAGAATATCCCTAGAATATCCCTAGACTATCCCTAGACTATCCCTAGACTATCCCTAGACTATCCCTAGACTATATCCTTAGAATATCCCTAGAATACAGCCCCGTCCAAAATAAGACCCCTCCGCCATACGATTTTGACCAAAACGACCATCGACATGTTCGCGTATTAAACCGATGTTTAACGAGCGCTTCGATTCCCGGTACAGCGGTACATCGCGCCCGGAATGCATATGTACACGTTATAGCCGAGGTACACAGTGTCTCCACAGGTTGCTGATTTCGCGTGCTGGCTCGCGGGATTGGAGGTAACGCGGGTGAGAGCAGCTAGCCCGCCGCCGATCGGCTCTCCCTGGGGCGGGAGAGATATATTTTATAGCGGCCAACGGTGCGCCACCCCGTGAGAGAGGGTCGAGGGAGAGGAGGCGAGAGAGAGAGGGAGAGAGAGAGAGCGAGATTGCGAGACAAGCGCGCGACGGAACGAGAGGACCGGATAGCCGAAGGGAGCGCACAGTATTTATTTATCACCCACGATATCCGAGGTTGGTCCCTGACCAGTCAGTAGTCCGAGCCGTGCAGGTCGACGAGCCATTCTGTTTAATGGACGGTCGGGCTAGCGCGAAACTCGCCCGAGCACCAATCAGCGACTGCGACTTGACGAGCGAGCCCTCTGCGCCACCGCTATCGCGTACGGGGGATTCCCCGCGAGCGCGCGCGCATGCGCCGCACTCGCCGGCGCGCTGCGCGGGGATTCCCCGTTCTCCGTCCGGCTCGCGCGCTTCGGGCGCTCGCCGTCCCACTCAGCGGAATCGGCTCGCGTTATGAATTGGGCAACCGGTTAACGTCGTTTCGGCGTCAATTTGCTACGTAAAGGGACTCGGGCGCTCGCGCACCCCTAAAATATATGGTCTGACAAAAATTTCTCCTGTTATTGCGGAATTGCCTCGGCGAATAAGCCCTGAGAGAGAACGGGGGGAGTGAAATGATTGCGTAACGCTGCGGGATGGCGCGAGGGTGGACGAAGGGTCGAATACGTGTCCGCTGTCGCGGGACACAGAGGCCGGTCGCGCATCGTTTATTCAACGGGAGATTAAAACGATCGAGCTAAACTATACTCTGTTCTATGTGCGAATGGTGCACGGTTAATGCACAACGCTTCGCTGGCAGCTTGGATGGACCGCTCGACGAGGCGGACTACGATGGTTTCGAGTATCGGAGAAATTGCCGATTCGCTCTCCCGGATGCCCTCGGAGCAGTGATGGGCTATGTTCACTCAATGTTCTGAAAATCGATGGATTCACGCGTTTCATCGCTTATTTAATTGGATTATTTAATGCAGCGAGTCGATGGAAGATTATCGATTATTATGGCAAATAATCGATTTTTTTTTACTGTCAATGCGCTGGCGCGGTGGGCATTGATTAGAACACTTTCGCGGTCGATGGACAATTCGAAATTGTACACTTCAATTATTTGACAGTATGGTAATAATATTTGCACAGTAAAAAAATAATTGCGTAAAATCGGAATATGAAGTTTCTTAAAAATAATTTTGTTAAATAAGTGACAAACTCTTTTGGTCAGGTATGAATATACAAACCTGTTCTTTTTTAGTTTATACTTTTTAGTTTATAATTTTAGTTTTTACTTTTTTTTGTAAAAATAGAGCCGGCTGGTGGGAACGGAAAATTGACAAATAAGAAATTGTGGACGTTTGTGGAGAATTAAGTTGTAAAAAGTACAAACTTGTTCAGTGTGTATTGTTTGTTTGGCTTTCTTTGGCACGGAATATTGGAACCCTCGAATTTGGCGAAGAGAACTGCCGTCGAAATCGATGCAGAATTACATTGAAAACTTGGACATTATAAGCACATTGTGCTTTTAATAATAAACAGATCTTACTATATTTATATACAATGTATTTACAACTCTTTCGTCGAGGTCTGCCGTGCCGCACTTATGAAAGACCAACACTTACTTTTTCTTGCAAATATAGCGTTTAAATTAACGCGGACTATTTCTAATTAAACGATGCATCGATTCGACATCGGACTTTTAGAAAACAAAAATCGATTCGGTTTGTAATCGATTATTTTTATTAACATCGCTCATCACTACTCCGCAGAAAGAGAGAGCGATCGAACTCTGCCTGTTAGCCCGATAACTCGGCGATTGACGCGACAGGCTGTTCACAACGGTGTTACAACGGGGAAAATTACAATATCGAATACTTTAGCGAAATATGTGCACGAAATTACCGAGCTTTTGCGGATAAATCGAACGCATTAAACTCGATGCGGGAAAATCGAGGTAAAATTAATTAATCGTTGTATTAATTTTTATTTGTTTTTTTTTTTTTTATTCGCTCGCCTTCATCGAAAGCGTGTAAAATGCTCGATTTAATATTTTGAATCGGGTTTTTCACGCAGTTTGCATTGTTTCAAAATTAAATCCATCGGTTTTATGCATAAAAATTTCGCGCACTGTAGCGCAAATTTTCATGCGGACATTTCCGCGGACATTCAATCGATTACACGAATTTATTTCCGCAGAGACTCGACAATTACGAACGAACGAATGGCGAGATTCCTCGAAAAAAAATCTAATTTTTTTTTTTTTACGACACTTTACGTATCCAGCAGAAAAAGTTTGTACTTTTTACAACAACTTATTGTCCGCAAACGTCCACAATTTTTTATTTGTTAATTATCTAGTTTGACAAACAAAAGTACAAACTAAAATTGTCAGTGACACGGGAAATAAAAGGACAGTTTCGTATATTCAAATAAGTGAGAAAACGAGTTTGTCACTTATTTAACAAAATTATTTTTACGAAATTTAGCATTCCTATTTTACGAAATTATTTTTTACTGTGTATATGGCGAAGAAGGGCGAGCATTTTTCCTTTCGACCACTTCGATTTCCGGTCAGTACGTTACATCCCTCCAAGTAACAGAAACCGAGCTCCCGAAGATAAAGGCGTTTCATTTCGGCGGCGGATTGAAAAAAAAAAAAAAAAAAAAAAAAAAAAAAAATGAAGAAAACAAAAAAGGGAAAAGTTTTATGCATAAAAGCTTCCGCGTATTGTACCGTAAATTTTTGTACAGACATTTCCGCGCACATTCAATCGATTGCCCGAATTTATTTCCGCGAAGATTCGACGATTCGGAGCAAACGAACGGCGAGATTCCGCAGTGCCCTTTGAAGCGTTAACGAGAATTTTTAAAAAAATATAATTTTTCTTTACGACACTTTAGGTATCCGGCGAGGAAGGGCGAGCATTTTTCCTTTCGACCACTTCGATTTCCGGTCAGGACGTTACGTCCCTCCAAGTAAGAGAAACCGGCGAGTTCCCGAAGATAAAGGCGTTTCATTTCGGCGGCGGCTTAAAAAAAAAAAAAAAAAAAAAAAAAAGAAGAAGAAAAGAAAAACCAGCTGATCGAGTAAGAGCGAAGGAGAAGGGTTTTTCCTCTCTCCCCCTCGGCTTTCTTTCTTTTTAAGCCCCGTGGCCGAAGGTGAAAGAATTGGCTGCGGTCGTCGGTGGCTCCCAACGAGGATAAATATTCTCTGCTTGGCAATCGTAATTTATCGAGTCGCTGGCGATGAGAGTAATTTAGGTTCCTCCCTCGTGCGGGAAAAGCCCGGCGAGGAAAAAAGAGGGACGGAAAATCGGTAGCTCTTTTCTCCGCGCGCTCGAGAGCAAAATGGAAAATTCGACGCGGCGGAAAAGAGGCGAAGCAGCGGAAGATATAGCTGTGGCAATTGCGGCGAGGGGGGGGGGGGGGGGGGGAGGGGGCAAGGGGGGGGGGGACGAGAGGGACGAGGAAATCGTAGAATTGGCGATTCGTACGAGGTAAAACGAGGGGGAAAAAGCCAGAACGCGGAAGATGGAGAGATAACCAGACTCTCGCTCGGTCCCGCGAAAAGAAAACTGGTAATACGGGTGTGAAAGATGGCAGTCCGATAATCGAAGGGTGAATCGGTGTCAATTAAATCTTCCGACTCGCTCTTTTTCCGCCGCGGCCGAGAAAATATATCTGGCCAATGAGGGAAAAAGAAAAGGGGGCAAAAAACAATGCGAAAAACTTCCATCGGGCATTTAATTATTGAGAAAGTGTCGTCGACGTTTCAGACTCCAGACGACGGTGTCGTGGGACGAACTAATGAAAGCGCGAATATTTCTGCAAAAGCTTCAAAAAAATAAAATTAACCATCGACTTTCGAAGCAGCTAATATTAATTTTTAACAATAACATTTTTTGGACTTCTATTTTTTTTTTTTTTTTTTTTTCTGTCTCTGTCCTTCAGCGGGGTAAATACGCCGGAAAATTTCTCTCGGTTATAACGATTTTTCGGATATAACAAAAACACGGTGCGAGGGGATTACGAAAGCGTGTGTGAATTAAAAGAGCCGTGGTTTGAAACAGGATATGCTTTGAAACGTTTATCTCGCTTTCATCGCTTTTGCGGTAATACATACGTCTATACATATATATGAAGAATATATATATATACACATATATACTTTTTTTTCGCGGGTTCATCGACTCGCAGTCACGGGTGGCGAAAATTTTTCACCGATATAACCAATCATTCGCGGAGCCAATAGTGGATACAGTCATAGATACAGTTTGACACGCGCACACACATGCAGTTTGCATATTCGCGGCTACCCAGTGTCGCTCGATTGATTACCAATAATATATTCTCGGTTTTCATGTCCCTGTTGCGATACCGTTGCCTCAACGGTGCTTCCTTTCAGCGAACTATACGTCATCGACCAAAGGGCACTTGGGTCGAGAATATTTAGCCCCCACTCATAAAGGGACCTAGAACATTTCACCACTTGTTTCAAAGTATTTCAAAGTATTTCATTTGACCGCGGTCAAAGTGTTTAATTTGACCTCAGTCAAGACGTTTCATTTGACCCCGGTTGAAGTGTTTCATTTGACCCCGGTCAAAGTGTTTCACTTGACTCTTGTCAAAGTGTTTCTTTTGACTCCGGTCAAAGTGTTGCATTTGACCCTGGTCAAACTGTTTCATTTGACCTCAGTCAAGACGTTTCATTTGACCCCGGTCAAAGTGTTTCATTTGACGCCGGTCAAAGTGTTTCATTTGACTCCGGTCAAAGTGTTTCTTTTTACTCCAAAAAAGGAGAAAAAAAATCTCAAACATGTGTCCGAATGCGCTGCCTTGTCAGATAAATTTCTTAATGTTTCATCGAACCGCTTAACCCTGTGAAGCATATATTTTTATTATTATTTTTTTTACATATATGAAGTTTCGAATACATCGGTTGGTTATTAATGCATTTTTTTCTGAATGCAAAGAGGGCATCACTTGTCGTACACCATGCTTCGAAGGGTTAAGTATACGGTACCGTAATGAGACCGTTACGGCCCCGTCAGTGCTTCAGAGGATTAATTCCCGTAGCGGTGAAATCGGCTTACGCGCAGACGATACCTCAACCTGAGCAGTGGCTCGGAGTGAAGAAATCGACGAGGCACCGCAATGGAGTGCGGTAAAATAAAAGCGAAAAAAACTATCTTGAAATGTTCATATCGCTTCCTCATAAAAGTTAAAAATTGAAATTTTCATAGCGCTTTCTCATAAAAGTTAAAAATTGAAATTCTCATAGCGCTTTCTCATAAAAGTCAAAAGCTGACATCTTCATAGCGCTTTCTCATAATGTTCCTTTATTCGCGAAGCTTCTTCTGTGGGAAAGCATTTTCTGTATTTTTGGCTTCCTCGTACAGAAAGCTTTCAGCGAATAAGGGAACATTATGAGAAAGCGACGTGAAAATTTCAATTTTCAACTTTTACGAGAAACCGATATGAAAATTTCAATTTACAACTTTTACGAGAAACCGATATGAAAATTTCAATTTACAACTTTTACGAGAAAGCGATATGAAAATTTCGATCTTCAACTTTTATGAGATGTTTTTTTTTTTCCCAAACAAAGCTTCGTCTGAGGAAGCAACAGAATTTTTCATCGATATAACCAATCATTCACAGAGCCAAAGTGGAGTTATAGATATAGTTTGACACACACACACATACAGTTACATATCGCGGTCTATTCAGTGTCGCTCGATTGATTACCAATAATATATTCTCGGTTTTCCCGTCCCGTTTGTGATCGTCGTTGCCGCAACGGTGCTTCCTGCCAGCGAACTGTACGGCTTCGAGCTTTCAACTTTTCATAAGGAAATAAAAAAATAAAAAATAAAAGAACTCTCGAGAGGAAGTAACGAAAAATTTCGTACAGGAAGAAGTGGGAAGGAAGAAACAGCTTCGAGGAGGTATTTCCGGTCGAAATAGCCCGTATCGGTCGACAGAACGTGGAAGAAGCGACACGGTGGAAAGTACGAAATAGCCGACTTAAGGAAGTTTTACTGCGAGACAAACCGGAAGTGATTCGGGCTCTGCGCCCGAAAGCCCGCCCTTTCTCGCTCTCCCTCGTCCCTTCCACTCCGAACTACCCCCCGGACAAGAAACTTTCTTTCTCTCCTCCTTTGCTCGGATTACCAACGCCTACGAACATCCATTCTCGTTTAACGCCTTTATTTACCGACCGGGACTTTTCTTCGGCCTCCACCTCTTCTTATTTCTTAACTTTTTTTTTTTATTTTATTTTACTTTTTACTTTTTTTTTTTTTTTTTTTACTTTATCGTACTCTATCCCGATGCCCCGTCGATTTCTTCACTTCGAACCACTGCTCGGGTTGAGGTATCGTCTGAGCGTAAGCCGATTCCGCGGGTACGGCATTTAATCCTCCGAAGCACTGATGGGGCTGTAACTGTCTCATTACGGTACCGTATCTCTTAAACGACCCGACGAAACATCGAGAAATTTGTCTGACAACGACAGCGCGGTTGCGCACATGTACGAGATTTTTTTTTCTTTTTTCTTTTTCTTCAACTTTTATTCAGAAGAAATATCTCGTTTTCGAATGGTTCGAATAGCTTTGAATAAAAAAAAATATAATTCAGTTATTTTCCGACCAATGTATCGACACAGAAAGTACGAGCAAATATGTGAATATAAATATATAATATGTACATGAATATAAATATATAAGTGACAAATTTACTTACTTAAGCGACTCGACGAAACATTTAAAAAAATTGTCCTATAACACACAAAATTTAAAAAACTTAAAAAACATTAAAAAAATTGTCTGACAAAACAGCGCCTTCACGCACATGCTCGAGATATTTTTTTTTTGTTTTTCTTCCAATTTCTCTTCAACTTTTATACAGAAGACATATCTTCTTTTCAACACTGTAAAACAAAGTTCATGTGAAATTTAATGTAGGGAAGAGCGGGGCAAAATGGGTCGGTGGGGCAAAATGGGGCAGGGGGGCAAGATGGCATATTCTAATCATTTTTAAATAGGAGAATGGGGCAAAACGGGACAGACAACCCGGATGTATCAACAGGGCAGAATGGCGCATCAAAAAATGTTTGGAAACTTGCGTTGTGCTCACTGTCCCGTTTTGCCCCACTGCCCCATTTTGCCCCGCTCTACCCTACCCAACTGGAAGTTTTTATGCAAAAATAGGTATATTAAATTTCATGTATAATTGTGATGAAAAAGTTAATGTTCGGTGTATTAAAAACATTGAGAATATTTTATTTTCAATAATTTGCTTTAATTTTACTATTACATTTTAATTTCAATGAAAGAGTATATTAATTCTTCGTCACAATTGTACATTAAATTTACAATTTCTTTTTACAGCGTAGGCTCCGAATAAAAAAAAATTTGTTCAGTGTTTTTTTTTTCGAACGATCTATTGACGCCAAATACACGGAAATCACGAGTCAATATATATACATATAAAATATAATAAAAAAATAAATAAAATTTTTTCATTTTCGGTCAATCGTTCAATCGCCCCCAGTTAAAAATTGAAGTATAAATAAACCTCAAAATTGCACGCGGTGATTTAGTTTCCGGCGTTCGGTCAGCCTGGCATGAGCGATAGAAAGAGTCCGCGCGTGGCCCAAAGCGTTTCACGATTTTGTGCGGAGCGCGGAGGAGGGTGGAGGGAGGAATCTACCCGAGCGTGTTTTCCCGTGCAGGAGCGGGCCGGAGGCTGAGCGCAACACACAGGGAATGTATAAAGTATCCGGAGGGGTTGCGCGACGTGTATATAGAGACGGGCGGTGCCAGCGTACAAATACGAATACGAATAACAAGTTTATTGGCCGGAGTCCAGAGGGACCACTCAAGCTCGATCGCTCTCCGCGGACCGACTCGTACTCGTACGGAACGGCCGTGGAGCAACCTCGCTCTACCCTACTCGCCTACGAAGCCGTTTACCTAACGGGTGATTCTTGAAAACGCGCTCGAGCCTTTTTTTCGCTGACTGTAAAAAAAACGCCTCGAAGACCAATTCTTCATCCTCTCTGTTTCCAACTGTTCGAGACTTTGTACCTCACGGGCAATCCTTTTCAACATTTTTACATTGATAATTTATTGATAATTTATTGATAATTTATTGATAATTTATTGATAATTTATTGATAATTTATTGATAATTTATTGATAATTTATTGATAATTTATTGTTAATTTATTGATAATTTATTGATAATTTATTGATAATTTATTGATAATTTATTGATAATTTATTGATAATTTATTGATAATTTATTTATAATTTATTTATAATTTATTTATTTTTGCAGACTGGTTTCATCGCCAACGAGGCAGAACGAGCAAGCTTCCAGCAGCAGCAGTACCGTCGGTCAGCACGGGGCGACATTCGCAGTCCGAGTGGGGACGATCGACGGGGTTGTAACGCACCATCTGAGGGCCGAGACGAGAAGAGATCTGGCCGCGTGGGCGAGGGCCATAGTTCAAGGGTGCCACATGGCTGCTCACTCCTTGCGCGAGTACACAGTCAGTGAGTTGAACTTTCTTCCGAAGATCACATTTTCGAACCGGAAGTGACGTATTTCCAGTATGACGTAATTTCCGGTCGAAGATATTTTACTAGGCTACAAGGGTGGGAAGAGCGCTATTTTCGCTGAGCCTGAAGTTTGCCGGCCGAGTGAAACGAAGGCAGAAATCATACGAGGTGGAAATCCGCTCCCTCATATGAAAATAAAAATTTTCATATCGCTTTCTCATAATGTTCCTTTATTTTTCCCCATGAAAATTTTTCCCGAAATTCGATTATATTGTTGTTGTTTTTTTTTTTCTCAATTTTATTTATTAGAATAAAAACTTCATTTTGCAGGATGTCTTTGGCAAGGAAGAGCCTGCCAACTGATCGTCAATCACGAGGAGGGTTTCGTCCTCTACGCGGCGGGAACGCGTGGAATCGTAACCGGAAACGGCGCTAGTCCCGGCTCCCCGCCCGCTCCTCTCTGGAGAAGATCCTTCGACAAATTGAGGATGTCCGCGGACGACGGCGCTCGTCTTCTCTGGCTTGATTTCGGCGGCGACGACGGCGAGATCGTGAGTATTCTGACTCGTAACTATAATATGTCCATTTAAGAAAATTCGTACGCACATCTCGTTATCACTACGAGGGCGCAGAGTCTGGTTTGTTTGACGCAGACGCACAGTAAAAAAAACGTTTGTCCTTTTTACAACAACTCACTGTCCACAATTTTTTATTTGTTAAATTTCCGATCATACTGTCCGGTTCTAGTTTTACAAATAAAAGTCCAAACTGAAATTGTCAATGACACGGGAAATAAAAGGACAGGTTTGTCTTTTCAAACCTGAAGAAACAAGTTCGTATTTATAAAAAAAAAAAAAAATTACTTGATTTTTGCTTCCTTATAGAGAAAGCTTTGACACAGCGTAGATTCGACATCCGTTTTGACCAAAAGCGCTAGATTGGTAGATTTTTTTCGCGCGAAACCTGAGTCGGTCAGCAGTTTTGCCTAAAAGTTAAATACGACGTTGATGTTGAAAGATGTTGAAAATTGAAATTTTCATAACGCTTCCTCATCAAAGTTGGAAGTCGAAAGTCGAAAGTCGAAAGTCGAAAGTCGAAAGTCGAAAGTCGAAAGTCGAAAGTCGAAAGTCGAAAGTCGAAAGTCGAAAGTCGAAAGTCGAAAGTCGAAAGTCGAAAGTCGAAAGTCGAAAGTCGAAAGTCGAAAGTCGAAAGTCGAAAGTCGAAAGTCGAAAGTCGAAATTTTTATAACACTTTCTCATAATGTCTCTTTATTCGCAAAGCTTCCTCCACGAGGAAGCCAAAAATATAGTAAATGCCCCGTTGACGATACGAAGTATCATCTATATACTTCGTTTAACGAGAAAAGCAGCAATTTGAGATGATCAGCAACACATTAAATTTATCGCAACAGTAATTTCACATAAATTTTTTTTTTTTTTTTTTTTTTTAACGTGGACAAAAATAAATATTTCTCAAACGTACAAACAATTCTTATCGCGTACCCTTCGCCGATCATTGTTATCCCATATCACGAAATTTAACCTGACGTTTCGTTTTTCTGTTTATCTTCGCAGGAGTTAGACCTGGAGAGTTGTCCAAAGCCAATCGTCTTCGTGCTGCACAATTTCCTCTCGGCGAAGATACATCGCCTCGGTTTGACCGCATAGGGGTACGAGGGGACCTCATGCGAGGTCCCCGACCTTCCGCCTCACACAACGAGGTCCGTAACGAGCGTCTTTCTTCACTAATACAAAGACGAGCGCAGGGCGGAGCGGACGAAGTTGTGGAGCAAAAATAAAAAATAAAAACAATGAAAGAGGAAGAAAAAAAAAAAAAGAAGAAAAAAAATGACACGAGAGAGAAATATATGGAACGCGTCCAGGGGGCGTTCGAGAGAAGCCCGCCGATGTTCCTTCGATGATTTTTCGTCGCGCGTTCGAGAGGCCAAGATGAAGAATCGCGTTGCATTGGACGTTGAGGAGAGCGAATGCTCCAAAAAGCAGCGTTTCGAGAAGCCTCGAAGAACATTTTCTTTGCCGTACGTAAACCCGAGAGCCAACGACTTAACACTTAAGAAAGTATAGCGACTATCGAGTGAAAGAGAGAAAGTAACGAAGGAGACGAAGAGGAAGAAATAATAATAAAAAAAAAAAATAATGAAAAGTAAAAAAGATATTGACAAGATTGAGAAGCGGAAGAGATGAGAAACGATTAATCGACTCGGAGCCATCCACTGAAACTTTTTCTCTCGAAGCGCGGGAAGAAGTTTCGAATAAAAAATAATATCGACGGTTATTATATTGCGATAATGAGTTGGGTACGATAAACAAAAAAGTGAGACTAAAGGAAGAATTTTAAAAAAAAGAAGAGAGGAGAGAAGACGATGCGAATAACCGAGGATGCAAACGAGACGAGACGAACGAGTGGAACAAACATTCGAGATATAAATTTGAGATTTTAGAGAGGGTATCAGGAATCGCTAATAATCAACGCGCCTAATTAAGTGATTACTATAAATAAATAAGATTAAAAGAAGAAGAAGAAAAAAAGACGAAGAAAAAGGAAACTGGTAAATAGATTAACGAGACGGGATGATAAAATTGAAGGAAGCGAATGAAACAATGGAGGACGAAACGGGAAGTGGACGAGGGGAGTGGCTGAATGATAAGCGAAATGATAAGGAAAGTTTCACCGGCGAGATGAATGAGAAAAGAACGAAGATAAATATTACAAAAAAAAAAACAGAGATACGCATAATTATCGATAAATATTATTACTAACGAATTATTAACGTATAAATGAATAAAGGATTGTGCGATTTGCATGTCGACCGAGCCCGGCGTCCCCGTAACGCCGGACGCGTTCTATCGAGCGAAGGAATAGAAACGAAGAAAAGAAAAAAAAAATCAACTTTGGCGAAGAAATTATGAGTTTTGAGAGCTAAAAGACGGAAAGCTGTATCGCTCCTGAAGAGATCGGGAGGGAGGGAGGGAGATCACTATGACGAAAAACCCGATAAAAATTAGCGGCTAATTTATTAATGTTAAAAGTGCGCTCCTCGCCGGTCAATTATCGCGTCGTTATGCTACTTTTTCACCAACTCGCTCAGCGCCCTCCCGCACGAATCTCGGCGGAATAAAAAAAAACAAAAAAATTGCCAAGAAAAAAAATAGTAAAATAAAAAAAAAATATGAAATTGCGCGAAAGAAAAAGGGCTTCCTCTGACGCGCGCCTCCGGCCTCCTGGCGGATAACTCGTTTGAGGAAGCTCCGGGATGGAAATCGGCAAAGCGCCTAAGAGAGCAGCGACGAGAATCGATCTCGGCTCCCAGCAGCCCTGGGTTATCAAAGCTCCATTCTACGCCCGGATAATTCCGTTAGAACTTTTCCCGTCTAACGTTTTTCCCCTCGCTTCTGTTCGGGGGCGGTTTCGTCGAGCGAGGGAGATCGCGCGCCGTGGATGGAGGAAAATCACCGTCGCCGCTTCCTCTTCCTCCGACGGAAAGTTTTCCGCGGCCGCCGAAGAAGATGGCAGCGGGTTTCCGGCCGGTGCTCCATCTTGCCCCCCCCCCCCCCCCTCCCCTTGCTGCTGCTCGGCCGGCCGGCTCGAAGCAACACTATCGTTCCTTCTGCCCGCTGGAGGAAGATTCGGAGGGTCGCCGCTCGGTAACTTTTCCCATATAGATGAGGCGGGCACGTGCATTATCCGGCGATGGCGCCGCATGGATGGAGAGAGAATAAAAGCTCTCGCACGCGAGATTTCAAGACGGTAACTCCGGAATCAGCGACGGATCATGAGTTATCGGGCTCCTTTGCACGTGGGACGTTAGGCGAGGGCGTGCGAAGTTTTTATTACTTCGACGGGACATTTGTATCGGGCGTCCAACGTCGAATCGGCAGCCGATGTTCGAGACGATTTTGTTGATTTTTTTTTTTTTTTTTTGCAATTATAGCTTCGGGATTTTTTTTTCAGATTTTTTTTTAGACCACTGATGAAGTTTTGTTAATCGTTGGGAAATTAATTGCGAAAAGGGTGTTTTAATAAAACTTGTGAAAATATTCGGGGTGATTCTGTGATTTGAAATATTATTTTTAAGCAGCAGCCGATAATGGGATTCTCAATATTTACTTTATATTCGGGCTTTCTGGTATTTTTTGTACACTTCAGAAAAATTGACATCCTCTGATATCTGAGTTGTGAGTGATTAAAAAATATATATTCCAATCGCAGCATGCACAGTGAAATATGATTTCGGAAAATTGGAATTCGAAGTTTCGTATAAATAATTTTGTTAAATAAGTGACAAGATCGTTTGTTCGGGCTTGGATGTACAAACTTGCCATTTTATTTCCCATGTTATTAAGAATTTGAGTTCGTACTTTTGATTGTACAACTAGAAGCCGGATGGTGCGATCTTAAAATTAACAAATAAAAAATTGTGTACGTTCTAAAAATACGTTTGCACTTTTTAAAGTACAAACTTTCATTACTCCGTGAAAGAAACTAGGAACTTGTGAAAAAAATTGTAAATATTGAGATCCCATTATCGTGTGCCGCTTAAAAATCACATTTTAAATAATAGAATGAGTGTCAATTTTTTAAGATTTTTAAAAAAGGCCTTTTCACGATTGGTTCTTCGACGATTAAAAATTTTCACTCGTGGTTAAAAAAAATCTGAAAAAAATGCCAAGACCCTCATGCGTCGATAACAAGATCATACTGAAAAAAACGAATGCTGCGTAAAAATCACATTTGAACTTATAGAATCAGTCTCAATTTTTAAAGATTTAAAAAAAAAGTCTTTTTCGGAATTGGTTCTTCGACGATAAAAAATTTTCACTCGTGGTTAAAAAAAATCTGAAAAAAAATGCCAAGACCCTCATACGTCAATAACAACATTATACTAAAAAAAATGAATGCTGCCGATTCGAAGTGGAATGTCCCATATATATATATACACACACACACCCTCTCGTCCATCCGCTCAGCATCATCGACGGACGGGAAATCGAAGCGAAAATAGGATCAAGTAAAAACAAAAACCCAAACACGAAAGCAAAAAAAAAAAATAGAGAATTATGTCCCACCGGCGAGGAAGCGCTCTAGTTGTTTTATACGGTTCGTATCCTTACGCAATTAAATTTAAGATAAAAAAAATGAAGATAAAAAAAAAAAAGAATGATCGTGTGAAAATGGCATCGAATCAGAGATTGGTGAGGAGCGGTCGGGGCGAGCGTCGGAGGGCGTTCCAAGTCGTATGAAATTCGAGGGGGATGAATAAATGGCAGGGGGGGGGGGGGTGGAAAGGCGGAACAACGTGACTGTTGATATTAATGTAAATTGGAACGCCGAGAACGTGCCGCTCTGACAAAAACCTCTATACGGTGGAAAACCTCGGTGGGATTGTGCATGTGCGTCTCCGAGACGGTTTTCATCGAGCCCGTAAATTTCTTAAGAGCCGCGAGGCGCCGAGGAGGGCGGGACAGTTGCCGAACTCGAGTTTATTCAGGATCATCGCCTCGCTCCCGCTCCCGGCTCGTTCTCGGCGTGCGATTGACGCCCGGGACGTCTCTTTAACCAATTATCGCGATAATAGCTGCCGGGAAATATATCTCGTCGGGCGCGAAGAAGACGACGAGGAGGGGGAAGAGGACGACGACGATGGGGTGGAAGCGCAGCCCGAAACAATTTTCCCCATTATTTCCACTACTCAGACAAACCCAGCGAGTACCCCGTTAACAATTGTAATGAATATCCGTGAGAGAGAAAGCGCGAGTGAATTTCTGTGTATAAATACGCGACGAAGGTGGGAGGGTTCGATTGTCGGACGAATGAACGAATATTTGTGCGTGAGAGGAGAGAATTACATTGGGGTGAAAAAAAAAATACTGGAGGGCAGTGGCGCAAAAAAAAATAATTAATTAAAAAAAAAAAAAGTATAATGCGAGTGAGATTATTGAGAGTGAGGAAAAATATTGATGATAATTTTTAAAAAAATATGAAGGGAACGTGTCCGCTGCCCCGGAGCCGTACAATAAATAAAGTTTTGCGATTAAGTAGACATATCAACGAAGCCACGTTATTAATGATAATCTAACTTCTCGTTTTTTTTTTTTTTTTTTTTTTTTTTTGTATTGTTATCTTCCACGAGGGTCCTCGGGATCGAGATGGAAGTGTGAAATACGCTGGAAAAAAAAACGTCGTATCCTTCATTCTGTAAATAAAAATTCCTTAGGGAACGCGAGTTTTTTTTTTTGCACGATGAGCGTGCTCTTTCCAGCGGTCGAGTAAAAAAAGGTGAACGATAAAATTAAAAAAAAAAAATTGTATCTCGCATTCGGCAGTGTGAGAGATTTTTTTTTCGCCGGAGATCGTACGAGGACCCTCACATGCACGTGTACACACAAACACAGAGAGCGATCTTCGCGAATAGTAAAATAAATAAATTAAAAAAAAAATAAGTAAATAAAAACAACTCGATTAAAGTATTTGCTTTCGAAGAGTCGGCGATCGGCTCTCGTAAATTATGTATTTTTCTAATAATTTTAGCCTCTTATTGAAAATGAAGAAAAAAAAAATTCATACCTGCGGATAATAAGATTGCAAGAGATAGAGAGGCATTTCGCCGAGCGAATAATCGTCGCGAGATACTTTTTTCCTCTCGCGAACATGCGGAATATAAAATGTGGCCCCCCCACCCACCCCTCGATTATCATCCTCTCGACTTGTTTTTTATTATTTTTTATTTAGAAGACTACGATGGTTAATGTATGTATGCGTTACCAAATAAACAGAACGGTTAGAGCATCGACTGGTTGAACATAGTTGTCTCGTGTTCATTTTTTTTCCCCCTACCATAAATGTTAACCCTTTCCGTATCGAGATTCATCGGCGAATGCAGCAGCTTCGAATTCATCCGGCTTTCAACGAAACTGGAAGAAAAGTGAATTTCACTCCGAAGGTACGTATTTGTGACGTCACTTCCGGTACCATCTTTGGCCCTGGGAATTTTTTGTATAATCAGAACACCGTTGCAAGCAATTTCTCGTGAGCGATTTTTCACGCATTTCTGTCGTTGTCGAGAAAAAAAAAATAAGACAACTTTTTTAAAATCTTAAAAATATTTTTAAAAAATTAAAAAATTAAAAAAATGATTTCTACTTTAATGATTGGCAACATAAAATCTCGTCACCGAAAAATAAAATAAGAAGTCGTCGTTAGGCGAGGCAAAGTACGCTGTAAAAATAAATAAAACAACCCGATAAAAATATTTGCTTTTGAAGAGTTCGCCATTGTCTCTCGTGAATGAAGTATTTTTCTGATAATTTTAGCCTCTTATAAAAGGATGAAAAAAAAAAAAAAATCCACGTCTTTACTCATTTCTTGTGTTATCGAGAAAAAAAATGTTACGCTTTTTCCATTCGAAATCTATGGAATATTAAAAAACAAAAAAGAAACTATATCTGCTGTTAATAACTTGCAATTTTAAACCTCGTCCCAGAAGCATAAAACAAGAAGTCATCGTCGCCCGAGGCAACGCGAAAAGGATGCTGTACGCACCCCTCCAAGAGATTGATTCGCCCCCTCGTCTCGCTCGCAGCGTATGAAACATCAATTCTCCGCGTTCTCGTTTTCCTCGGAGGCGCTTTTTTTGCTGCACATACACGCACATCGTCGCGAAGTACGCAACCTCGATTCTTCGTTGGATTCTTCTACTCATACCGGCCGTAACTTCCGGTTTGAAAATCTAATTTTTCGACCGGAAGTGACGTCGTACCGGAAATACGTCACTTCCGGTCCCACCTTTGGTCCCGAGAATTTTTCATACAATCAGAACATCGTTGCAAGCAATCTGCCATGAAGGATTTTTCACCGGTTTTTTTTTTCTATCGAAAAAAAAAATGCAATGCCTTTTCTGTTCGAAATCAATGGAATTAAAAAAAAAATGAATAAAAAAATACTACCTGCTGTTAGTTAATTTGCAATTTTTAATCTCGTCCCAGAACCATAAAACAAGAAGCCGTCGTCGCCCGAGCCGACGCGGAAGGGATGCTGTACGCACCCCTCCAAGAGATTGATTCATCTCCTCGTCTCGCTGGTATAGCTTACGCTTCGAAACGTATAAAAAAATATATTCCCCGCGTTCTCGTTTTCCTCGGAGGCGCTTTTTTTTTTTTTTTTTTTTGCTGCACACACCCGGATATATCGGAGCGAAGCACGCAATCTCGATTCTTCGTTGGATTCTTCTATGAATACGGGAAGACGCCGGAAGAGCCGCACGGATAAAAGTTGGCGGTAGGAAAAATCGTGAAACGACGCAATCGCGGATAGGGAAAAAGAGACCAAGTAAGTTTTCCTCCGGAGTGAGATATACACACAAATATCCATACATACATACATACATACATACATACATACATACATACATACATACATATATACATACATACATACATACATGCATACATAAATACATACATACATACATGTGTGTATGTGTATATATATGTAGATATACATAGTATGTGCGTATATACATGTATATAGGGCACTCGAGGTAAGAAGTAGATTTCTGGATGAAAGTACGGCGGCGATATAGAAAGCCGGAGGGCTGGAGAGAAGGAGAGGAAAGCCCGCGAGAAACTTTGGGACTTTGTCATTTTTATCGGCAGTTCGATATCGTCGTATTCCGCGATTGGCCACCAAATCCTGCTTTTCTCTTGCCTCGCCGACGAGGCAGCCGCCTCCTCGGTGCGATCCTCTCGCCCGCTGCTGTGTCGCTTTCCTCCTCCCGTATCGCTGCCGCGGGAGCCGTATGGACCGTGGAAAAGTGTGCGGCTCCGGCGCATCGCTCGTCGAAAACTTTTCTGATCCGTCTTTTGCCGGAGCAGCGCGCTCGAAAGATATTTTTCGAAGAGCCACGGCGGAGGCCGACTGTCGGACTGGCTCGCCACGTAAATCACGGCCGCGCCCGATAGCTTCACATATCTTACTCAAAATTTCTTCTCGAATTTCGTCCGATCGAACTATTTTTTTTTTTTTTTTTTTTTTATAAATGTGTGGAATAAATAAAAATGGTGTGGTCCGTGTTACCCCAATTCGGATTATGCGGGTTGCGGTGGAAAGGTAACATTGAAAAATGAACGCTTCGAGAAAACTGGGACTCCATAAAAAAATAAATGCCTTCGAATCCTAAGACTTCAGTCCCTGACATCTCGCTTTTATCCTGTATTTTTTGTTCAGCTCGGCATGTAAATCACAACTGTAGCCGATAGCTTAGTCAAAATTTCTTTTCGAGTCTCGTCCGACCGAGCAAATTTTTTTTTTTTTTTTTTTTTTTAACCAGTTCGTCACGTCAATCACAACTGTGTCTTATAGCCTCCCATATCTTATACAACATTTATTTGTTAATTTCGTCCTTTCGGTACATGAAAAATATATATATATATATTTTTAATAATAAATATGTGGAATAAATGAAAACTGGACGACCCGCATTACCCCAACTCGGATTATGCAGATTGCGGTGGAATTGTAAAATTGGCAAAAATCTCGAGGCGTAACGTGAACGTTTCGCCAAGATTAGGACCGCGTCCAGAAAGAAAAGCCTTCGAATCCTAAAACCCATTCCGTGCTATCTCGCTTTTATCCTGTCTTTTTCTTCAGCTCATCCGTACGATTCGCCACGTAAATCGCAGCTGTGCCCGATAGCTTCCCATATCTTCCCCAAAATTTATTCTTCAAATTCGTTCGTTGAAACAATTTTCTTTTTTTTTTTTTTATTGAAAAAAAACTGTCCTTCATTACCCCAATGCGGATTATGCAGATGGCACCGTGAAGGTAAAATTGGAAAAATCCCAAAGCGTAACAGAAACGTTTCGATAAGATTCTACCAACGCTGAAAAAAAAAAATCAATCGTCTTCAAACCCGAAAGCCCATTTTCGTTCCTTCTTCCTTTTTTTTTTACTCAATTTTCTGGGGTTGTCGATCCGAGCGCGTCTTGCACCCCAAAAAATAATTTATTTGACGGCCACCTTTTATTTGGTTCAAGTAAAATATTTATTTGATTTAAATAAATATTTATTTGATTTAAATAAATATTTATTTGATTTAAATAAATATTTATTTGATTTAAATAAATATTTATTTGATTTAAATAAATATTTATTTGATTTAAATAAATATTTATTTGATTTAAATAAATATTTATTTTATTTAAATAAATATTTATTTTATTTAAGTTAACTATTTATTTAATTTAAATCAATATTGACTTAAATCGAATAAATATTTTACTTAAACCAAATAACCAGTGGCCGCCAAATAATTTTTTTTCTGGGTGCGTTCTCTATCGAAGCTATCGTCCCGACTACTTCCCACGTCCCCAAAATTTATTCATCAATCTCGTCCCTTGAAACAATATTTTTTTCTTAGTCAAGAAAAAAAACCAAACTATTCGACCCGCATTGACCCAATTCAGATTATGCAGATCGCACGGCGAGGGTAAAATTGGAAAACCCTCGGGCGTAAAAAGGAGCGTTTCGATGCGATTCGACTCCGAAAAACTAAAAAAAAAAAAAAATCCCTCGTCTTCGAATCCGAGAGCCCATTTTCGTTTCTTCCTCCTCCTTTTTTTTTACCAAAGTTTCTACCACCCTGAAAGCGAGTCTTCGCGTTATTGGGATTTCGATTCGATCGCGTCTCGTTCTCGTGGGACTTTCTTTCCGCAGAACCGAAATCGCGACGCGAAGTAGAAAAAGGCAGAAGGAAAAGTGGAGAGAATGACGTAGAGAGCGTCGCGGGCGGCGTGCCGGGGCCGGGCCGGAGGCGGCGGAGAGCGTTGCGGTATGCAAACAGCCCGAGGAACATTGTCGAAGAAAGGAGCAACCTGGTAGAATTTCCCTCCAGCACACGCTGGAGAAAGACGAAAAAAAGGGTCTTCATCGATACGTGCATACATATATGCATCCCGATTCTCCCCCCCCCCCCCGCGCGTTTTCCTCTCGCGGGATAAGCTGTGTTTTCAATTGCATTAAAGCTCGTCGCTCCCCTGCGTTTCCCTCGTCCTGGAAAAGCGAGGGCTTCCAGGACTTCTCGAGAATCCTTCAGTGTATTTCCCTCGCCGGTTACACCAACCAACCCCCCCCCCCCCCCCCCCCAAACCCCCTTCAGATTTTTTGCAATGCCCCGCGCGAAGCTTTGCCATTTTCTTTCGACGTTCGGCCGAGGGAATTTCTACCCTGTGGGAATTCTACAGAAGCGAGCTCGGGATGTAGAACGAGATATATATATATATATATATATATATATATATATATATATATATATATATATATATATTTTTAAGGGTTGAAAGTAGAGGATGGAAGGAGCGAGAGATACAGACGCGAATAATAAAATATATATATTCATATGTATGGGCAATTCCACGTCAAATCAAGAGCCATCAACTCCGTAGGTTTTTTTTATTTTTATTGACGGAGTAACTCCTCTACACAGAACTCAAAGTTGCGAACGGAAGATACGAGGCATATCAAATTTGAATATACTGCGTAACACATTTTGTTCATTTTTTTAGTATGATGTTGTTATCGACTTTTAAGGATCTCGGGATTTTCGTTCAGATTTTTTAACCATCAGTGGAATTTTTTAATCCTCGAAAAACCAACTCCGAAAAGGCCTTTATCAAAAATCTGAAAAAATTCACACTGGTTATATGATTTAAAATGTGATTTTTAAGCACTACACGATAATGGAATCTCAATATTTACTAGTGTGCATTTTTTCCGATTTTTTAAAACGGCGTTTTCAGAATTGTTTTTTCAAGGATTAAAAAATTTCACTGGTGATGTAAAAAAAAATTGGTAAAAAATCCCGACAACCTTATCGGTCGGTAATATCATCAAACTAAAAAATGAGCGAAATCGACTGCTGATTTGACGTGGAATTCCCCGTATATATATATAAGAGGAAAGCGAAGAAGATGCAGAAACGGCGTCACGTCAACGAGAAGAAGGTAAGTGTGAGAAGAGAGCATGGGGTGGAGGAAGGGAGAGATATGGAAAAAAGAGATATGGAACGGAAGGAAAAACTCGTTGCAGCTGGTGAGAAAAATGAATATTAATATCACAGCGGATCGCAGAGTTGAGCGCGAATGCCTCACTCACTGTCTCTGCGCGGGGTATATCACGGTATAAATTCCAGCGGGAGTACAACGACCGGAAACGACGTGTCACTCCGCCGCGATTAAGCCAAAATGACTGTGTGACTCGGTTGCATTTCCATCTTCGTGTTTGTGTCTGTCTCTTGGATTTCTCTCCGGACCATCAACCGCGAGAAACGTGGAAAAATTCCTTGAGGGTTTTCCCGAAGACCTCTGGGAAATCGTGTAAGCGAGCTTGAATACCAAAGATTCGAGGATCTGTTTTACCGACGTTTTGGCGAACGAACGATTTGAGGCGAAGTGAAAGTCACGTGACGGGGCCATGAGTGTGAGAGAGATGGTTGCAATTTTCAAATTAACTTTATTCAATGGTGCTAATTTTTTTGTGAAAAAAATGAGTTCGGGCCGGTTGCGAAATTACCGTGCGCATCGGCTCGAATTTGCTTTTTCCTCAAAAAAAAAAAAATTAACACCCTTGAGAAAAGTTCATTACAGTTTTCATTACCGACCGCGATATTTCACTTCCCCTTAACGATTACGGAACGGTCCGACGGGCGCCGAAGGTTCTGCACCAGGAATATAAAAAAAAAAGGTCATCAAAGCCATCGAACGACGATGTTGTGATCTTTCGTTCAGCTTCGACAAAGTCTCGGAATCTGTTTTACCGACGCTTTGGCGTACGAACGATTTAACGATAATGATGGAGTACGAAGGGCGAAGAGGGTTTTGCACCGGAAATTAAGAAACGGTTTCGACCTTCGACAAAGTTCGAGGATCTGTTTTACCGACATATTGGCGAACGCACGATTAAACGATTATAGTGGAGTACGAAGGGCGGGTAGGGTTTTGCATCAGGAATGAAGAAACGATCGTCAAAGCAATCGAACGACAGTCCCGTAACGTTTCTTCGATCTTCGACAGAGTTCGATGACCTCAGACCGACGATCCTTCCAACGACCTCCAGTATCGACGCAGCTCACTTCGTCGACAGTTCCAACGTCGTTACCCAGCTCAATCTCGGTTTTACATAAACGAGCTAACGACAGGTTTCCCAAAGCTCGGTGTCGGCCTTGCTGGCAAGATTCGGTTGCAAGCGACTTCCTCAGCTTCTCAAACCCCACAAGGAAACGTTAGATCCTCGTCTGAGATGTGAACGATGTAGCCCTTCGCTTCTCGCTTGGATCACAGAAGCGGAAGGAGGTCTGGTTGCCGCGAGAGGAAGTCAGTTTCAGGCAGGTGTAAGTGTCCCGTCGAGCAGTGGCTCGAGGACCAAAGAGAAACTCCCAAGGCTCGAGAATGAGACACGGTGCAACCGAGATACACAGACTCAGCGAAAATTCTGTGCCATAGTCGCGAGAAGCTGTCTGGTAACTCGGTGCACTCGCTCGTAATTTAATCATTTCCGTTCAACGGCAGGCATGACCGGGCGGGAGACACGCGTCGCGACTTCTTCCCCCTTTGACGCGTCGAGGCTTCCCGAATGCCCCGCGTGGCGGCGCTGTTAAACGCGCCTCCGAACCCACCGCTCTAACCGTGATGTTTCGCACAGTTTCCTCACCGCCCGATTCCTCAGACGTCTCCGCCTTCCGTTTTATCCACGACTCCACGCAGTTTTACTCCTCGACGCTTTGCGGAGGGGACGCGCGATAGGTAGGAAATATAACGCGCGGAGCACCGAGGTGGAGATGCACATGCTGACGACGAAACGACCGAGCGTCAAAAGAGCCGCTGAACCGAACTTCCGACTACTTCCCTCTTCGCTCCGGAGGCCACGACGATTCTCGACGCTGCTCCGACGCTCATTCTCCGGGAGAACCGGAACGCTCCCACTGAAGGGGCTTACATCACTCGTGTATATGCTCGCCCGGGCGTGGAAGGCGCCCCGTTTGCACGCCAGCGTCGCGATGCCGCTGAACACCCGCGAGCTTCGACGTCGAAACCTTCCTCAGCAGCTTGCCGTCTTCATCTCGTCGCGGGTTGACTTTTCCTACTTGCGCTGACGCCTCAAAGTGGAATTTTCCCTTTGCATCGGTGACTGTGCGGCTGTTGAGGATGGAGGTTTTTTTTTTTTAGAGCATACATATATAATTGAAAGCAATATAATGAAACTGAACTTTGAAGGTCTTTCACCATTATTAACAAATGATACCAGCTTCAGGAAATTCTTCGATAATCGAAATAATTTCGTTCGAATGGCCGTTGTTCCCGGTTGTTTGAGAAGAGTAGTCGTAGTCGATCCACCAATTAATTGGGATCGTTCCAACAAACATCATCAAGTTTACTCCTTTTTTTCGAGCAATCATGTGGCGCGGTAAGCCTTTACCTTTGGTGTCCTCTTATAAAGCAATCATAGTGGAAATGATGCTTTTGAATTTAGGAGTTTAATCGTCGCGACTAGCATTATCGGTGCGATAATGTTTTCGTTAGACATTTGTCAAGTTGAGAATTTCACTGACGCCTCAAAGCGGGTTTTTGCCTTTGTATCGGTGACTGCGCGGCTGGGGAGGATGGAGCAGTTTTTTTTAGAGCATAAATACATAATAGAATAGCAAAAGAAAGCAATGAAATAAAACTGAGCTTTGACAGTCTCTCACCAACGTTAATAAATAACACTAGCTTCACGCAATTCTTCAATAATCGAAATAATTTCGTTCGAATGGCTGTTGTTCACCCGAAGGATGAGATCGCCTCTTTGGTGTCCTCTTACGTGGTGAAGCAATCATCGTTAAAACTTCGCTTTTGAATTTAGCACTTTTATCGTCGCTCATAGTTTCATCGCTGCTAGATAAGAATTTGTCGAAATGAGGATTTCACGATATTTTTCCCTATCGCTCGCACTCACGAGAGTTTCCTCGGATTTTTTTCTACGGGAATCCCTTGGAACTTAATAAATTGATTTTCGGGATAGACGCCGGAAACATCGAAGTTCAGAAACTCGATTCGTACACGTTACGACATTGTTATATTATTGTGGGATTATTGTTCTTTTTTTTTGCGACGCCTGCTATATATATATTTATATAGTTTTTTTTTGTTTCGTTTATGTTTGTATTGTATATAGGCGATTGGCACTATGAGAATTCAAGGATCAATTATTTAAACGAGTGTGAATACTGTTCGATTCGGAATACCTTTTTAGGTAAGACTCTCAGTACAGCTTTCGTGTACGCGATTTTTTTTTTACTATTATTATAATTACTATAAGTGTCATAGATTATGCATTTTCTTCATTTTTTCAATCTTTTCCACTTTTTTTTACGATATAAAATATGCTTGTCTCTGATTTCTCTCTGAATCGTTGATATTTTTTTTTTTCGTTTTTTTTCTTTTTTTCTTTAAATACGTTTACTCGAAGTCTTTGAATAATATCTATCTTACGTACGAGTAGGTACCGAGTCACACTGGTCGCTCGAGTGTACAGTCGATTTTTTTTTTCACTTGTCACGAAACACTTGAATTGTTTTTTTTTTTTTTTTGGGTCTCTAGAGTACCCAACATTTTTTTTAACTTACACGACTAATTGTATTGGAAGACTATGGAGTTTTTTTTTTTCTCTTAGGAGATTCTTTTTACAGTCTTACCCACGGGTATAGCTTCTTCTTCTTCTTCATCTTCCTCCATTATTCGGACATATACTTTATGGCAATTATAGATCGGCAGTAGCTTTTGCTTCAATATCGATTAATAAATATAAATCTTCAGACGTTTATGTTACATGGCTTCAATTCCATGAACTGATAAGGCACGTGGAGAGTTGCATTGTTGTGCTCTACGAGCAAGTGACCCCGTCTCGGTGACGCTCCTATCACTAAAACTGTTTCACCTTTCAGCAAAACAACTTCGCCATCACCCTCCTCTGTCGCAAAAAAATAAAAATAATTGTAAATAAATCAATTTTTCAACAATTTTTGTGTGTTCAGTTCGATCTTGTTTTTCGATAGCTCACCTGGAAACGGCATCTTCATCACTCTGGTCTGAGGATATCCGAGCTTCGTGTTTCCAGTAACCGTGTACGATCTGCTCGGCGGAACAGGTGGCGGTCTCTCCTGTCGATAAATAAAATAAATAAAATAAATAAAAGAACACTCCCTTTCACGATCTTTTCCTCGTTAATTTTTTTCAACAGAGCGTGTCTTCGACGAAAATAGTTATAAAATTAATGATAACAAAAATTGCAGACGTTCGTGTTCAAGAGATATTTGTTGGATGCAAAGACCTCGTTTCATCGAGTCTTAGAATCTGATGTATGAAATGTTCGAACGGCGACTCACGAGATCGAGGCCGAACAGCGTGCAAGTCTGTTGAATCATTTTCTGATCGGCGCACTTTTCCGACGGATCCGGCGGAGGTGTACCGGCGATCGGTTGAGGCCTCGGTCGAGTTCCGGTCCCCGTGCCGCTCGTCGCGTTTCGCTGATGACTCGTGGAGTTGACGTTCTGCTGATTCTGCTTGGGACCGAGGCCGGGACCGACGTTCATCGCGGTTCTTCGTATCGGCCATCTTCTTCGTACTCTCCAGCCTCTCCACGTGGACTGATGTAAAAAAAAAAATGTATCGAACCGTTCAAAATATATGTATAACAAGAACCAAAAATTTATTTATTTTAATTTAAAAAATGATGTAAAAAATCATGGAAAAGATTATTCAAAAAATCATGGAAACAAAATTACCTGAATGACCGTCGCAGCTTTTCGTCGGGTTTCCGACCTGAGATTCTCTAACTGCTGTCTTATTCCTTCGCTCAAGAATATATGCCTCTTACCGAGTGCCCAACTCGTGCTGGCGCCAAATTTACTCTTAGTTTGCTGGGCGTTCTGGAGAATCAATTTCGTGTCCTCGACCGCCTGCTCCTCGGCTCTTCGCAGCTGTTTGAACGGCGCTATGAGCCTGTACCTAGAGTTGAAGGCTTTGAAGCGCATACGGTGAGGATAACCACCTGCCATGAGATTCACCGTCTCCAGCACCTGGAGCGATCTTATCTGACGCATCGCCACACCTCTGTCGAGATGCATCGGGCTCTCGGTCGCGTTGCTTCTTATGCACCTAACAAAGTGGGGCCTCGCGTGCACCAGAGTCCTCAGAAGATTGTCGAGCCGCGTGTGGAAGTCTTGAGTCAACGTCGAGATCGGCTCGTCGCCGTTTAATCTAAAAACAAAAAATGAAAAATTTTTTTACTAGAATGCATTTTTTTTTTAAATGTAAAAAGGTAAAATAACATCAAACGATGAAATAAATTATGATTTTATTTTATTATGAAAATTATGAAAAATTCCTTATTAAATTATGAAAAAATTAAAAACTTAAAAAGTACAATAAAATCAAATAATGAAATATGCTACGATTTTTTTTTATATGTATAGAATCGATTTAAATAAATACGATTTAAAAAACGACTCACAGATCTGTGTGAGAGGTCGGCGATATTCTGAAACTGACGCCCCTCGGTACGGTGTCGCTCGCGTAAAGAGCTTTCAGCTCGCTGCCGAACAGATGAGTGGCGAATCCAAAATTGCACGTGTGCTTGTAAAACACAGCGACGAGATCGTCAGGCACGACGTCCTTGTTGGTATCTGAACGATAGCAGACGGATAAGCGTTAAAATTTTATCCAATGAGCCTCCCTTCTGGGGGGCCTCACTGCCCCCCCCCCCCCCCCCCCGCCCCCCCTCAGATAGCGCACGCAGTAAAAAAGATTTGTACATTTAACAAACCTTTTTTGTCTACAAACTTCCACAATTATTTTGTTGGTGATTTTACAAAAAATATTCGTAAAATTCACAGACATTTTTGTAAAAACTGACAAGATTTTTTTTTGTAAAATGAGCAAGAAAAAAATGGTGGACTTTTGTGGACAAGAAACGTTGCCTATTTTACTGTGCACTGAGCCAGAAAACCGAGATCTTTTGTGCGGTATATTTTTCCTCCGGTCAACTGATAAATGTATTTAAAATCAATAATTCGTGGACTCGAATGATAAATGTTTCCAGCCGTGTTGGAGCCAATTAGGTCAACCAGTTTCCCCGCAAACCAGTTTTGGGTTTCTTCAACTCTGCGCGTGATTCAGAACAAACCGCCCGATGAATTACTCTATAACTCGTCTCATTTTCTTCGTAACAACATTCTACACCGGTTCGGCGGAGATTTTTTTTTGGATCACCAGATCCAAGCTATCGACTGATTTAAAACACCGTTAACTTCGTTTTGGTATTTGGGGCCGCTTAGTTTCGGATGACTCACCAGAGTTTCGAGAACACTGAGATTTCGAAGTATCGCGAAAGTAATTAACTTCCGGAAAACGATGATAGGTAGTGGTTGCTGACGATCGAGTTTCAAAATTTCGATGTAGAACTCGTGATATTAGCATTTTTTTATTTAGTAAAGTCTGTTTTTTTCGAATTTGACTAACTCAGCCACCTCAAGATGAGTAGAAGAAGACTATAATGACTATAGTAACTGGTAGTATTCCGTCCGTACTTCTCGAAACCGATAGGCAATATCTTAACGAACTCATTTTTATTTGTTTTTATTTCGTATAGTTCTCTTTCTTTTTTTTCCACCTTAGTTAACTCGGCCCCCCTCGAGGTGACTAGAAGAAGACTATATAGTGACTATATAGTGACTACAGTGACTGGCAGTATCCCTTCCGTACTTCCCGACACCGATAGACAATACCTTAACGACCTAATTTTTATTTATTTTTATTTCGTCTATTTTTTTTCTTTATTTTTCGAATTTGGTTAACTCGGCTCCCCTCGATTTGAGTAGAAGAAGACGATAGTGACTACAGTGACTGGTAGTATCCCGTCCGTATGGTACCTTACCCAGGAAGTCCGAAGCGTCGTACGTGACCCTTCCGGCAAAGTGCTGAATCCCGAAGGATCTGCAGTCGACGATTCTCGGCTCGAATAGCCTCGGGTTCTGCTTGTGCTGCACTTTGACCTTGGCGACGTAACTCTCGACGGTGCCGCGTATCGAGCATTCCACGTCGAGCATGCTCAGTAATCCGGTACGCTGTGTGGACCAGAGAGAGTAACCGAGGATGTTAGATAAAGGACGCCGAGTTATATCGCGGCGGACCGCATGGGAATGCGAGAAAATAGACGAGGGAGAATAAAAGAAACGAAAAAAAAAAAACGAATAAAAAAAGAGACGAGCGAAGCTATTCGATTCAGGGGGGGAAAAAAGCTTCGAGATGGATTATCGATTGCCCCCGGCGGGGGAATCGAAAAGGAAACGCTACAGCAGCGAAAGCTTTCATCCATTCGTTTTCCTAAACTATGTTGCCGCCAGACTCTTTACTATACACTGGTATATATAAAATACTGTTCGGCGTTAAAGCAGAGTGTCCTCACCAGCGAAGATACGAGATCTATGCAGGGCACGTTGTCGACGTAGTCAACCTCGACGTCGCAACGTATACCCTCGTCCCGGCAACTCTCGATCGAGCTCTTGAATATGTGAGTGTTGTAAAAGTGCTGCATCGTCTCCGCGCAGAGATTTATACACAGATGCTCCAGTTGGCTCGGCTTTGGATCCTCGAAACCGAACATGTCGAGGATACCGATGAAACCGTCTGTCGCGTGTCTGACCGCGTTGTTCAGGGCGGTCATGCTCCGGGAACCGGTGCCACCTGTAAGAGGATTCGTTTGAAAATTTAAAAACACATTTTTCAACGCATCACAACTGAAATCAGCGGAAAAGTAATTTTTATTCGGTGGCCTTTAGTGAGGTTGATGTCAATTTTTTCGTACACAATGTTGAGCTGAAGAATTCGAATAACCATCGCTTATACGCGCTCAGCAATTGCCAGCATTTTTTTTTTTTTTTTTTTGTGAGTTTAAAGAAAAACGTAGATGCAACAATTATTCAAGCTTTTTTTCAATTAAATTATTTTGGAGTAACATTTTTATAATTAATTTTTTCATTATTCTTAATAAAAAATGTTCTCTTAACTTTATTTTTATTTTTATTTTTATCTCTTTTTTAATTCACCTGCCGAACTTCCGATCGTAGAAGCGTGCTGGCTGGTAACTTCCGCCTGATTGTGAACGGATTCGTTGGAGTCCGACGAAAGAGTGCCGAGCGTCGAGCCCAGCCTCTTCAAGCTGTTCGCCCGTCTCACTATAGTCGCTACTGTTCGACAGTAGAGCGCTTTCGCGAGCGAGTCCCTCGTCATGTTGGACTGAAAAAATCCCAAAGAAAATAAAAATTATTTAAAAAAATAAAAAATAAAAAATAAAATCCTGGCCATCGGATTATTCTCCAGATCGTCGATCGGCTCACCATATTGGCGTCGCACACGGACTTGACGAGCTGACCGCGGGCGTTGTGAGTCCTTGAGGTGAGACCTCTCAGCAAAGCCGGCGGCGGAACTCCGAGAAGTGCGGCCACGGAGCCCAATTCGTTTTCTCCGATAACGCCGACCTCGACACCGGGACCGTCGGTGAATCCGACGTTACCGAGTATCAATACCGCAGCCAGCACTCTCACGACGTCGAGAAAAGGAATTCCGAGGACTCCCAGGCAAGCTTTCCAAGCTTGAAATCTTATCGCGTCCTCGGCCTCGTCCTGTCTCGTGTCGCCGTGCTGGAGGTACCTCAGATTCTTCAAGTTGTAACCCTCGAGATTGAGTTTCACTGTAACATTTTTTAAATAAATTTAGTACAGGGCAATTATTTCGATTTTTTTTTTTTATTTCGAATAAAAATGCAGTGTTCGAATTAAAAATAAAATAATAAAAATAAATAAAATTCCGGATTTTTTTATGAGCTCATTTTTATTTATTGTTCTCCACTTTTTATTCAGACCTCTAAATTACGATTTACTGTGCATTCCTTGTAAAAGGAGAAATCCGTAAAATAAATTAAACTACATTAAATTCAAACATTTGAAAAATGCTTACAAAACAAATTTACAGTTAGTGGAGGACAAATTTTTTTTAAAAGATTTTTCGTGCGAATAATTGTACCTCTTTCGTCGTGGGAGAGACCGGCGAGCATCTGATAAAATATGTGATAATTTTTCTCATCGGGCAGTGGCCTGATGACTCTCGTCTGATCGAGGAAGTAGCAGTGGATCTTCGTTCTGTACAGAGCGCCGTCGGTCACCTGGACCTCGATGAAATGACCCTGAGGATGCGAAAAAAGAAAATCACAAATAAATAATAATCGTTCTTTTCATTTTTCACGACCCGCATAAATTTTGCAAATTCAAAAGAGAAAAAAGAAAAAAAAATAACTCACTATTCTCGAGCTTTCGGAATTCGTCGCAGTTTTCGCCGAGCCGAGAGACCTCAGAACAGTGAACGCCGCGGCGAGATGTTTGAACGCATCGGTTTCCGGTCCACCTCCGGCGACGTCGAATAACTGTCGCAGCAGCAGCATCGATGCGTACGTTTTTCCAGAGCCGCTCGTTCCTGAACGGAGTAAACGAGATACAAACAAAAAATTAAATTTCTCCTATTCATCGAATTTTTTACGGAGACGCCTAAAAATAGAACTGTGAAGAAGAAAAAAATATATATGGTAATTTCTCGAGAAAATTCTCACCGGACAGAATAATGGCTTGAGGGTAACCGGTCTCGGATTGCTGTCGCACCGCTTCCTGGACGACCTTGTTGAGCTGCGGGGCCAACGGTACGGCCCTGGTACTCGTCAAGGTCAGAGGATTACCGACGTCCGTGTAAGGGTTGATGCAGACGAGTATCGGTCCCACGTTCGTCTACAACAGAAGAATAAAAAAAGTTGCACTAAAAAAAAAAAAAGAAATCAACCAGTATCAAGAACCTTATAATTGTCATGGCAAAATGATGATTCTCGACTCGCAAATTGGAAATAGGGAATAAAAAAAATGTATAAAATATATCGGAAAATATATAATATCTATTTTCTATTGACATATATTTATTAAATATGTCCCATTCGTCGAATGTCTCAAATGGCACACCAGTCCATTGGGCCTTGAAAATAAAATCCTTCAACCAGTATCAAGGACCCCTTATTATTGTCATAGCAAAAATTGATAATTCTTGACGCGCAAATTGACAAGGAAAAAAAAAGTATACGATATATCAAAAAAGAAAACATAGCTTCTATATACGACAAATATATTTTCGACTGACATACATTTTTGAAATATATCCCATTTGTCATAAAACTCGAATGGCCCAACCCGCTCCATTTTGCCCGACTCTTTCCCACACGGTACTCAGCGACCCGGAGTAAAAAATCGGTGCCAGCCCCAACGATCTAATTTCCATACTCCGTGTAATAAAATCCGTCCGAAGGTTGGTTAAAGTCTTCGGGACGATTAAACTCCCGTCTCCACATCGGCCAGGCAAAATAGGGTCCCATCGTCGACGCCTTAACGATAATCCTAACAAATGGCGTCGCAGCGAGGCGGCGGAGCTTTGCCTCCGCAAGAAGTACATAACTTCTCTTCGGAGCTAGGATGAAAAAAAAAAAGAAAAAAAAATAATCGATCGATCGATCCTCGGATACGGAGACGGACAAGAGGAAGAATACGAAGAAGAAAATGAAGCAGAAGGAGGAGCGCTTCGTGGATCTCTCCCGATGCGGATCTCCTCGATCCACACGGGGCGGAGTAGGCTGCCTCGTCGTTCCTTTGGCGGTCCTCAGCCTCTTCGGCCAGCCTAGAGAGCCTCTATGGTATCTCACAAGAAGAGAAGAGAAGAAGAGGAGAGCCCGAGAATAACGACGAGAATAAGAAAGAGACCTGAACGAGCGAACGTTGCGGTTGCCGAAGGGAAAAAGAAAGGGGGGCCCCCCTTGAGAAAGGTGCATCGGAGAGCGAGAGAAGAACCGGTCCCGACGTCCCATCGGAGGGGGGGGCAAGAGGGGCCCCTGTAGTGAAGTCCCAACAGCCCGGCCTCGCTCCTTCGGGCAAAACTCCCTGCGATAGAAGATCACCGAGGCGCGCGCGCACGTTTTACGCTCTCTTTTCTTCTCCTCTCGCCCGTAAACAGATTACGCACCTGCGCGCCTCACGGAAAGTCCAAACATCGAGACGTCGCCCTCCATACGCGCAACACACCCTGCGTGGAAACAAAGTACGACGATATGAAAAATATATTATTTTGTTTTTATTTAAAACGTATGTTTTGTTTTTATTTTAAATGTGTTAAATTGTTTTTGGAAAATGTATCGTTTTGTTTTTGGAAAATATATTATTCTATCTTTAAAAAAAAATCTTATTTTGTTTTTGGAACATATGTTATTTTAGTTTTGAAAAAAAAAAATGTGATTTTTCGACGTGTCGGAACATTCTGAACACGTTATCATTAAAATCTCGAAATATATATGCGGAATATATTTCTGATTAGATAATGTGTACAAAGGACTCGTTATAATTGCCATAGCCCAAAAGATAATTCTGGACCCGCAAATTGGCAACAGGGAATACAAATTTTGTACACTTTATACATTAAATAAATTCGAAACATATACGCGAAAAGAAACATCCTCAAATTTACTCCAAAATACATTCTGCGTGTGCAAGAGTTTCATATAAAATATATATATACATTGCAGACTTTCAATATATCTTTCGCGATATTTCGAGCATACTTTATTTCCGCTTTACGCCCCCGACGCGTCAGAGCGGCGAAGAAAATTTACCGGGGGAGAGGAGTTCGGGCGTCCGAAACGGAGCGAAGGTATTGGAAGTAAATTCGAGCTCGGCGGTTTTATCGTCGCTGATAATTAGTCATGCGGCGTTTATATTGAAAGTTAAATTAAATTAATTAGATTCTTCGACGCGCCCGACTGCACCGAGCTCGCCGCGAGTCCCACAGTCGCTCGAATCGCTATAAACTTTACTTCGATATATCCGCGCCGCGATACTTGCCCACGAATATATATACATATATATTTGTATATATATATTTATGGGGAAATATATATATATATATATATATATATAGAAGACGTACTATAGATTACACTACGTATCGCGGTATACAAACACCGCGAACAAACTTGGAGTTAATCGGTCTAGCCATAATTGCATCGGGCGGACTATATAGTTAATTCATTTGGTTAACGAGGCGAGAGTTATCGCTCCATCGAACTGATGCAGATCCCGAGCGAGGCTCTTCTCTCGCTCGCTCTGCTCCTGGAGGCTCGTACTCTTCGGCTCGATGCAATCGGGCTTTTCATCCCTTCCCTGTCCCACCGGCGCGAGATCACCGCGATCGCGTGGAATGCGAGCGTGCCACCTGTGCCTCCTCTCCACGATCTACAGGTCATACCGTATACGACTCGGAGGTATTTTACAAGAACCCGAGGGAAGACAGGCCGGAAAGAAGAACGGGAGAAAAAAAGAAAAAAATTATTTCAAAAATTAAAAAATAAATAACAAAGCATCGAATATTTGGAACGCTTCGGTCATTGAGATTTTCACTCATAGGACGACTCGAGCGGTCGGAGGTGAAATGGGCGATTTGCGCCGTTTGCATTCCTGGGCGGAACGGGACGAGACAAAAAAAGATGCCATAATAAGGGTTTTATAATTATAAATGAGAGCGCAGAGGGAAGTAAGATAGAGCGACGAATCGAATATTAATTTTTTGCACAGAAAATTTATTTAAAAAAGGAACTAATTGTCGAATCTCCGGAATGTTCAAGTCATTTCCATTTATACGGCTCGAGCGTGCATAGGTGAAATGGGAGGTTTGCTCCGTTTAAATTTCTGGCCCGAATGGGACGAGGAAAAAAAAGATGCATAAGAAATAAGATAGAAGAGCGACGAATTGAATATTAATTTTTTGCACAAAAAATATATTTAAAAAAATAACCAAATTGTGAATCCTCGGGGCGTTTGCGTCATTGGCATTATTTTTTTTTTATGTCGAATTCTGGAGCGTTTGGGTCATTGCGATTTCCACCTGCACGGCCCGAGCGCCCGTAGGTGAAATGGGCGGTTTGCTCCATTTGCATTCCTGGCCCGAGTGGCACGAAGAAAAAAAAAAGCCATAATAAGGGTTTTGGGCGAGAAGGAAAATAACATAGGAGAGCAACGAATCGAGTATTAAATCTTTTGCACAGAAAGGACGATTTGCACGATGAATTGAATATTACTTTTTTGCAATAAAAATATATTGCCAAAAAAAAAAAAAAAAATTGTCGAATCGCCGAAGCGTTTGCGTCGTTGCGACTTCCACCTGTTCGAAGGCTCGAGCGCGCCCGTCGATGAAATGAGCGGTTTGCTCCATTTGCATTCCAGTCCCAAATGGCACGAAGAAAAAAAGCCATAATAAGAGTTTTGGAGCAGGACGAAAATAAGATAGAAGAACTCCGACTCGAATATAAATATTTTCCCCGCATCTCCAATGCTGCACGAAGTAGCCGACACATCGTGGCCGCATAGTGGCAATTTGTCTCGTGACTGTGCAAGAGTCGGGGTGTCTTTCAATATTTCTCATCGACGAGAGAACCGCCGTAAAATTAGCGTCACTTTGTAGCGGAGCTACGAGCGCGCATGATCGATCATAGGTCATCGTTGTCCTATCGGAAAAGGTCTCTTCGGGCCGGTCGATCGATCTCTCGGAGAGCCGCGCATTATCCCGCGAATGGGATGTTGATGACTCGCATAGATTTTCGCAATCGTCGGAGCCCTCTCCGACGAGGATGAAAATTACACCCTCGGCTCGGGCGACTCACGTGATACTGCTTGGCGCAGAAACGAGCCTGAAGGCACTTCAACACGGCGTCCTCGGTCAGAGGTCCGGGCAGATGAATGAGGTCGTCCAGAGTCGTAGAATTTCCATTAATCGTCCCGTTATTGTTACCCGATGTTTTGCCCAAACATCGGTGCTGAGCCTGCGAGCTCTTGCTGCTCTTCACGTCGGCGATTATCCGCGATATCGGCGGCGAGCGGATCGCCCCCAGGGCGGTGACGCACGAGACGTCGTCCGGTATACCCGATGGACGCTTCGGTGGATCCAGATCTAAAAAAAAAATAAGGGCAAAAAAAATGTTAAATAATGAAAGACACAAGTTGATCAACAAATTAACGAGGCACTCGTAAAACTCGAGAGGGAGCCCGGGCGAACGGCTCGGTATGGTTTAATGGACGCAACGCGTCGAGGTCGTTATGCACGTGCCGCTGGTGATGAGAGAGCACCAGCGGGCTCTCCCATCGGCAACAAAATGATCGTATAATCGTCGTACGATACCCTCGCCTCCCTCGGCCCCTTCTCGTTAATTATTGACGGGCAACTGTTGTGACATCGAACAAAAATTGGGAGAAAAGAAAACAAAAATTACTAAAGCATAAAATGGAATATAAAAATTGAAGTAAAAAATCGAACGAAAATTAATATTTGGAGTAAAAAATAAAAACAAAATAAATATTGGAGTAGAAAACAAAAACTAAATAAACATTGGAGTAAAAAATAAAAACAAAATAAATATTGGAGTAAAAAATTAGGCAGATTCGAAGAAAAGACACGTGAACATAACTTCCGTTATGTTCACTCGTTTATGTTGCTATGCATGTTGTTTTCAAAAAAGGGACGGCAGTAGACGGACGTTTTTTAGAGCGGACGTGATCGGTCCTGGCTCTAAAATAAAGATTTCTTTACAATCAATATACCGATTTCATTTAAAAGAGAGACCGTGAGTTGCGGCCGCATCGAACACTGCGACAAAAATAAAAACAATATAAATATTGAAGTAAAAAATTAAATCAAAATAAATATTAAAGTAAAAAATAAAAACAAACTACATATTTGTGGCATTTTTATACAGAATATCGCATATATTATTTAGCGAGCATTGCTCGGGACTGTTGTCCCATGTTTGTTTGGTAAGCAATGAAAAGTTTACTTTGTCAACACACTTTCGAGCGAGACGGTTGTAATATTTTGCAATGAACGTTAATTCAGTAAAATTATCCCACGACTACGATTCATTCCAAACAGATATCCTGATGATGCAAGTAGGTACCGAAGTGTGCGACACATTGAAGTAATAAATAAAATCAAAATAAGTATATAGCAAATAAAAAAATAAATAACAAAGTAAAAAAATGACGCTCATTTTTAAATATTTATTTTATTTTTTATATACCGCGTTAGTATATTAATAATTTTAATGATTAATTTTTTATATTTCTTGTATACCGCGAAGCGAGCAGAATACGGAGTTTACGTGGGGGAGTTGCGTGGGAAATTAATCGCGGTGATGAAGCATTAATGAGACCGCGACAGAGGGATTCGAGAGCAAATGGACGTAGGATGTCGTCGCGCTTCGCTAATGCCTCGGTGGGGAGGTCGACAGTGACACACAACTTTATCTGTTGGACGTCGTGTGCGTGCCGAGCCAAGGGGGTCACGGGTTGCGCGTGCATGGATTTGCGTACAGTTATGCCCGTTAATGTTTGTACCGACCAGATATTAAATTGTTTGCGGTCGAGTTGTGGCCGAGGTCGTTGGCGGTCGCGTGATTGGCGTGCGGATGTACGATAGCGGAAGCGGTGAGGCTCTGACCGGATGGATGTCCGATTGCAGCATGCTGCTGCTGCTGCTGGTTGAGCCCCGTCGTCGTACCGCTGCCGGAAACCCCGACGGCTGCAGCTACGGCGGCCGAAACTGCGGCGGCCGAGGACGAGTGTGGCAGGATCGTGCGGGGCGGCACCGCTGGGGCGGCGGTGGTTCCTCCTGGGCCACCCTTATCACCGGCACTCCCTGTCAGAGCGCCCGGCGAACCGCCCGAATTGCCACCAGGCTGGCTCACGTGCAGACGGTTCCTCAGGGTCACCAGCTCCGTGCTCAGGCTCCTCAGACGCTGCTGGAGATGCACCGCTTCGTTCGAGGACGATGCATCTGCAATGGGAAATAAAATAAGATAAATTTCTATAGGATTTTTTTTTTTTTTAATTCGTTGTTGGTTTTTTTTTCTTTTTTTTTTGTTATCGTGGATAGACTGAATATATTTTCTTGGGGAAGTTATTATAGCGACTATAAAAAATTTATTGAAACTGCTGGGGTTGCACCGCTTCGTTCGAGGACGATGCATCTGCAATGGGAAATAAAATAAGATAAATTTCTATAGGATTTTTTTTTTAAATTCGTTGTTGGTTTTTCTTTCTTTTTTTTTTTTGGTTATCGTGGATAGACTGAATATATTTTCTTGGGGAAGTTATTATAGCGACTATAAAAAATTTATTGAAACTGCTGGGGTTGCACCGCTTCGTTCGAGGACGATGCATCTGCAATGGGAAATAAAATAAGATAAATTTCTATAGGATTTTTTTTTTTTTAATTCGTTGTTGGTTTTTTTTTCTTTTTTTTTTGGTTATCGTGGATAGACTGAATATATTTTCTTGGGGAAGTTATTATAGCGACTATAAAAAATGTATTAAAACTGCTGGGGTTGCACCGCTTCGTTCGAGGACGATGCATCTGCAATGGGAAATAAAATAAGATAAATTTCAATAGAATTTTTTTTTCTTATTCGTTGTTGGGTTTTTTTTTTTTTTTTGTTATCGTGGATAGACTGTATATATTTTCTTGGGGAAGTTATTATAGCGACTATAAAAAATGTATTAAAACTGCAGGGGTTGCACCGCTTCGTTCGAGGACGATGCATCTGCAATGGGACGTAAAATAAGACAAATTTCAATAGGATTTTTTTTTTTGGTTTTTTTTGTTTTTTTGGGTTATCGTGGATAGACTGAATATATTTCCTTGAGGAAGTTATAGCGACTATAAAAAACATATATAAAATCCCATCATGTGTAACGAATTAGTCGAAACTACCTTCCGTCGACGAACCGCCTCATAATGATTGACTTGTCCATCGGCCCCCTCCACCGATTTTTCGTGAGGAAATAAATAAAATAAATTGAAATAAAAAAGAACATTATAATTTTTTTCAGATTTGTTCTACATTAATCTTTTGCTTTATCCTAGGCAGACTAAATATATTTAGCGACTATAAAAAAAAATGTATAAAATCCCATCATGTGAAACGAATGAGTCAAAAAACCACCTTCGATCGACGAACCGCCCACTAATGATTCACTTGTTCACCCGCCGCCTCCACTGATTTTTCGTGACCAAGCACCCCCCCCCCCCCCCCTTCCGTTCCCATTGAGCCACGTGATAGCCCGAGGACAGCTCGCAAGAAGATGTGTATAACGAGATAGAAAATTTCTTGCGGAGTCTCTATATCTCATCGTTTCCAGGTGTTTCTTCAACGCGGCTCTCTCGCTCCCTCCCTATAGCGCGCCACTCTATCTACCATTGTATCTTAGATTAACGGGACCTGCTGAGAGCCCCGGTGATGAAAAGAGAAGATGTGCGCAGACTTCGTTCCCATCTCTTCCTCCTCTCGTCTCGCTTCTCCGGCGAACTTCGCCCCGACTCGCTCTCTTCCGTCTCGGAAAATAATCGCTGCGGCGCTTCGGGAAGCGCAACTCGTTGCCTGCTCAACCCGCCTGCACAAGGAAGATCGACGGTGAGAAAGGCCAGAGTTGTCCCGAATTTACGATCTTTCCCGGGCTAAAATCACGACTCCACCATCAGAGCCGCCCCCGAAGCTCCCCTGAGACGCGTCGCCGTTCCCACGGACAGAAAAAAAATTTTCTATCGACTATCAATAAAATCTGAAGTTAAAATATTTTTTATTTGAATTTATTATTATTTTATTTGACACAGGGATATTTTTTAAAATTTAATTCGGGTAATGTGCGGTATTCATCTTTAATTAAAAAACATATATTTGAAGCACAGATGTGGCGATTTTCTCGCTCCCACAGCCAGAAAAAAAAGGTTATTGACAATCAATAAAATCGGATATTAAAATATTTTTTATTTGAATTTATTATTATTTTATTTGACACAGGGATATTTTTTAAAATTTAATTCGGGTAATGTGCGGTGTTCATCTTTAATAAAAAAATATATATTGGAAGCACAGCTGTGGCGATTTTCCCGCTCCCACAGCCAGAAAAAAAGTTTATTGATTATCAATCAAACCTGACGTTAAAATATTTTTCATTTGAATTTATTATAATTTTATTTGACTCAAGGATATTCATGTAAAGTGTGATATCGATCGAATATCTAACAGTTAAATAAAAAAAATCGATCTACATAATAGATAATAAATGTTCAATAAGGATAAAAATTACTCAACAATTTATTTATTCAATTCAACGAAATAAAATCTAACAAAACTGAACGTACGATTAGATAAATCAATTTATCAGATTTCAATGGAACTTTAAAACTTCTAATTAAACTTATTTATTAGATTCCAACAAAATTTCTATTAAGCCCATATCCGAACAAACAATTTTATTTCTTCCAAATAAATTTCATTTGCTTGAAAAAAAAAAAAATTATTTTCCTTTCCAGTCCAGCTGCGTAGCCGGCTCAGAGAATATCTCTCCCTCCCGGGCCACCCCGCGCCCTCGAACCAGCAGCCCGCGATTCTTCACTCATTCATGAGACCCTCGTGCCCAACAATTTTCATTCATCTTTCACCGGATTCCCATGTGTGCGAGTCTCCTCTCCGCTTCCTCGCTCGAGTAACTGGACCAAGGAAAGAGTTGCGCAGCGTCAGTGCGGCCTTCGCGCATCCCGGAAATGTATGCTATGCGAAGGGGCGGGGGGTGAAGGTGAAGAAGAAGGTACACGATCTGACCTCGGAGAGTTACGATAGCGGGATAGCTTTTCTTCGTGAATTTTTTTTGGGGGCCGCGAAGGCGGGGATTGGATAGCGGTCTGGGGGAAGACAATCTACTGGGAGCTCGCTGGGAGCTCGCTGGGAGCCGTAAACTCGGTGTCGGAACTGAGGTGTGGGAAGCCAGGAATCCGAAAGACTCGTACTTATATAGCGGAGTGTAGTTTCTATGTAGTTCTGCGATGGAAGGTAGAAAATAATTGATAAGAAATATATATCTCTTTTAACAGCGGGTTGTTTGTTATTGACTATGAAGTTTAGAAACTGGACATTTGGATTTTCGGGAGTTTACCGGAAAAACGTCATCTTCCGGTATCGAAGAGAACGAATACTTTGTAAGAAAATATTTTTTTTGAACAGGAGGTTGGTTGTTATGGATTATGAAACTTATGAAAGCGTAGATTTCAATTTCCTGTGATTTACCGGAAATACGTCACCTTCCGGTTTGTAAATCGCATTCCTTCGACCGGAAGTGACGGAAGAATTGACAAGAAAATATTTTTTTTAATTGCAGCTTGTTTGTGTATGGGTAATGAAGTTTAGAAACCGGAAATTTAGATGTCCGGTGATTTGTCGGAAATACGTCACCTTCCGGTTTGTAAATCGCATTCCTTCGACCGGAAGTGACGGAAGAATTGACAAGGAAATATTTTTTTTAATTGCAGCTTGTTTGTGTATGGGTAATGAAGTTTAGAAACCGGAAATTTAGATGTCCGGTGATTTGTCGGAAATACGTCACCTTCCGGTTTGTAAATCGCATTCTTTTGACCGGAAGTGACGGAAGAATTGACAAGAATTTTTTTTTTAATTGCAGCTTGTTTGTGTATGGATAATGAAGTTTAGAAACCGGAAATTTAGATATCCGGTAATTTGTCGTAAATATCATTTTTTTTCGACCGGAAGTGATGGAAGAATTGATAAGAAATTTAAGTTCCCGTAAATACACCGGAAGTGTGTCACCTTCCGGTTTGTCAATCCCATTATTTCGACCGAAAGTGACGAAAGAATTGATAAAAAAATATATAAAAACAAAAAAATCACAGGTTCTCTGTGGACGAACTATGAAATTCTGAAACCAGAGATTTACATTTCCGGTCAATTACCTGAAATACATCACCTCCCGGTTTGCAAATCTCATTTCGTCCACCTGAAGTGACGTCATACCGGAAATACGTCAATTAAAAAAAAAAAAAAAAAAAAAAAAAAAAAAACTAGCTCACGAATCTCACCTCGGAGCAAAACAGCTTTTCTTCCTCAATATTGGGGCCGCACGAAAGCAGTTATTGGATGAAAGGACTGGGGGGTTGTAAGTCGGAGCATCGACTGGGGAGGGCGCGTATCGTTTTCATGCTTTGCCCGGAGAGCCGTGAACTCGGTGTCGGAGCCGCGGCTTCTCCCCGCCGGCCGGGAACCGCGGCCGGAGCGGCCCGATGAATAATATTCGAGAGCAACGTCGGAGGGATTATTCTCGCAGCGTAGAATGTAGGATGGACGAGGGAGACGGAAAAGGTCGGCGGAACGAGGAGTCGGGTGGAGCGCGGAGGGAGACGTGACGAACAGGTATGCAGCACGCGGGGCATCGCAGGTCCTACTCTCCTACCCAGAAATTAAAGTAAGCAGGTACCACTCTCCGAGGCCCGGTTCACGGCGTGCCGCCGTTCTCGGGCTCTCCTCCGGGCCGACCGCACATGTACATTGGGAACAGGTTTTTATTTCACGAGGTTCCATCCCCGACGAGAGAGAATCGGGCCCTCTTCGAGCTAACTCGAAAGGCGGCGTTAGACTCGGAATCCAAGGAGGAGACGAATCGAGCTGCGATCGGTGAATTGAGAGGGAAAAGATAGAAGAGCTAGCTGGTGCGTTCTTGGACGCAGTTCTGCTCCGTTTGGCTAAATCCGGAAATATTCGAGATCTGCTCTTTGAATATTCCAGTCTGCTTTCAAAATACTCCAGTCTGGAGTATCTCAGAATACTCCAGTCTAATCCTGTCTGGAGTATCTCAGAATACTCCAGTCTAATCCAGTCTGGAGTATCTCAGAATACTCCAGTCTAATCCAGTCTGGAGTATCTCAGAATACTCCAGTCTTGTCGCAGTTCAGGGTGTAGTTTTTATACAAAATCTGCTCTGATAAGCGTGGCCTCTTCGAGCTAACTGGAAAGGCGGCGTTAGACTCGGAATCCAAGGAGGAGACGAATCGAGCTGCGATCGGTGAATTGAGAGGGAAAAGATAGAAGAGCTAGCTGGTGCGTTCTTGGACGCAGTTCTGCTCCGTTCGGCAAAATCCGGAAATATTCGAGATCTGCTCTTTGAATATTCCAGTCTGCTTTCAAAATACTCCAGTCTGGTCCAGTCTGGAGTATCTCAGAATACTCCAGTCTAATCCAGTCTGGAGTCTCTCAGAATACTCCAGTCTAATCCAGTCTGGAGTATCTCAGAATACTCCAGTCCGGTCGCAGTTCAGGGTGTAGTTTTTACACAAAATCTGCTCTGATAAGCGTGGCCTCTTCGAGCTAACTGGAAAGGCGGCGTTAGACTCGGAATCCAAGGAGGAGACGAATCGAGCTGCGATCGGTGAATTGAGAGGAAAAAGATAGAAGAGCTAGCTGGTGCCTTCTTTAAGGCAGTTCTGCTCCGTTTGGCTAAATCCGGAAATATTCGAGATCTGTTCTTTGAATATTCCAGTCTGCTTTCAAAATACTCCAGTCTGGTCCAGTCTGGAGTATCTCAGAATACTCCAGCCTAATCCAGTCTGGAGTATCTCAGAATACTCCAGTCTTGTCACAGTTCAGGTAGTAGTTTTTACACAAAATCTGCTCTGATAAGCGTGGCCTCTTCGAGCTAACTGGAAAGGCGGCGTTAGACTCGGAATCCAAGCAGGAGACGAATCGAGCTGCGATCGGTGAATTGAGAGGGAAAAGATAGAAGAGCTAGCTGGTGCGTTCTTGGACGCAGTTCTGCTCCGTTCGGCTAAATCCGGAAATATTCGAGATCTGCTCTCAGAATATTCCAGTCTGCTCTCAGAATACTCCAGTCCGATCGCAGTTCAGACTGTAGTTTTTACACAAAATCTGCTCGGATAAGCGTCTTCGAGCTAACTTGAAAGGCGGCGTTAGACTCGGAATCCAAGCAGGAGACGAATCGAGCTGCGATCGGTGAATTGAGGGGGAAAAGATGGAAGAGCTAGCTGGTGCGTTCTTGGACGCAGTTCTGCTACGTTCAGCTAAATCCAGCAATATTCGAGATCTGCTCTCAGAAATACTCCAGTCTGGTCGCAGTTCAGGCTTTCGTTTTTAAGACTAAATCTGCTCCGATGAGGGTTATTTTGTTTGTCAAAACGGACGTAATCGGATGTAGCGTTGGCAATTTAAAAAACTATCTAGCATTGGACAGTTACAAATAAAAGAACGCATAGGTCAGCTGATCTGCATCCAAGAAAGAATCGAAAGAAAAAAACTTTTATTTCAATTCTTACAAATTCCATATGACATCGAAGCAACGACGGCGAGGACTGTCACGGTGACATGGTATGGAATTCTAAGAATTGAAAGTAGAATTGAAATAACAATTTTTGTCTTTGGCAGCCCGCAAGCGAATTGTCATTGATTTATTTTTTCTTCACTGTGAGTTCTGAGCTGTGCGTTCTTTTATTTGCGACTGACTCGAAGGCGGGGTTAGACTCGGGAATCCACGCAGGAGACGAATCGAGCCGCGATCGGGGAATTGAGACAGAAAAGACAAAAGAGCTTTCTTGTCGTTGCCAAAGAATTTCGGCGCTCGTCGAGCCGAGTCCCGCGATACAGAAGTGAGACGTTTTAGGGAAACGCCTGAGACACGAATCTCGTAACTATCCCACGGCCCAAATTTTCGCCGGCCATTATTCCCTCCCGTAGCCCGAAGGCCATACCGCGCGCTACGGATATATACGCTCGTTGTGTTCCTGGAAAGGATCATGGTTCACGAAAAAAAAAAAAAAATCGAAAAAAAAAAATTCTCTCGTCTCCCTCGATCACTGCAGAGAGCGCACCTTAGAGAGCCCTACTCGTCGTGTTTTTCGTTCGTTTCTCGTCGCCCCCGCGGCAATCGGATCCCACGTTTTCGGAGAAAAGATTTTTCGAGCCTGCCAAGGAGATGATTATGATCCCTCTCGTTTTACTCCGTTTGCCTCTACCCCCCCCCCCCCCCCCTTCCTCCCTCGTTCCAGCTCCCCTTAATCCTAATGGAGATACTCTCGAGCTGTGTGAACTTAGCACCCGACTTTAAAAAATCAAATTTTTTTTTTGGTGATTCTTAAAGAGTTTTGTATGTAGTTGATTGTAGTAACACAATTTTCGTTTGTAGTAGCCCAAAAAAAAAGTTATGGGACTTTGAAAAAAACCCATCCACCTATTTTGAAATTTTTTAAATCTGGAGGTCGATTTCGATGGAGAATCGTTTGTAGTTGATTGTAGTGAAAGAATTTCGGCTTCTCGGCTTCTCTTCGTCCGCGTACGTGCGACTATCCCCAACCAGAGAGACCAAAGGTCCCAAAAGCGTGAAACTTTAAGGTTGCGAATAGTGTTGAGTTCGCATAAGTTTCAGAGAAATGACAGGGAATTCCAAACACTTGTCGATGGTATAAAAATCTTTTAAAAATCAAGCATGTTAAAGGTGCTGAAAATATTAATTTTGCATAATAGTAATTTCAACATTGTTATTAAAAAAATTGATGAAAAATAAAATTGTTCAACAAATCTCTCGAAAAGCTAACTTTATTTTTACGAAAATGATTCCTTTGTATTTCTGAATGCGTATGAATTTTTTCAGATTTTTTTAATTCACTTTGAAGTTTGTGACTTTGCACACGTCTCTCTGAAAAAATTCATACGCATTCGGAAAAGTGAACGAATCATTTTCATTAAAAAAAAAGTTACGTTTCCGGGAGATTCGTCGAAAAGTGTTATTTTTTCATTAGTTTGTTAACAAGACTTTGCAATTATTGTTGTGCAAAATTAATATCTTCAGCGCCTTTAACACGCTCGATTTTTACAGATTTTTATACCATTTCCTTCTAATTCCTCTGAAACTTACGCGAACCGAGGACAATTCGCAAGTTACACCCGAAGTGTAACCTGCGATCGGTAAATCGCCCGAAGAGCCCTCGGTCTCCATTCGCAAGTGTCACCCAGCGAAGGGAGCGCAGGGGAGGGTTGTTCGGCGAGTCTCGCTGAGCCTCGAGTCCGAAAGTTCGAGGGAAGTGCGGTTGATACCGAGGCTGTAGTGCTCGGGAGTGGTCCGGAGTGGTCCGGAGTGGTCCGGAGTGGTCCGAGGCGATTCGGAAGACCCCTCCGGGCCTCGACACTCCGCTCCGCAAGGTTTACGGGACACTCGGCACTTCTGCCTCCACTCGGGTCTAGACCTCGTGCCGCGCGACTCGGCCGTAGTGCGCATGCGCACTCCCGCCGAAGAAGGTCTCCACCGAACCGGGAATCGTCCGGGAGTGTTCTACGGAGACTCGTTTGTGTTTCATAGCTCGAGACGTTGCTCTCGCCCGGAGTGAGGTACACGCGCTTAGAGGCGAGCGTTACGGAGAGCGTTATAGGGCAGGAACGTAAAACCCGTGTCGCCTCCGGGCCGCGTTTCGCGCTCCCCGGTCGGCTCTTTTTCGCTCTCCTCCGCTCCTCCTCTCCTCCTCCGTTGCACCGGCACGGACCGCCGCTATGGGCTACGAATAATACTCGTAGAGTTTTATATACGTTATTACGCCCGTGGATGACGGCTTTCTTGTAGGCGAGGAGGAGGGGCGGGGAGAGCAGGGGAGAGGAGGGGAGGGGAGGAGGAGGATTCAACGTGTTCCTGAGAGCACGAGGGGAAAAAAAAAAGAAACGTGCCACTGCGAAACGAGGCTCTCCCGTTCTTATGCTGCTCCCCCCCCCCCTCCACCCACCCCCCACCTGGCTCCCCCTCCCTGTGTTGGAGATGGTGAAGAGCTTGCGGCATTTCCTGGTGCAGGCAACCGGGCCGACGTGTACCACGGCGAAGAAATTCAACGTACTCTCCCGTATTTCCTCTATACCCGCGTCTCCCACCGCATCTCCCAAGACTATCGGTGGAATATGTACGGGTCTACGTGCTCGCATCACCGCGGCGGTACCCCCCATCCACTCCGCGGCCACTCTCGATCCCTCCACTCCGTACAATATGAATACGTATGCGCGTGTACGTAAACGAATACCGTAATGAATATAACGAGCGGGATTTAGAATAAATTAAGCTAACGGATTTTTCGGCCGGGGAGAGCAACTTTGTTCGGCTCAAGTGAATCTTCGTTTACCTGCTTGAAATGTATCGATCGATTATTGTTGTTGTTGTTGTTGTTATTGTTATTGTTATTGTTATTATTATTATTATTATTATTATTATTATTATTATTATTATTATTATTATTATTATTATTATTATTATTATTATTATTATTATTATTATTATTATTATTATTATTATTATTATTATTATTATTATTATTATTATTATTATTATTATTATTATTATTATTATTATTATTATTATTATTATTATTATTATTATTATTATTATTATTATTATTATTATTATTATTATTTGGTTTTAAGAGAACAGTTGATTCTATAACAATAGATAACTTAGCCTTAGCTTATTCGTTGATAATAAATTGCATTTATCGCGTCGCTGTCGCGGCTCAGCAGCGAGTCTTTCGCTTTCTTAGTGGCTCGAGAATTGGGCATTTCATTACAAAATGTTCTACCGTATCTACGTCATGTGTGACACACATTGGGCGGTTTTCATTCAAGTCGAACTCGTAACTGTTTCTATTTACTGCCGTCCTAAAGGAGTAACTTGCTCACAATTCTTTATTATTATTATTATTATTATTAGTTATAGTAGTAGTAGAAATGAGTTTCATTAGCCTCAATAACACAAGTTTCGGTCGTATTGCGTGTATACATGTGTAATTTTTTTCCTTCAGCCTTATTATATAATAATAATAATAACAATAATAATAATAATAATAGTTATTATTATTAATTGTGTGGCGTTTAACGAATTATTCCTGCGGGTCCATTGAGAACCCGTTTGCAGCGTTTTTGTTAAGAGAGTACGTAATCGGTGATGAGAACGATGCAGTCGAAGTTTCGTGAAATTCTGTAAATTCGTGTGTGTACGATGTCGTTCGTGTTGGGCGAGGAGCACGAAGGTGGATATACGCGGTTAGTATGAGATACATATAGATAGCGGTGCAAAGCGATGGTCGGGTAAGGTGCACGTATCTCGAATCTGGAGAGCGCGGGGCAAAGGGGGGGGGGGGGGGGGGGGGGGGGGGGAACAAGATGAGGAAAGAGCGCGGAGGTACAGAGAACATTGGGGATGCGTCCCGATGCATCTACCGGCGCATAAACGTGCGCCGCCAGATCTCCATCCTGCAACGGAGAGAGAACTCGCTTCTGCAGTTTGTGCTTCACGATTTGTACGAGACGTTTTCGTCTATACATCTGTATATATATATGATGTACAGACATACAGTAGAAGACCGCTTAACCGGGCTCGGATTATCCGGACAGCGCATTAGAAACATTGGAATCCGAAAATCGGTTGTAGACGAGAAAGCAAAAAACAAACGAAATTGACTGATTAAAAAAAATGTTACACTAGTGATTTATCACGCTCAAGATGGGGCTAAAGATCAACAACAAACGTCAAAGTATTTTGAATCTATTTTTCTCCGAAACGGTCTCTTATTTTATAAAACCGTTTCGAAGAAAAATGGCTTACTTTGTCGGCGTTTCTCACTCGCACACTGACTAACGCGGTCAGCGGAGCCCCCCCCCCCCCCCCCCCCCACTCGTTCCCCTCCCGCGATTTTGGCCCAAAGATAATTAATACACTTATTTCACTCGGTGGGAAAATGGCGGTTTTTGTGCACGCTTCGCGAGTGAAAACCCCCATTTTCGCACCTTGTGAAATAAAATTTTGTCGGATACTCGTGCGAAAAACTTTTTCTGAACTCGTATCGAAATGTACTATTTTAAGATATAGGTTATATATTCACTGTAAAAATAAATTGTAAATTTAATGTACTGGAACTTGAAATTTGCTAAAATGACTCATATTAATTAAACGTTAATGTACTTTGCTTGTAAAATAAAAATCCCAGATATTAAAATTACAAATCTTTTGCTTGCAATTTACAAAAGTTTTTCACGAAAGACACAGATCATACTGTAAAATTGGAACGCACATGTGTTTGAAATTTCACAAACAGTTTATGTAAAAAAGCTTCCAATACTGTTCCCTAATTTTCAAACAATTTTTTTTTACAGTGTTCTTAACATATCCTGAATACATTTTTAATATATCGTTAATACATTCTCAATATATCCTTAATACATCTTTAATATATGGTTAATATATTCTTAATGTATCATTAATATATTTATCGCACGTACTTTTTTCCTGGTTTGTGCGAACCAAGATTTGTGCTAATCAAAACAAACGGCGTAGCTTTTAGTTTCATTCAACCGCGGTTTCATTTATCCGCTGATCATTCGGTCCCGCGCACCCCTTTCAGTCGGCGCTCTACTGTACGCCGCGAGATATCTCCGGACCCGAGAGAGTTTGCATCGCGTCGCTGCTCCCCCACAGCAGTTTCCCTGTATTCGAGATAGAGGAAGCGCGGAATTTACCGTAGAGATTATTACCACGACATGCGCGTGCGCCTGTGTAATTGTACGCGGTAGTTTGATGTAGGAAAACCGGGGAAGTTCGCCGAAGAAGGGACGGCGAAACGCTGGAGGGAACTCAACGATAGCGAACTAAGGAGCGCCGCACGCAAAGTGAAGTATTAACGCGAGAAGTGCGTCAATGATATACGCGCGCAGTTGTAGTATTGTGGAATGAATGAAGAGAGAGAGATTGAGGGAGGGGCCGGAGAGGGGGGGAAGTGGGGTGGTATGTATAATTCGTTGCGGGACTCTGTGGGAATCTCGCGGTGCGTCCTTTCCTTTTCGCCGCACAATGCGCGAGTGCAGAGAAACGCCAGCGGTGCGCGCAAGGCTAATTATCATCACCGGGGCAACGGAGAGAACACACAGTAACTCTTTCTATATCCGTCTGTATATATATATATATATATATATATATATCTGTATCTCGCGCGGCTGCCGGAAACGCATTCTACGCAGCAGACGCGAGGCACTGTCAACGCTTCGATTCATCGCCGGCACAGGGTGAGGTCAATAATTTAGTTCTGTTTTGGGAAAAAATTAATTTAGGCGATGATTTTCATTGTTTCGGTTTTTTATTTGTTGTGATGATTTTTATTGTTTGACTTTTTTATTTATTGTGACGATTTTTTTGCGTGGATGGGTAGGGGAGAGCGGGGCAAAATGGCACACCGGGGCAAACGGATTTTCAAAACAGGTTTGAAAATCCGGATGTATCGTTGGGAGCAAATGGGACATCCGACAATTATTGGAGAATTGAGTTTCACCATTACTGTCCCGTTTTGCCCCGCTGTGCCATTTTGCCCCGGTCTCCCCTATGTTCGATTTGGGCGGGTTTAGGGGGACTTGATTGATCGGTGTGTAGGTACGGTGGAAAAAAAATTTAGATGAACCCTGCATGCCTGCAGGGCCTGCAGGCATTTTTTTTTTTGCCTGCATTTTTCCTCACATATGATTCACTTGAAATTTGGTATCCACCATATTAGATCCGCCATTTTTGATTTCTGAATTTCGAGCTCAGATTCGAATTTAGCGATCCAAAATACCCCTAACTATGAAGTTTCAAATACATCGGTTGGTTGCCAATGCATTTTTCATGAATTAATGAAAAAATTGCATTTTTCTGGTTTAATGTTAACCAGTACTTGTATGTCGAATCTAATCTTAAGTTATCTTTATTTTTTTTTATTTCACGATCCCAGTTGCTCTTTGTTTTTAGTAATATTGTCGCACGAGTTTCGAGGTTTTTCAGACACGAGGGACAATTTTACTGAGAATAACCCATTAAATGTCGATATTTTGTTATTTTTTTTTTTTCCACCACGATTGTCTAAAATAATTGACAATGATATCGACGACTAACAACCAAAATGGCGCATCTCCCATATTAAAACGCATGAGTTGCGCCCTTCTGATTCCCAGCCGTCGATGTTATTTTCGTTTCCTACCTTGGAGCTTCTTCTCGGTTTCCCAAAATTTCTGTAGCTCCGTGAAATATTTGTCCAATATGAAGACTTTGGAGAGGCCTAGGGTGGCCATCTCAGGCGATCGGTGCTCTGTGTCACCCAGAATTTAATCCTCTCGGCTGTCGAACCCTAGTCGATCCCCTCGAGCGAGCACTCGTCGCTTTCGCATTCGCACATTTTTATTTATTTTTTTCAATTTTTTTTTTTATCACCCACTTCCAACCCGCCGAGTCTCAGATACTCGAAAATTCTAGTTCTCGACAAAGTGAGCAATGGATCTTGCGATCCATTGACTCGTCTCGTTGCCCTCCCATTTGCCGATCGAATAATCAACGCCGGGACAGAATCCACCAGTGTCACAACAAAAAATCTTCGAACTATCGACCTATCGAATCTTTTTTTTTAGTTATAAAAAAAAAAAAAAATCGTGATTCACTCTCGAACAAAAAATCCTCAAGAACCGTTCACCGTGAGGCCCACTCTCGAACTTCACTTTGATTTTTATAAATCTCTTATCACTCTTCACGAAAAAAAAAAAAAAAAAAAAAAAAACCCGATAACAACAAACACTCTTCCGGTTCTCGACGACGCGCCTTGGCTCCGATAATCCCAAAACGACAACGAAGCTCTCAGGCCTGAGTCCCAAAACTCGTAGCTCCGTCAAAAGGTCCGCAGTATTTTTCTCCACCCTCCAGGAACAAATGAAAAAAAATTTTTTTAAATGAAAACAAAACAAAAAATGCGTGTACGCGCGATTGTCGGAGTTGAGCAGGAGCGCGAGGTTAGCCCGAGCGGCCGCGTAGGACTGGGCCTCATTGTTGGCCGGGAGTCGCAGCCGAGCCCGGTCCTATCTCACGTAAGGCCCATTCGTCGTCGCTCGAGGTGAAACTCCTCGGCTCACCGAGGGCCCGAGCACGTGGTTTCGAGTGCCCGAAGTTCCGGTAGTTAGCGCGAAGGCGGTGTAGTCGTGAGGCCCCGGAGTCGGGGGCCGCGGCGGCGAGGGAGGGGGAAGGTGCAAGGGAGGGGAGCCGCTGGTCTCCGACTGGCTGCGGCGGATGCTGCGGAAAAATGTCGAGGAGAGGGGAGGGGGGGTGGTAGACTTAGCCGGGGCATCTCCGGCTCTGCATCTCTCGACTCTCCTCCCTCTTCCTCTGCACACATATATTTATATATATATGTATATTTTTTTTTCTGCATTTCTCTTTATCTGGCGTTCTCGGCTGTGTAGCCGCGAGGAGCGTGCACGGACGAGGCAATACAGCGGCGCGGAAAGTGGCCGGGTATAGGAGAGAATCTACACTACCGTAGGCTCGTGCCAAAGATCTGTGCACATCCGGATTTACCTCAAGACCTTCTTCCACCGCGCCTTCGAGCGCCGATATTTTTTTTTTTTTTTATTGTCTTCTTTTACTACCTCACGGGAGGCGCGCGATAAGACGCCAATTCTACGGGCACTCGTGCAGGGAATATACCGGAGTAAGTACCTTGTGCATACTCCTTAGCGAGGATAACAGGAGGAGGAGAGAGCGGGGAGTTGCATAACGATACGTCGTTTTCGCGTGGAAATGTGAAATAATGGTGAGGGGGCTTTAATGGTAAATTGTTGTGAGGAGGCTTTCACGAGAGATTGAGTTTGTCGTGTGTAGGAATTAATGGGGATGCGACGATTGTGAGACGGAGGGGGGGAGATATGGCTTGGTAACCGCGGGAACGGCGTAGAAGAAACGTCCCGGTGGGCCTTAAAGCCGCCCACCGTGTAATTAATGGCGACGCCCAAAGTCGACACGCATGCGCCAGGACGAAAGGTCCCAGCGAACCGATCCGTGAGAGAGCGGGCCCGGCCGAGCGAACAGGATACACCGCAAATGTTCCCGCGAGAGCTGGAGGAGAGAATTAAAACTCGTTCGTATGGTCGGGATTCGGGGAGTCGATGGGACGGGAGCGTCGTCGTCGAGGAGGGAATTCCGGGACTCGGTGGAGGGAAAATTTTAAGCGCGGACCTCGAGGATGAGGAAGCTCGGCCATATTTGATGGAAATTTTAGAGCGTCACGTCGGGCCCTGTCGAGGCCTCGTCAGACCCCGATGTAACGCTCTCAAATTTGTACTGGCGATATAGCGACCATCTTTGATGAACATTTTTTTTTCGAGCTTTACATCGGGCCTTGTCGAGGCCCTAACAAGGCCCCGCCAGGTCCCTATGTAACGCTCTCAAATTTGTACTAGGGATACATCGGCCATCTAGGGGAAAACTATTAACATCCTAATTATAAAGTAAAGTTTCGAAACAAAAAAAAATCCTTAAGAAATACAAAAGTAAATAAATTGTTATATTCGATACCAAATTTTTATATGAAAAAGAAGCAATAGTTTAAATTGTATGGTCAGGATTCAAAGAGTCGGTGGAACAGGAGTGTCTTCGCCAAGAAGTCAATTCCAGGACCCAGTGGAGGGAAAATGGTAAAGTGTGAACCTCGGGGAATTTTCGAGCATTACATCGAGCCTTGTCGAGGCCCCGACAAGGCCTGCTTTGGACCTGGCCCGACCCCGACGTAACGCTCTCCAATTTACACCAGGGATATATCGGTCATCTATCTAGGGGAAAACTATTGACATTCTAGTTATAAAGTGAGGTTTCGAAAACAAAAATCCCCAAGAAATACAAAATTTTTGTTACATAGGATACCAAATTCTTATATGAAAAAAAGAAGCAATGGGTACAAATCGCTGGAAACCTTCGCTGGTCCAGCTAAAAAGTTGAAACTAGACTCAATCGTCGTGTTCTGACGTGCGTAACAAGATAAATCAAGATTAATCTTGACATATCTGCCCGATTCTCTAAAATCAGGCTGGTCGGTGTCAGCCGGTGCTTCCCCCCCCCCCCCCCCTCTCCGTTCCACCTTATAATTTTGATCTACAGCCGCGAGAGGAATCCAAGATGGCCGAGGGCGTCCCCGCGTGTCGTAAACAATACACGCGCGCACCCGCGGTCCGCTTTTTCTATCTCTATCTCCTTCATTTCTCGTCTCCTCATCTCTCTCTCTCGTTTTCCATTAGCGAGGTCGAGAGTGGCCTAACGTCGTCCTGCTCTCTAGCCTCGAGAGTCCCCGAGGAGCCCGGGAACCTCGCGAACGGCCGAGGGGGGGGGGGGAGAGGGGATGTAAGGCCCACGCTCACGACGGCTATGAGAGGCCGACGACCACTCCGCGCGGCCCTGCGACTTTTCTCTCTTGCGGCTAACTCTCTTCTCTCCTCGCCGGCAACAACAGCAGCCTCGCTGCATCTCTCGCCACGCGGATTAACTTTGTTTGCTTGGTGAATATGAGATCGGGACTGAGAATGCATTGCCGACTCGCCAATGCAGCAACTTCCCAGGCCATTATAATTTTTGGGCCTTACGAGAAAAACATTCGCTCGTTTGTTTGTTCGTTTGACAAGTATAAGGTCGGGACTGAGAATCCATTGCCGATTCGCCAATGCGGCAACTTCCGAGGCCAGTCTAATTTTTGGGCCTTACGAGGAAAACGTTCGGTCGTTGGTTTGCTCGGTGAATATGAAATCGGGACTGAGAAATCCATTGCTTATTCGCCAATGCGGCAACTTCCCAGGCCATTATAATTTTTGGGCCTTACGAAGGAAACGTTTGCTCGTTTGTTTGCTCGGTGAACACGAGATCGGGACTGAGAATCCATAGCAGATTCGCCAAGCCGGCAACTTCCCAGGCCATTCCAATTTTTGGGCCTTACGGGGATAACGTTCGCTCGTTTGTTTGCTCGGTGAATATGAGATCGGGACTGAGAATCCATTGCCGATTCGCCAACGCGGTAACTTCCCAGATCATTCTAATCTTTGGGCCTTACGAGGAAACCGTTTCGTTCACTGGGTCGCACCTCGCGAGAGGAAAGAGCGAGTGGACCATATTGCACGGTTTCACCTTTGGACACGCCGCGACCACAGATAAATCGAGCGTAACGCCCGAGGCCCAACATCGCTCGGGGCCTTGCGGGCCCCGATCACTGTGCTCGCTGTGTTCATTACGTAAGTCCTCTCGGCTCAACATCCGCAACGCTCTCCCGGGGTGCCTTGCGGTTTTACCTCGCCACAAGGAAATATCCTGTGACACGGGCGGGGTCCTACTCATTTAAGGGCCCAGCGGTCCCCCCGTCGATAAGAGGGAGAGGGACGAACGAGGAGTCCCAAGCACGCGATCAGCACGGGGCGGAATTCAAATTCAAGCGATCACCATCGGTGCGCCGAGAACCGCAGGTTAAACCGGTTTCGAGACGCAGAGAGAGACGGATCGACGTACCGGATCAGGCCCGTCCAACCGAATACGCGGGCCCTAAGGCCCCGCAAGTGCGCTCCTCAGCGAGTCGCCCGAGCCGACAAACCCGACCGGAGCGAACCTTTGATCGGTAAGGAGGGCATCGGACGCCGACTTTGAACGGCTCACGGTAAAACCTCGGGCCCGAAATGGGCCTTATCATCCCCGCCGACGTTGTTACCGACCACCGGTCAGGAAACCTCGCGCAGCGAAGATCCTCGGTCTCCGGTCGCGGATATCTTACCGATCGAAAGTCCTCGCTCGTCGGAGACTCGGGCTTATCAACCGTTCTGGGCCTTACGCCGGTACAGCAGGAATCTCTAACTCGTCACAACATTTTTCAATCGCTGAGCGGCCTGAGACTGCATCGTTGGAAAAATAAATCAAATATCGTTTCTTTTTTTTTTTTTCGTTTGCCGCCGAAGAATCTCGAGCGAATCTTCGACGAAGCGTGGAATCGAAATCAGGGCGCACGGGGTGATGCAGGGAGGGCCCAGAAATACGGGAGATGAAAGGGGAGAAGGACGAAAGAAGGAGAACAAAAACGCATCGGGTCCGGTGTCAGCGGGTGACGGATGGCCAGCGGTGAGACTGTTCAAGGCTCCGCTCCGGGCCGCGGTTGTTGGCGGGCCCCGCGATTTTTCGGGGCCCCGCAGCGGCCCGGGGTATTCCGCGCCCGAGCCCTGTCCGTGGCTCTCTGTCGGCGAGCTATCGCGGAGCCGGGCTGGCCCCGAAGCTCTCTCGCATTAAACCAGGAAACGCCGGACACAAACGCGACGATTCTCGATGACCAAAAGGGGGTCAATCGTGATCCGACGTTGTTCCTCCGGCCCGCCGCTGGCCGGGAATCTCTGCGTCGCCGGGCTTCGAAGACCGACCACGCGGGAACGCAACGGAGGCCAAGGGGAATCGTCGATCGGAAAGTTAAAAAAAAAAAAAAAAACTAAAATATATTTAGACCGTGTTGAACGTCCCGACCGAAACTTCCTCTCCCACTCGCCATCAGCTCCGCTTTTTTTAAACTCCCGACTGCCCGCTAGGGCAAAAAGACGGCAGTCAGGCGTTTCACTGAGGCCCCCCCGATTTTCCTGCTTTCGTTGTCGTCTTTGACAACGTTTTAACGTGGCCAATGTTTGTCGGAACGGCTCAATGTCTCTTGACAGAATTTGGCACTAGTTTTTTTTTTCAAGTTTTTTTTTACAGAATTATTTATGTGATGACTGAGTAAGTCTCCAACTGACGTTTTCGGTTTTGAGGGGGGGGGGGGGGGGTCATGACCCCCTTTTTTTTTTACTTTATTCCCAAGTTTTTTTTTTACTGAATTATTTTTATCGTGGCTGGCTGGGTAAGTGTCAGGCTGATTCTTTTCGGTTTGGGGGGGGGGGGGGGGGGGTCATACCCCCTTTTTTGTTTGTTTTCTTTGGGGTTTTTTTTTAGTCTCTCCCCTTGCATTATTTTTTGTACTTATTTTTATGACAGATGGCTGGGTAAGTCTCAAAGGTTGACTTTTATCGGTTTTAACAGGCGGGAGTTTTTTTTTTGGGAAATTTTTAGAAAAATCTTGGCCCTAGTTCTGTGAATGTGAGAGTGTGTTCGCAGCGATGGATAAGGAAAGTAAATGTGAAGTGACAGAGATAACTGACTTCGAAAAAGCGGGCCAAAATTTTTTTTTTTTTTTTACTTTTCAATTACAACTTTTTTGCAGTCGGAAGTTTTTTGAAATGAATTTTAATTTTTTGTTCTCGAGACCAGCTGATATCGTTCCAGCGGGCAATAAAGTGACCGGAGGGATGAACGAGAAGATAAAATATATATATATATATATATCGAACCGCAAGAAAGAGCTCGGAGGATGCCGAGTCGGCGCGGTTTTCTGAGCCAGCGGGAGGGTAAACGATGCGGTAAATTTTTATACTCTTCGTGTATTTTTCATAGACCATGCCCATCGACTATATAGGCCGACCAATTAATGTCGAATGCCAACGACCGTGCGCCTTCTTTTCTCCTTCGAATTCTCAAAGTTATTCCACGAGGGACCGTCCAGAGGGAAGAGATCCTCTCCGCGGAGGATGAGGAGGACTCCGGGATATTCGCGTCTCCCGAGGCTCTCGTGTGTGTTGCGCCTTGAACTTTCCGCGTTTTTGTCTCGTTGCCGTTGCGGCGAGCGTTTCAAGGGACTCTCCCCCTTCCCTCACTCGCGACGCGCTGCTGTTACAGTAGTTCAGTGGCTGAGGCGAGGAGCAAACCGCGAGTTCTCTCTGTGAACGAACGACGACGACGACGTGATGAATTCCTTCATCTCGCGTGCTCGCGGTCCGCGCAACGAGCCGAATTCTACCGCTCCTCCACTTTCCTCGGGCGGGCTTCTCTCGCGATATCTCTCGAGGCTCGCAGCTTGCGCACAGAGAGCGCACGAGTTGCTTCGTTTTGCTTCAGTTATTATTTTCTTTTTTTTTTTTGCAATCTTTTCTTGATACAGACATTATGCTGCGGGGTTTTCTTCGTCATCGAGGCGTAAGTTGGCATAAGGCGGAACTCTATGATTCGAGGCGTATCGGGTATTCACGCAGCAATGAAGTGGACTAAATTGCGCGCGCACTTGAGACGCGTCGCGCACGCTACTTTACCCACTTGCCTGTGTTCCTTAATTCACGAGTTTCTGACGAATTAAGTCGCCGAATGCATTCGAGATACGTTCCAGAGAAAAAATGAAAAATATTCTCTGTAACGTCACTTCCGGTTCAAGAATCTGCTTTTTTTTTACCGGAAGTGACACCACACGGGAAGTACGTCACATCCAGTTCGAAAATATCAATTTTCGAGCGGAAGTGACGTAATACATCACTTCCGGTTTGAAAATCTCATTTTTAAACCGATAGTTACGTCACGAGGGAAAACGTCATTTCCGGTTTAAAAATCTATGTTTTTGACCGGAAGTGACGTCACAAGGGAAAAACGTCACTTCCGGTTTGAAAATCTCATTGATCGACCGGAAGTGATCTCACAACGACATTTTCCAAATTTTTCGTCCTGACGCCGTTTCCGGTTTAAGCCAGGGATTTTCAAACCGGAAGTGAGGTTGCAGAGAATGAAAAAAATATTTCTCTTCAACGTATCCCGAATGCTGTCAGTGACAGAACCACGCGAATGAAGGAAGAAAGTAAAGAGAAGGACAAAAAAGAAAGGTGAGATTCTGCGTGCACCGAGAAAAAGAAATTTATTTGACGGCCACCGTTTATTTGGTTTAAGTAAAATATTAATTTATTTATTTAATTTATTTACGGGCTCAGCCCTTTTACATATTTATCAGTAGTATTGCAATCATAATAGAAACATATTTCATAAAATTTGATTTAAATAGATATTTATTTAAATGAAATAATTTTTTTTTCTGGGTGTGAGTGTACGCGCTAGTCGTGCAACGACACGGACCGCACGCCGTTGCATCCGCGTATAATCGGCGCCGTGCACGGACCGCCCAGAAAATCGTGTCCCATCGTATCGAACCGAGGGCCGCGAAGCTCGCGGTGCAACCCGAGGAAACCCGAAGCGTATTGGCAAAAAGCGATTTATCGGGGGGGGGGGGGGGGGGGGGGGGGGGGTTGGAACGAAATGAGCGAAGACGAAATAGACGACGCGAGCGATTCACCGTAGGCGGCGGTCGAACGAGCGATGCGCGGTCTTATCTTACCGGAGGCGATTGCCAGTGGTAGCCGAGAAGCCCGGTAGTGCAACGTCGAGAGACCGAAGTGTGAAGAAGGTGAAGAAAAGATCTCGCGTGTCTCCTCCTCGCGGACCTTTAACTGCCTCTTAGCGCACGACTCCGAACAAACACGACACAACACACACACAACGCCCAACACACACAGCCGCAACTTGTCTCGCCGTCCGTGCCGAACAGCGAGAGTGTCAGAAGCGAGCGATTATTCGAAATCAATTAAAAAACTTCTTGCCCTCGCGGGGGCTCGCTGGCGCGCCGGGCAAGTGTGAGTAACAAGGTGGCGTCGATCCGATACGGTTGCCAGAGGTGAGAGGAAGAGTCCAAAGAGATCGAGAAAAAAAAAAAAAAGAAAAAAAAAAGTAAAATAAAAGAAAAGAAAAAAAAAAGAGGGAGCCGGACGAAGCGCAGCGGCTCGAGAAGAACTGCTTGTAAACGAGAGGAGGATGGAGGGGGAAGGAGGGAGGAGAGGCAGATCAGTGTCCACGTGTGTGATAGGTAGCTCCGTCGCTGGACATACGAGACGAGGCACGCGGTCGTGGTGGTCACGCAGAGAGCCCAGTTCGAGGCGGCCCTCGAGACCAGAAGGAGAAACAGAAGGAGACGATACTCTCTGTATACACTCCTCGTCGAGCTCTTTCCATTCTGATCCGCTCGTTCTCCACCCCCCCCCCCCCCCCCCGCCCCTCTCCACCTCGCCCCTCTCGCTCGCCGGTGCTCCTGGCTTCTTGGCCACTTGGATCGCGTGATTTATATCGGTTTCAACGGTAACCCCTTTCCCTTCCTTATTCCTTTCCGCGGTCCGATGTCACCCGGTGGACGAGACCAGCGAAACTCTCGCTGGTCGCCGAGGCTCCTTCTCGCGGGAGTGGAGTGGGCACTCCGGCGAACGCGCTTCCGCGTCTACCGGCCCGGAGGTTGATGGTTCTTAGGCATAAGCTGATATTGGTTAGTTTTTTTTTTTTTTTTTTTTCTGTCGTAAGAACTAGGGTGTTGATTTGAATTAGTTACAGAGAGCGGTGGAAGCGCGGCGCGGCTATGGTGGTCTCCGGAGTTGAGGTGAATCCTTGGCGGTCAGTACTTGGATGGGTGACCGCCTAGCCGTGCACTAGCTGGTAAACATTGGAACCGTTGAGCTGGAGGTCGAATTCTGAGGATTGGTGTTCGTACTCGAAGTGTCGAATACGAACATCGAGACTCAGTTGGAATGACCGGTATCGGCGCGGGTTTTCTGCAGTTTACCTGCGTCCTCGGGCAAATGCGATACAGTATGGGGGGGGGGGGGGGGGGGGGGGGGTTACAGCGGCTGCAGCTGCGAAGTTTACAAGCGCGGAATTGGATAAAGATTGATGAGAATAGCGGCTAGATGGATCCCAGAAAGGGGAAGCCTTAAGAGGGGAATTACGATTTGAATTAGGTAATTTTTTTAATTTTTTTATTTTGGAGTAATTTTTGGTGAGAGATAAGGGGGCGACATGTCCATCTGGATTATCTCTTTGAAATTAGGTTTTTTTATGTGTCCGGACCGGGTGTTGATGGTTCTTATGTATTCGCTAATATTTGTAATTTTCGTTCTATCGTAAGAAGAACTCTGTTGATTTGAAGTATTTAAAAGAAAAATATATATATATTTTCATTGCTTCCGGAGCAAGTTTTGATACGAGAGAAGGGCAATATGAAACCCTGGGGCAAGACGAATTTTCCAATTTAAATTAGGTTTTCTTACGTATTCGCGAATATTCGTAATTTTTTTTTTTTATCGGAAGAATAAGCCTGTAAAAAAATTTCTGAGAATGAACCGTTTTGCCCCGAGTTCAATTTTCACCTGCTCCGTTGTGTCGACAACAGTCTCGGGAGTGAATGAAAAATACGGATTCACTAATCTGCATAAATTCACAAAAGAACGTGTGAATTTTTTCATTTTTCTTCCACCAATTTTTCAAGAATTCCCAAACAACCCACCAACACACTATGACAAAAAGCTAAGATCCTTAAACGCTTTATATAGAGCTTCCCCGCACCACTCCCACCGTCACGTTGCCCGTTCCCGAGCGCTCCCCCCCCCCCCCCCCCCCCCGCGCCATCGCACCCCCTTTGTCTCTTCCTTTAATCAGCTCTCCATTCTCCCGCCTCAACCCTCCCAACCTTCCGCTCACTCTAACATTGTAATTGCAAATATAATTCATATCCTACCCCGACGTCTTTCCGGTTTACGCCACAGCCCAGCCCTCCCCCTCCCTCGCCCTCCCCCCCCTCTCATCCTCAGCATCGCGACAGGGAATCGACTAAAAGGTGAGAGCGCGGAGGCGAGAAAGATGAGGAGAGCCGGATGTTGAGGAAGGCGAAGAGGAAGAGGCGATGCACGCGGAGAGGTAACATTATGATTAGAGAACCGGGTCGAATGGCCTCGGGGTGCTTCTTGCAGCCGGCACAGCGCGCGCCCTCAAAATGCCGTGTATCTCGGAGCTTTTTATTTCATTTTTTTGAACATTATTTATTACTATTTTTTTTTTTTTTAATGAACTTATTGAACAACTCAATAAAAAAATCGGTAAAAAATCTGAAAAATCTTGTTTCTTTAATCGAATAAAGGTCGCCCTTTACTCGATTCAAGAAACAAGATTTTTCAGGATTTTTCGAGGGCGCGAAGGTGAGAAGGGTGAGGGAAGGATTAGGGAAGGAAGGCGAAGAGGAAGAGGCGATGCAAGTGGAGAGGTAACATTATGATTAGAGAACCGGGTCGAATGGCGTCGGGGCGCTTCTTGCAACCGGCACAGCGCGCGCCCTCAAAATGCCCCGTGTATCTTAGAGCTTTTTATTGGACTTAAAAAAAATATATTTATTACTTAAGATAAAAAAGACGAACTTACTGAACGCCACAATTAAAAAATCTGTAAAAATTCTGAAAAATCTTGTTTCTTTAATCGAGTAAAGGTCACCCTTACCTCGATTAAAGAAACAAGATTTTTCAGGATTTTTTGAGAGCGCGAAGGCGAGAAGGATGAGCGGAGGAAGGCGAAGAGGAAGAGGCGATGCAAGTGGAGAGGTAACATTATGATTAAAGAACCGGGTCGAATAAAATATATAATAAATAGCGTCGGGGCGCCTTTCGACCATTCTTGCAACCAGCACAGCGCGCGCCCTCAAAATGCCCCGTGTATCTTAGAGCTTTTTATTAGACTTTTTTAAAAAAGTATTTATTATTATTTAAGACAAAAAAGATGAACTTCTTGAACGCCACAATTAAAAAATCTGTAAAAATTCTGAAAAATCTTGTTTCTTGAGTCGAGTAAAGGTCACCCTTTACTCGATTCAAGAAGCAATATTTTTCAGGAATTTTTTGAGGGCGCGAAGGCGAGAAGCATGAGGGGAGGCTGAAGAGAGGAAGGATGAGGGGGGGGGGGGGGGGGGGCGAAGAGGAAGAGGCGATGCAAGTGGAGAGGTAAAATTATGATTAGAGAACCGGGTCGAATGGCATCGGGGTGCTTCTTGCAGCCGGCGCAGCGCGCGCCCTCAGGATGCCGTGTATCTTAGCCGGGTCGTTGACGAAGCGCGCCCCCCCGACCGCCCCGCGCGCCCGGTCTGGCACCTTCCCCCGTTTAATTAAATTCCCACAGGAAGAGAGCCGCGTCCGCGGGGGATTCGCGGAGCAACGGGAGAGAGAGCGAAGTCAACCTGATGGCGTTGTGGCACGGCACTCCGAAATTTTTTTTTTTTCGCTATACTTAGAGAGGCGCGGTTCTGCGTCGGGACTCCTCGACTCCGATCGGCCGCGCTCTCGAGCCGCGAACCCCTCCCGGCCCGCTTCAGACTGGCGCGCATCACGCACGAGCGGCCGCTAATTGACGGATGAATTAATTAGGGGGTCGGTGATCGATCGCGCGACCACTTCTGCTCTCACTTTCGTTCTATCCCTTCTTCTTGTTGTTGGAAGATTTTTTTTTTTTTTTTTTTCGTGTTTTTTTCCTTTTTTAGTTTGCGGCTCCTCGAGACGATTTTATTTATCGGACGGCTCTCGAGATCTTTAATCGAGAGCCGGCTCGTGGAACTGGCAACTTGGTTTTATGCGGGCGATGCCTTCTGATGATTTTCTGATCGATCGTGTGAAATCTCTGTCGCCTGCGGATTTAATTCACCTGCGTGTCGTCTAAGGACCCTTTTTTTTTTACTGTCTAGAGACTCTAATGGATAAAATTGAATTTTGAGTTCGTTCATTTTGGGTTGAGGCCGTGTGAAAGATGTACCACGTGACACACGAGTGCGAGAGTGATGGACGCATTTTTCGAATCAATGCCATTTAAAACCGGTTCACGTTTCGGATAGAACGTAATTAAATTGTGCATCCGCTGATGCTCTGCTTTTTCCCGAAAAGTCGATGGTCTCTGAATCGCATTCATTATAGTTTTTGGTTACCGACTGAGACGTTTCACATGTCCTTAATGAACCTGTTTGTTTGTCAGGATTTTCAATAAAATCTAAAAAAAATTTTCATCTCCGAACCGGGGAAGAAGAAAACCTGGCAAATCCGGGAATGATAAGCTCGACGCGTCGATCGCTCCCGCAAAATTTGGTTCCTCATCCGACGACACCAGTTTGGCGCCAAACATATTGCCAGTAAAACGGTTTTTTTTTTTTTGTTTGTCATCTAAAACATTTGACGGAGGTGATTATTGTCTTTATGTCGTTCACGTAGACAACATAAAACATACCAAGACAGCATGAAACATACTAAGCCCGATGTTTCTAGAGTTGGTTACGACAAAAATTTAAAGGTTTTCTTAACGTTAAATCTTAAATTTCCAGTGTTTTAAAAATCATTGCCACGTCACCCCGACTTGCCCTAATAGGTAAGAGCGGGATAAAATAGAACAGTGGGGCAAAACGGGACAGTGAGGGCAAAACTCAATTTTCCAATAATCTTTGAATGCCCCATTTTGTCCCAATAACACATGCGGATTTTCAACCCCGTTTTCCTCCACGGACCATCATCGCCACCATCCACGAGTTATTGAAAAATTGTGCCATTTTGCCCCGCTCTCCCCTATTTCATCGGTAAAATCATTTTCTTTTCAGATTGGCATTTGAAGCATTTGACGGCGGTGATTATTGTATTTCCGCAGTTCATGTAGACAACATAAAATATACTAAGGGCATCATAAACATAAAACATACTAAGACAACATAAACATGAAACATACTAAGTTCGATGTTTCTGGAGTTGCGCACCACAAAAATGTTAGGCTTTTGTTGACCCCAAACCTCAAAAGTTCATTCTTTAAAAAATCATCACCACATCACCCCGACTAACCCCATAATTTCATCCCCAGCCCAGAGCAAAAAAACCAAAAAAAACCCCACCAAAGACAAGTGCGCCGTCTTCCCCGACGACTCCAGCCGCGCGGACCGAGCCTCCGCCCGCGCCGGGCTCTCGGAGACCCCTGAAGAAATTTCCTTCCCCCGCAAGCACCGGCTGCAGTTCGGTCTGCAGCTGCAGCTTGGCGTTAATTGAAACGCGCTTAGACGTTTACCTAATCCTCCTGTATCTCCGCTCCCGGTTATCTCCCGTCTGGCGGGTCTCTTCTTCCCCGCCGGCCTCAAGCCTCGTCGTCCCGGTTTCCACGACGCTGCACCGAGGAGAGACTCGCGCTCTCCCGTCCGGAACACGCCCGGGCCTCCGCAGCCGGTACAACGCTCGCCCGTACGAGAGAGAGCCGAGTGTGCGATCGCGGTCGCATAATGAGCAGCATCGCGCCGTCGAGGCACCGCGAGTAAATTCTCATTTGGTACAGTGCCTCGCTCGCTCGTCTCTCTCCCGGTCTATCCGTGCCTAACGTACATTAATTGATTAGCCGTAGCTCGAGCCGACTGAGCAGCGTTGGCGCCAAGTTTTGCGCGGCTTCCGCTTCCCTCATCCGCGGGTGAGGCGTGGTAGAAATCCACATTTGCTCGAGTTTAATATGACCGGCTCGGGCCAGATTACGCAGCCCCGCGCGGCTGCGTAATCTGGCCCGTATTTTGTACGTAGTATGTTGCGCAGAGTATGTCGCGCGTAGTATGTCGCGCGTAGTATGTCGCGCGTAGTATGTCGCGCGTAGTATGTCGCGCGTAGTATGTCGCGCGTAGTATGTCGCGCGTTGTATGTCGCGCGTTGTATGTCGCGCGTAGTATGTCGCGCGTTGTATGTCGCGCGTTGTATGTCGCGCGTTGTATGTCGCGCGTAGTATGTCGCGCGTTGTATGTTGCGCGTTGTATGTTGCGCGTTGTATGTTGCTCGTAGCATGTTGCGCGTAGCATGTTGCGCGTAGCATGTTGCGCGTAGCATGTTGCTCGTAGCATGTTGCGCGTAGCATGTTGCGCGTAGCATGTTGCGCGTAGCATGTTGCGCGCAGTATGTTGAGCGTAGTATGTTGAGCGTAGTATGTTGCGCGTAATACGTTGTGCGTAGTATGTGTATGTTGTATATGTAATATGCTGTCTGGCTGTCGTGCTGTGCGTTGCCTTAGTACATTTTATGTTGTCTACATGAACTACGGAAAGACAATAATCACCTCGTCTCTCTCCTATGTTCCTAACGTACATTAATTGATTAGCCGGAACTCGAGCCGACCAAGCGGCGTTGGAGCCAAGTTTTGCGCGGCTTCCTCTTCCCACATCCGCGGGTGAGGCGGGCAGGGGTTGGTAGAGATCCACATTTGCTCGAGTTTAATATGACCGGCTCGGGCCAGATTAAGCGGCTTCGCGCGGCTGCGCGCGCAGTCTCGCTTAATTGTAAAATACGAGTCGCCGAAATTATGGAATTCGCGCGCTGGCCTCGCTTTTGGACTGCAATTAATGGTAAATTTAAATAGAAAAAAAAAAAAAAAATGTTAATGGATGAAAAAAAACAATGGGGGAAAAAAGGAGAGGGCAGTGGAACGGCTACGGGTAAATATAAAACGGTTCGCCACACACGAGTTTGCGTAACGTTTGTTTGCGCAACGTTTAGCAACTCGTAAATCGTTCACACAAAATGACCGGGGCTTTTCTCACTCGGTGTAGAATCCCTTGCGTATGCGGGACGCTGCAAACCGGGTATATTCATCGTCCGGTTGATGTTTCGAGCCCCCTGCGAGTCTCTCTATCTCGGTCTCTCTCCGGACGCGTTAGCTTCGCCGCCTGTTTTTCACTCTCGCGCAACCGCGGACGCGAATGTTTGCATAAAAAATGCCCCCGGAACGGCCCGCAGGGGCGGGAACGATGCAAATTTATGTTAACCACCGTACAGTGGCAGATATCTCTCGTTATATTTACTGTACGCGGGGGAGGATTGTGTGACGCTCGAGACACGATGTAAGCTATATATATACATATATATATATATATATGTATATGGGGAATTCCATACCATTTCGACCTGGGTCTGACCCATCACATCTTGGATTTTGCCCGCGATTTTTTATACGACTGACCTAACTATCAAAAGCTCGAAGATTTTTTATTAGATTTTTTGAAAATTTTTTATTGTTTATGATAAATAAAATGAACTTATTGATCGCCACAATTAAAAAATTGAATTGTGGCGATCAATAAGTTCATTTTTTTACATCATAATTAATTATAAACAACTTATTTTAAATTCAATAAAAAATGTGAGTGCTTTTGAGAGTTAGTTCAGTCATATAAAACCCAGGTCAAAATGGTAGAGAACGCCCCATATATATATATATATATATATATATATATGTATGACAGTGAATTTCGGAGAGGAAAGGAGAGAGCGAAACCCGCCGTGGGGGTGTGCGAGAACGCATAAATACCTGGACGACTACCTTACGAGCGTCGGAATCTGCGTACAGTACGCCGTACGACGCGCACGCTTATTTGGACGAACGGTATAAGCGCGCAATTTGTTGCAGCGTGAATCTACCGTGCTACACTCGTAATTGACGCTATCCCTTTACGACCCGACTGCATCACTGATACACCGTAAAAATAAATTGTAAATTTAATGTACTGGAGCTTAAAACTTTCTTTCGTTACTTTCATTAATTCAACACTAGTGTACGTTTTTTTTTGTAAAATTGCAATACCAGATATTAATATTACAAATCTTTCGCCAGAAATCTACAAAAATTGGCATTAAAAATAAAAAAAATTACTGTAAAATTGCACATGTGTTTGAAATTTCAGAAACAATTTATGTAAAACAGCTTCCAGTACCGTTAATTAATTTTCAAACTAAATTTTTTTTACTGTGTATTTGCACTCTCTATCCGACCTCGTTGCCAACATCGTTTTAAATAGTAATAAAAATTAAAAATTAAAATAAAATCTCGCTCCAAATATTTTATTTTAATAAAATGATTTTAATTTCGATAATTCACTGTGCAGCGAGTGCAGTCATTGTGTAATTGGAATGTTTTAAATTTGCTGCTTTCTCTGTATCGCCATCGGCGCTACGTGGGTCAGCATAATGCATTGTGGGAGTAATTGTAAACGAGAAATATATGCAAAGTATTGTCCTCTACATAAAACTTTTTGGCATTTCAGTTATATCAATAAATTTCATGTTTATAATATTTGTCGTGTATTTCGGATCGGGTAAAAGCGGTGTATATGACACGGTCCATAAATCATTGATTTACGCGCTAATCGAAGTGGACCACATTTGCCACTTTCACGCTATATCAGCTGACAAAAATGTCTACGTCAGCACATCTTTTTCCCCGCGCGATATGTGCTTAAATCGAATGTCGCGTTAACGGCGCTAGAAATATATGTACGGTATTATCCTGTATATATAACTTTTTGGCATTTCGGTTTATATTAATAAACGTCATGTATATAACAGTTGCCGTGTATTTCGGATGTGACGAACTCGATGAATATGACACGGTCTGTACATAATTGATTTACGTGCTAAACCTTCGTTCCTACATATTTCCCATTTTTATTATCCTATATTCCTGCAGAAAAATAAGGGAGATTAAAAAATATATATATTATATTTAAGCTGACAAAGATTTCTACATGAACGACAAATATTTTATTATTTGTCGTTCTTATTATTATAAATATTCCCACACGATATGTGCTTATATCGAACGACGTGTTGAGAAACATATGCAAAGTATTATCCCGGATATAGAACTTTTTGGCAATTCTCATATTGGCATTTGCCAAATATGGAGACGAGGTAGCGTCTCGACGCCAGGTACTTGATAAAAAACGATTTTATAAATCTTTCAGATAGGCTAAAAGTGGGGAATATGGCACGGTCCATACATCATTGATTCACGTGTTAATAGAACTGGGCCATATTTTCCACTTCTACCCTATAAGTCCACAGAAAAATAAACAATTATTTAAAAAATTATACATTTACCTGACAAACATTTCTACACGAAGGGCACGTATTTTTACCCACGCGATATGTGTTTAAACCGAACGACGTGTTAACGACGCCAGAGACATAGCGGAGAGCGGGGCAAAATGAGACTGTGGGGCATAACGGGACGCATCGATGGGGCAAAATGGGACGCATCGACAGGGCAAAATGAGACGCATCAATGGGGCAAAATAGGACGCATCGATGGGGCAAAATGGTCCAGCATGGCAAAACGGAACAGACAATCGGGAGGCATCGGCGGGGCAAAATGGAACGTCCCAAAACGATTGGGAAAATTGCATTCCTTAAAAAAACGTTTTAAAACCCAAAAAGCGAATGTAGCGTGAATATGGCACAGTCCCCACACAATTGATTTTCGCGTTAATCGAACTGGTCCATATTTCCCACTTTCACCCCACATCTCTGCAGAAAAATAAAAAAAATAAAATATTTGTCTGACAAAGATTTCACGAATCTTTTTCCCACGCAGTATGTGCTGAAACCGAACGACGCGTTAACGTGTAAACCCGCTGGCAGTCCGACGTTCGGTTATACGCAAGTATACGACGCGCATAATACATAATACCGGGTCTGCTCTAGAGGAGTCGGTTCGCATCGTATATACGTACGACTCGGACGGTACACTAACCGTGGCCGGGTGATAACTCAAACGGCGGGCTATAATTATCAAACTGCGTAATTGTTAATTATTGCTCCATTGTTGGCAGTGCGGAGTAATTAACGCGTTGTAGCTCTCGCGGACGGGTTACTGCCGACCACCCCTTCCTTCTTGGTCGTGTATTACAGTCGCCTCTCACGCGATTTCAGGATCGATTGGAGAACGTCAGCGCCGAACTTTATTTTTATTTTTCTTCTCGAAGATAAATCGACAATTCGAGAATAGATCGACGGAATCGTCTGGGCGATTTTTTTTTGTCCGCGTCGATTTTACGGGGCTCGAAGACAGCGCGCTGTAAGGGTGGTCGAAGCGCCGCGGTCAATGGTGGCGATTTTTTCGGCAGAGAACAATCTAGTCAGCGTGCTTCGGACGAGGAAAATTTCGTTGCTCAACTTTTGGGGCGGCGAGTGGAAAGGAAGAAAAAAAAATAAGTGCACCGCCCGGGAATCGAACCCGGGTCGCAAGGATGGGAGTCTTGCATGATACCACTACACCAGCGGTGCCATTGAGACGGCTCTCTGTCAATTTTGGTCAAGGGTAACGAAACCGCGAAGAATTTTTGACACCCTCGATTCGCGACAGAATGGTTTATATATTTTCTTAGATGTAAAAAAAAAAAATCATTAAATGCGGTAATTGAGCCAAGGGAGGGTATCGCAGTGGCAGTGCTCCCTCGGTAAGGAAGCTTGCAGTGAGGGTTGTACAGAGAGGGACGGATCAATACCATCCCCTTGGGGCTTCGGACGATGAGTCTACTCTACTGCCGCTTTCGTACAGGGTGTCTGAGTGCAAAGAGAAGGCGTATACGTATCTCCAGACAGACTACCGTATACTGCTATTTTTTTGAGACACTATGGATGGTGCCAAAGTGCAACATTGTCCGACTCGTTCGCTATTATTGTTCTCTACATAAATAACAAGATTATTGATTTCATTTGTTTGACTGTCTGTTTGTACCTCTCACACTCACAAACACTCACAAACACTCACAAACACTCGCAAACACTCGCAAACACTCGCAAACACTCGCAAACACTCACAAACACTCACAAACACTCACAAACACTCACAAACACTCACAAACACTCACAAACACTCACAAACACTCGCAAACACTCGCAAACACTCGCAAACACTCGCAAACACTCGCAAACACTCGCAAACACTCGCAAACACTCGCAAACACTCGCAAACACTCGCAAACACTCGCAAACACTCGCAAACACTCGCAAACACTCGCAAACACTCGCAAACACTCGCAAACACTCGCAAACACTCGCAAACACTCGCAAACACTCGCAAACACTCGCAAACACTCGCAAACACTCGCAAACACTCGCAAACACTCGCAAACACTCGCAAACACTCGCAAACACTCGCAAACACTCGCAAACACTCGCAAACACTCGCAAACACTCGCAAACACTCGCAAACACTCGCAAACACTCGCAAACACTCGCAAACACTCGCAAACACTCGCAAACACTCGCAAACACTCGCAAACACTCGCAAACACTCGCAAACACTCGCAAACACTCGCAAACACTCGCAAACACTCGCAAACACTCGCAAACACTCGCAAACACTCGCAAACACTCGCAAACACTCGCAAACACTCGCAAACACTCGCAAACACTCGCAAACACTCGCAAACACTCGCAAACACTCGCAAACACTCGCAAACACTCGCAAACACTCGCAAACACTCGCAAACACTCGCAAACACTCGCAAACACTCGCAAACACTCGCAAACACTCGCAAACACTCGCAAACACTCGCAAACACTCGCAAACACTCGCAAACACTCACAAACACTCGCAAACACTCACAAACACTCATAAACACTCATAAACACTCGCAAACACTCGCAAACACCCTATAAGTTAACGATTTCATTGACACTGTACCTGTCAATCATAGGGACAGAGGCGACCACCAATGGGGACGTTCCCACCGAAATATTAACCATGTAATTTCGAATTTCCATCGAATGGCTGTCAGCCGCGGAGTACATAGATTTCCCATACGTTTCGTGCTGACAAGCCCGTTTGCATCTTTCGCGCAGGCGCAAATCACCCGGGGCCACAGTCACCGCAGTAATTAATGAATTAACAAAATTAACAATCTCCAGCTCGAGCGACGAGCGAACGACTTGAATAATTAGTTCGAAACACGGGGTGTTTCGAATCTCACTTCGACACGATGAAATTATTCGATTCGAATAAATCCCAGCCGATTAAAATATGACACACAACAGGTGTCCAATGTCCGCCCGCGATCTAAATAAATTAATCCCCGAATCAACCATAAAGTTTCGACCCGATGACAACAGTGTAAAAAAATAAATAAATTAAAAAAACTCGGAAGGTCCATCCAAGCACTCAGAGCCTTACATGTTTTATTAATCAATCCGCCGCTATTCCCAGGGAAACTTGTTTCTCTGCTCGAGAGCCAAGACGCAAGGAACCCAAAGTAATTTAATCACAGTAATTAATGAATTAACAAAATTAACTATCTCCAGCTCGAACGACGAGTAACCAGAAAAATTATTTAAACGTTTATTCGGTTTAAAAAAATATTTATATAAACCAAATCAATTACTTTTTCCGGGTGAGCGAACGAATACTCAGCGACACGATGAAATTATTCGATTCGAATGAATCCCAGCTAATTAAAACGCGACATACAACAGGTGTTCGGACTTTCACCACCGATCTAAATAAGCGAATCCCCAAAAATCCCAAAAAAATTTCCCCCGCTGAAAAAAAGTTAAAAAAAAAAAGAAAAAAAATCCTTACGTGTTTCATCACTCAAAGCCTAACATGTTTTATTAATCAAACGTCCGCGCGATGTGGCGAGGAGCCCCGCCGCTATTCCCGGGAAAACCTTTTTCTCAGCTCAAGAGCAAAGACGCAAGTAATCTAACCGCAGTAATTAATGAATTAACAAAATTAACTGTCTCCAGCTCGAACGACGAGTAACCAGAAAAATTATTTCAACGTTTATTCGGTTTAAAAAAATATTTATATAAACTAAATCAATTATTTTTCCAGGTGAGCGAACGAATACTCAGCGACACGATGAAATTATTCGATTCGAATGAATCCCAGCTAATTAAAACGCGACATACAACAGGTGTTTGAACTTTCACCAGCGATCTAAATAAGCGAATCCCCAAAAATCCCAAAAAAATTTCCCCCGCTGAAAAAAAAGTAAAAAAAAAAAAGAAAAAAATCCTTACATGTTTCATCACTCAAAGCCTAACATGTTTTATTAATCAAACGTCCGCGCGATGTGGCGAGGAGCCCCGCCGCTATTCCCGGGAAAACCTTTTTCTCAGCTCAAGAGCAAAGACTCAAGTAATCTAACCGCAGTAATTAATGAATTAACAAAATTAACTGTCTCCAGCTCGAACGACGAGTAACCAGAAAAATTATTTAAACGTTTATTCGGTTTAAAAAAATATTTATATAAACCAAATCAATTATTTTTCCCGGTGAGCGAACGAATACTCAGCGACACGATGAAATTATTCGATTCGAATGAATCCCAGCTAATTAAAACACGACATACAACAGGTGTTCGGACTTTCACCAGCGATCTAAATAAGCGAATCCCCAAAAATCCCAAAAAAATTTCCCCCGCTGAAAAAAAAGTAAAAAAAAAAAAAGAAAAAAATCCTTACATGTTTCATCACTCAAAGCCTAACATGTTTTATTAATCAAACGTCCGCGCGATGTGGCGAGGAGCCCCGCCGCTATTCCCGGGAAAACCTTTTTCTCAGCTCAAGAGCAAAGACTCAAGTAATCTAACCGCAGTAATTAATGAATTAACAAAATTAACTGTCTCCAGCTCGAACGACGAGTACCCAGAAAAATTATTTAAACGTTTATTCGGTTTAAAAAAATATTTATATAAACCAAATCAATTATTTTTCCGGGTGAGCGAACGAATACTCAGCGACACGACGAAATTATTCGATTCGAATGAATCCCAGCTAATTAAAACGCGACATACAACAGGTGTTCGGACTTTCACCACCGATCTAAATAAGCGAATCCCCAAAAATCCCAAAAAAATTTCCCCCGCTGAAAAAAAGTTAAAAAAAAAAAAAGAAAAAAAATCCTTACATGTTTCATCACTCAAAGCCTAACATGTTTTATTAATCAAACGTCCGCGCGATGTGGCGAGGAGCCCCGCCGCTACTCCCAGGGAAACCTTTTTCTCAGCTCGGGAGCAAAGACGCGAGAGAGAAGTCGCGCGCGAGCCCCGCTACGTACCGGAGCGCCGTGATTTATGGGTGCAACACCTGACGGTCGTTCGGTTCGTTTTGCGGCCGAGGTTCGAGTTGGCAGGCAGTTCCGCCTTTTTTTTCTGCAAGGCGAACGAGGAGCACGAAGCCGATATACGTGGACACGCCGCGCTCACGGCACTGCGCGCGCACGGCCATCGGTTCATCGGTAATGCCTCAGTCATTACCGACCCCCCCCCCCCCCCCCCCCTCCGCCCCCTTCACCCATTCCGCCGTAACACGGTGGGAGAGAGCAACGAGGTTCACGGCAAAACGATTTCCCATGCTTAATAAATCCCAATGAGATTTTCCTCCAGCTATGCGAGTCGCATAGGCGGCAACGACCCCGCGTCCGAGATGAGCTCCGCGTCGCTTCCGGTGCGCGCGTGACTCGCCGGCGTCCCACGGAGCGTCGGAAGCTGCACGGACAGACAGTTTTTGTTCTCGACAAGGGCATTGATCGAAAAATACAAGGGCTCGATCCGCTTGAACCGATCGATTCGAGATTGGTGGGAAACACAAAAAATTTATGCAGATGCGTCTGGCTACGACGCGCGCCGGTGTATGTCTCTATCCATCTTTACTTCTGAACTGGAAATCAGCAGATCTATCTTTACTTCTGAACTGGAAATCAGCAGATCTATCTTTATTTCTGAACTGGAAATCGGCAGATCTATCTTTATTGCTGAACTGGAGATCAGCAGTCTGTATGGAGCGCGCGCCAGTGTTTGTCTCTATTTTATTTCTCGAGCGGAAGTGGATCGAAAAATCAGGGCCTCGATCCGATTAATCCGATCGATTCAAGATCGGCGGTAAAAAAAAAAAATTGATGCAGATGCTTCAATTTTTTTTTTACTCTATGGGGCGCCAGTATTTGTCTCTATTTTATTTCTTAAGCGGAAATGGATCGAAAAATCAAGGGCTCGAAACTGCCTGATCCGATCGATTCGAGATTGGTGGGAAACACAAAAAATTGATGCAGATGCTTCCGGCTACGACGCGCGCCGGTGTTTGTCGCTATCCATCTTTACTTCTGAACTGGAAATCAGCAGATATATCTTTATGTCTGAACTGGAAATCAGCAGTCTATATGGAGCGCGCGCCAGTGTTTGTCTCTATTTTATTTCTCGAGCGGAAATTGATCGAAAAATCAGGGCCTCGATCCGATTAATCCGATCGATTCAAGATCGGCGGTAAAAAAAAAATGATGCAGATGCGTCCGGCCACGACGCGAATATGTATACTCTATGGAGCGCGCGCCCCTGTTCGTCTCTACTCTATTTCACCACCGGAAATCTATCAGACCCAGAAAAATAATTTATTTGACGGCCACCGTTTATTTGGCTCAAGTAAAAAATTTAGTTGATTTTCAATGAATATTTATTTAAATTAAGTAAATAGTTACTTGAATGAAACAAATATTTATCTAAATCAAATAAATATTTTACTTAAACCAAATAAACGGTGGCCGTCAAATAAATTATTTTTCTGGGTGCAAAGAATCAACGCCTCGATCCGCTTAATCCGATTGACTCAACATTGTTCAAAAATAAAAAATTAATTGCCGATTAGCAACATGTAATATTCGTGATAAGATTTAAGATTTTGTATGTTTTAGAAACTATTCCATCTCATGTATTGTCAATAAATCCACTCCTACTACTAAAACTACTACTGAACAAAAAAAAAAAAACATCAACTATGCAGATGCGTCTCTCCGCGACGCGTATCTTTATGCTTCGCATATCGCGCGCCCCCATTCGTTTCCATTTTATTTCTCGACCGTGCATCTATCGAAAAATCAACGCCTCGACCCGCTTAATCCGATCGACTCAACGTTGTCGAAAAAAAAAAAAAAAAAAAAAATCCTGGATGCAGATGCGTCTGGCCGCGACGCGTATCTTTATGCTCCGCGGACCGCGCGCCGCCATTCGTCTCTATTTTCCCCTCATAATCGAGAAACGAAGCGCCCCGAGCAGTTTTACGGCTAAATGCCGTTCTGATAGTTTATATTCACAAAGAGCTACGTACATACGGGGCGGATCGGCGAAGCGTGGCGTTATTATATCACAAGCGATATCGTAACGTTCTGCCTCGAGAAATGGAGTTATGCGATAACTTTTTTTTTTCCTCGTCCGTGCGCGTGGTCGTAAAGTCGCAACCGCCGGCTGCGGTCGCCTCGACCGGAAGGAAGGACGAAGGAGAAATGAAGAGAAACAATAAAAAAAAAAAAAAAAAAAAAAATTGGAAGAGTGAAACATAGCGGCGCTCTTCTTTCTGTCGGATAGTTAAAAATTTCTCAGGTCTCCGTATCCCGAAGGCATCTCTCGGCTAACCGCAATTCACCCCCGTAAAGCTTTTCTCGCGATCCTTCCCCCCCCCCCCCCCCCCCCGGCCGAGACACGGAGATCCTCTTAGAGCAATTAAGGTAGTCCTTGCGAATAGTGTTCGCTTCGCATAAGTTTCAGAGAAATGAGATGGAATTGCAAACACTTCTGGCTGGTATAAAAATCTGAAAAAAACATCAAGGATATTTAAGGTGCCGAGATGAAAATGCTGAAAAGATTAATTTTGCATAATAATAATTCGATGTTGTTATCAACAAATTGATGAAAAATAAAATTGTTCAACAAATCTCCCGGAAAGATAACTTTTTTTTTTTAATGGAAATTATTCCAACGAATATTTTTCAATTTTTTTAATGAAAATTATTCGTTCATTTTTCTGAATACGTATGAATTTTTTCAGATTTTTAAATTCACTTTGATTATTTTTTTTTTTTTCATATGGGAAAAACGTGTAGAAAGTCACAAAATTCGAAGGGAATTAAAAAATCTAAAAAAGTTCGTAGGTATTCTAAAAAATGAACGAATAATTTTCATTGAAAAAAAAAAAAGTTGTGTTTCCGGGAGATTCGTCGAACAATTTTATTTTTCATCAATTTGTTAATAAAATTTTGAAATTGGTATTATGCTAAATTAATCTTTTCAGCATCTTTAATACGCTTGATTTTGTTCGGATTTTCGTACCATAGAGAAGTGTTTGCAATTCCCTCTAAGTTTCTGTGAAACTTATGCGAGGTGAACACTATTCGGAACGACTACCTTAAAGAGGCGGGTAATTTTTTTTTATCACCCGACGGACACTGCAAAGGTCGCGGAAGAGCTTTGCTCTCTTAGCGGTAAGTGAGACGTACGAGGCGAAGAGGGAAAATAATTTCAAAATAATAAAATAAAGGAGACGGCAAAGGGCTGACGAGAAGTGGCATTAATTGAAAACGAGTCGGCCTGCGAGTTTATCGGAAGATTGAAAGCAAACAAAAAATGAAGAAAAAAAAATTGTTAATTGTGGAGAGCGCGGTCTTCGAACGGACGCGCGCGGGAGATCGACGATCGAAACTCGTCACACGCGTGCTGCATCGATTATGGGAAAATTGCATGCCGGGACTCATTAATCTTTAGCTTGGCAGACCAGTCTCGTAACTAACGTCGACTTGCGTTTATATACGGTAATTATCAATTTAAGAAATAAAAATGTTGTGTAATAAAAAAAAGAGTTAAAAGTTACTAATCGGGAAAAATTGTAAAATCATTTAACGTGGCGGAGAAAACTGGCTCCGATGCAGCCGAGGAGGCGCGACTAGAATTCAACAGGCGCTTCCTCGACTATCGTCGAAGACTTTCTCACGGTCCCTAATATAATTTTTTTAAAATAATAACTGAAGATTATTTTTTTTTTTATTGCCACACGTCCGCAAAATACATATTTATTGAACATAAATAAACATTCATTGGAACAAATCTGATTTACTAAAAAAAAGGCTGAAGCACTTCAGTCTATTGGCTCACCCTAAGTTATTGTAATGAATGAATTTAAAAAAAGAACACTTTTTATTTATTTAATTTATTAATTAATTTTATTTTATTTAATTTTTATTTAATTTTATTATTTAATAATTTATTTAATTTTATTTGGCTTAAGTAAAATATTTATTTGATTTAAGTAACTATTTACTTAATTAAAATAAATATTTATTTAAATTAAATAAACGGTGGCCGTAAAAAAAAATTTTTTTTCTGGGTGCATTGTAAGTGAGGTTAATAAATGCCTACTAATACTTGATAAACAAAAAATCTTCGAATAAATTATTTTATCCGCATACAAAAAAAAATCACGACCAATAAACTGATAAGTTCGCCCCAACGGAAATGCCCAAATTTCTTCCATCCCAGTCACTCGTAAGAAATAAAAATAAAAGTGCCAAAAAAATTAAAGCAAATTTCGTCGATCCGCCGAAACTTTTCGCGAATCCATTCCGCGTTTGTCGTCGAAATTGGAGCCGCGGGGTCGACCGCGCTCGAGCCGGGCAGTGAATCGTCCGCTTATAATTAGTAATGACCGGGGTGGTAACGAAGCATCTATTATGGCGTCTACCGAACGTTAATTAGGTTGCCCAGCTTGATTTATCGCGATAGCGTAGAGATAGCAAGGCAGCGATGGTGGCGGCTCTCTCTCCCCGCGTTGGACGTTGTTCCAGCGCCGCGAAATACGCGCGAGAGTAAGGCAGAGAGGAGAGGAGGAGGCGCAACGTGCCTAAGTCTCTCGCTCTCTGGATAATCTCTCGCCCATCGGCCGCTCACACGCGTTGCACAGACGTTTGCGCGGCGCATATGTGGAACGCTGAGAAACGGAAGGGCGTAACTCAAGTCGTTTTGAACGTAAAACGACTCAAGACCCGCCTTTTTGTTTCTGAGCAGGCAATACGTCTATCGAATTATAAGAAACAGAAGGGCGTAACTCGCTTCATTTTGCACATAAAATGACGCAAGTTACGCCCTTTTGCTTCCCACCAGTGAATATATCCATAGAGCGCTGAGAAACGGAAAGTCGTCACTCACGTCGTTTTAGAAGTAAAACAACTCAAGATACGCCATTTTGTTTCTGAAAAGACGATATATGTACCGAATGATAAGAAACAGAAGGATGTAACTCGCATCGTTTTGCACCTAAAACGATGCGAGTCACGCCCTTTTGTTTCTCGCCGGTCGATATATTCATAGAGCGCTGAGAAACGGAAAGTCGTCACTCACGTCGTTTTAGAAGTGAAAACAACTCAAGATACGCCCTTTTGTTTCTGAAAAGACGATATATGTACCGAACGATAGGAAACAGAAGGACGTAACTCGCATCGTTTTGCACCTAAAATTATGCGAGTCACGCCCTTTTGTTTCTCGCCGGTCGATATATTCATCGAGCGCTGAGAAACGGAAAGTCGTAACTCACGTCGTTTTGGAAGTAAAACAACTCAAGATACGCCATTTTGTTTCTGAAAAGACGATATATGTACCGAATGATAAGAAACAGAAGGACGTAACTCGCATCGTTTTGCACCTAAAACGATGCGAGTTACGCCCTTTTGCTTCTCACCCGTCGTTATATTCACCGAACCGCTGAGAGACAGAAGGGCGTAAGTCGCAGAGTTTTGGATGTTAAATTACGTTGGACGAGCCCTTCTGTTTCTCAGCGGTGGATGCATATGTATAACCGTGGTCAGTGACTTATAGCTCGGTGCGCTGGTTGTTGCTGGCAACGGGCTTTTCCCGTCGGTGCGGTATCCTCTCTCGCAGAGTTAGGGCGAACAGTCCCGGAGGCATAGAGAGGACTGCCCTACACCAGTACCGGATCCCATAAAGCATCGGCACTCACTGAGGAAAGATCTTTGTTAACCTTAACGAATCTTCCCGTCGTTATTGCGAAATAACTATTCATTTATAGGTAACAAATCTTTTTTTTGTAAAATTTAAGTTAAATTTAAGTTTTTGGAATTAAATTGAAGTTTAATTTAAGTTTCTTTGAAATTAAATTTACGTAAAAATTTTATTTCTATATTTAATTGTACCCAAAAATGTTTTTTATTAACTATTTGGACATAAAAGGAAAAAAAAAATTATTTCGCCATGTACGATGAAATATTTCTTAACGTTAAATTAACATTAAATAAACTCTATTCTCAGCCGAGTCCGGCGGTCCTCGATCCTTTCGATACCTCGGGAACCCTTTTACCCCCCCCCCTGCAGCGAGAAACCTTCGCCCGTCCGTCCGTTCGTCCATACAGCACCGACCGAACGCCGGGCAGAGGGAGAGATAGGAAAGTATCTCGGAACTCTTATTCCTCCTACTCGTCGATGATTGCCAGAACCGATACTGGCATCCGGTAAAGCTCTGCCCGAGAGGGGCCGAGCTCTGTACCTCGGTACATTGGCTCTGTCTCGGAACAAAGTGCGGCGCACCGGCCGTGCTTACAGTCCATTATGTGGAGTACATCCATTACAATCGCGGCGAATAATACACGACAACGCCCATGTATCAACAAGGCCCGAGATGCATCGGGGAGAACGCTCGGGAAGGAACTCGTTGACGGTGAACACTCCGCGCACCGGGAAAAGTCTTCGCCGTGTGGTACACGTGTTGGGTTTTGTTCGCGGGTTGAGCGAGTTTATGCATTTTTGGGAAACATTTTTTTTTTTTTTTTTTGCACATGCACTGAAAAAAATTTGCTTGAGGGCTGCCAAAGAAAAAGAAATTGTTACTTCGATTCTACATTCAATTCTTACAATTCCATATGACATTGAAAGAACGACGGTAAGACTTTCAAGGTGACATTTTATCGTTTCGATCCCGTATGGAATTGTAAGAGAGAAAAGTAGAAATAACAAATTCTTTCTTTGGCAGCCCGCAAACGAATTTTACTTGAGTCAATGATTTTTTTTTCAGGATGTAGAAGTTTTCAGTCATTTTTTTTTTTTTTTTTTTTTTTTTTGTGGATGATTTTGGACCATCTAGATTAAGGTGTAAATCGATTATACGCGATCCGGGCCATATTCGACACTTTTAACGTAGGTGATTTTTTTTAAATTTTGCCACGTCTTTGGAGTATTCTGGTAAACTTTAGCTTGCCGAATGGGAGGACAAAAATTTAAGTTTTCTGATTTAGGTGTACGATAATTTTGATTATTTTTTTGGTATTGGCATATTAACACGAAGTCCAGTTAGGTGACTTTCGTTTGTGTACGTATTATACAAACTATTTTTTGTTAGTTCCTAAGGAAAATAATTGAAAGGTTAAATGCAATGCATCATGTATCAGGCGTGTTATGAAACTTTTTGGCACTCCAGTTATAAAAGTATGTATTCGAAATGTAAATTCGCAAATGTCCAAGATATAGAACTTTTTGATGAAAACGTATTTCCATATATTTTTTTTTCCCATGTAGGTAAGTCGCCAATTTATGATTACCAAAAAAAGGAATGGTCCTTTTCGAAGTGACCCTTGAACGATTAAGCACAGCGGTAAAGAGGGGAAAAAAAAGAAATTGTAATTACGATCGAAACTCACCGGAGCCGTACTTGGACGACGATCTCTTTAACAGCCAGGTCTGAAGTGCGAGCCTCTCGCGATGACGGCAAAAGAATTCGGGTCTGATGCCGTGACGTTTCAGAAAATCGTCGCACTTCCGGAAAGCGGCGAGCGCCTTGGCCGCCTCGATCTCGTCGATTTCGTCCTCGATATCCTTGGGACAGTTTGAGCCTCGCCTCGACGACGCCGATCTCTCCTCGTACGTCTCGTCGGGCAGTAGCATCACCATTTTTTCATCGTTGCACACTAAGTTCGCGCTCGATACGCTCTCTCGTCCAATACACATATTCAACACCGCGCGTGTTCCCGATTGAGCGATAACATCGACCTGATTGTTCTCAATTTAAATTGCAAATGAAAAAAAAAGATAGATAGATATACATATATGTATATATAGTCATACGATAAATCATTCGCGAAACACTGCGGCGCTTAAATCACTCGAAAAGCGATGATTAAACACGTGGGCGAGAGAGAATATCGTTTCTCCTTCGAATTCGAAAGTGAGATCGGACAACACAGCTGCTGCTGCTGCTGACGCTGGCTGCCGCTGCAGCAACAAAGCTCGAGGATATCGATTTCGTCCTTGTCTCCTTCATCCGAGCCGTACGACGAGACCTTTCCTCTCGGCGATCCGTATCGATTACCCGAGTAGGAGCATCGTTAGCCCGCGCAGCGTTCTCCGAGTGCGATCGATTTTCACCTGGGCATCGGATTCTCTCACCGCAAGAACTTGGCCCCTTGTATCAACTGGGCATCGCATTCCTGGCTCCATCCAGAGTGTATAAACAAACGATCAACAACAAAAGACCCGATAACGATAACGATAACGATAACGATAACGATAACGATAACGATAACGATAACGATAACGATAACGATAACGATAACGATAACGATAACGATAACGATAACGATAACGATAACGATAACGATAACGATAACGATAACGATAACGATAACGATAACGATAACGATAACGATAACGATAACGATAACGATAACGATAACGATAACGATAACGATAACGATAACGATAACGATAACGATAACGATAACGATAACGATAACGATAACGATAACGATAACGATAACGATAACGATAACGATAACGATAACGATAACGATAACGATAACGATAACGATAACGATAACGATAACGATAACGATAACGATAACGATAACGATAACGATAACGATAACGATAACGATAACGATAACGATAACGATAACGATAACGATAACGATAACGATAACGATAACGATAACGATAACGATAACGATAACGATAACGATAACGATAACGATAACGATAACGATAACGATAACGATAACGATAACGATAACGATAACGATAACGATAACGATAACGATAACGATAACGATAACGATAACGATAACGATAACGATAACGATAACGATAACGATAACGATAACGATAACGATAACGATAACGATAACGATAACGATAACGATAACGATAACGATAACGATAACGATAACGATAACGATAACGATAACGATAACGATAACGATAACGATAACGATAACGATAACGATAACGATAACGAATAAGAGGGAAGAGATAGAAGGATCGAGAGCGTCAATCAACAGGTTGTACGTGTCATGGTTCTGTGTCGGATAAATAATCGATCGAGAATCGATCGTGCGAGGAACACGGATCGAGTAGGCGACGATCCTCTCTTTTTCACAACGAGAGATCACCCATACCGTTGGACTGTCGCGTTTGTACGAGCTCGCGCATGTGTTTTATTTACACACACACACATGTGTACATGTATGGGCGAAAAGCTGCGTGTCCGGATAATCTTGTCGACTAGTTTAATTCCCCGATACTCTTTACGACCCGTCTCACCCCTCCCCCGTTCTCGTCTGTGTATAATCCACCGTGGTATACCCATCGCATGATATAAGAGACGAGTCTAGAGCATTAATTAACAATAACATGCCGTAGCCGATTCGGCTCGGCGGTCGCGCGGTAACCGGTAAAGAATCGCGACAAGACCTCTCCGAGAACCGAAGAATGGAGGAAGGAGGAAGACAGCGGGGAGAGAGAACGAAGGGGAGAACGAGAGATTATATCGGTAGCAAGCGGGTTGACGGTCACCCGGCACGCAAACCCAACGTCCGAGACGCGCCGAGAGCGTGCCACCGCTAATTAATCGAGCTTAATCGTCGATAAAGTGCGAGCATTGTCGAGCTATCCTCAAGCTCTCTCTTTCACCTCACTCTTACACGCCGTGATAGTCACGCCGTGAGAGAGAGAGAGAGCTTCGCTGACGTACAGACGACGAGAGGGAAGGAGATAAGGGAGTTCATCGAGGATGAATCGGTATAGATGAACGGAGAGTAACGGAGAAAGAACGGAATTTATATATATATATATATATATATATATATATATATATATATATATATATATATATTTTTTTTTAGCGGAGAAGAGGATAGAGAAACCACCCACGATGAATCAAGTGGTAGACGAGAGGAGCAAGGGGTGTGTATATATATATATATATATATATATTATATGTATAGTGACAGGTAAAAAGAATGCACCGGTTTCTGCGACACGATCCGCTCGATCGACTCTCCGAACCGACCCCGACGCTGGAACTCATCCATCCGAGTCACTACGCTGGATTGTTTTCATATTTTAGATGAACTGCTCCCAAGTACGGGCGATTTTTTTTTCTTTTTAATAATTTTGCATTCATTTAGACGAATTTGCAATATGCGTCGTAAATTTTTCGTAAGTCGTACCACGTAGTACCGTCCGGATGTGGATAGCTTACAAGCTATCCAGATTTATTAGGAGCATAAAAATTGGTGAAATCTTACTATAGATTTTTTTTTTCGTTTGTTCAAACGAATCCTGCAAAACGATAATATAGTTTTTTTTAAGTATATATAAAATGTCTTTTCAGGTAAAAAAATAAATAAAAATGGTTTTTCATTCGAATTTTTTTTTAATAGCTGAAAAGACAGGTAGAAAAAATAATGATAAGAAAGTTACAATTTTTTTTTTTCTTTCATTTGCACAGTTTGTGCAAAATGAATTTCCATTTTTTAGCTGCAGAAACAAATATATTTTTGGATATTAAACAAAGATTCAAATGTTTTTTCATACGAATTTTTTTTTTTAAATACCTGAAGACGTTGTTTCTTCTGGAACTAAAAAAAAAAAAATTGTTTCGCACAATTTGTCTAAACGAACGAAAAGAAAATATTGATGGAGAGAATTTTTTTCCTTATTTTCCACAAATGTTTGACTGTACCGAACGCGGAACTGTTGTACAAAGATGATCGCTGTCAGCTACGCCGAGGCAACGGTTTCTCGTATCAACTCCCCCTCTGTTTTATTATAAATTCTACAATCCTGAGATAACATTGATCGGCCGGTATCCGCGATCTCGGATGGAATAATTCAGGTGCTCGAGCAACGGTTAACGGGGAGACTTCCGAGAGACAGAGATTTCGTTACGATTCGTTTGCTCCCTCGCGCGTACTCTGTCGTCGGTTCTAACTGCAATTTACATATTTCAATTTTTTTTTTTTTTTTTTTGAATTTCAACGGCCTCGAAAATATTGAAATTACGAGAGAGCTCTCGTGCCCGCCCTATCGTCGTCCGATCTGGCATTAATAATTTGCATTAATGATTTCCACCACCTGTAGATCCGGAATTCTCGAGCTTGCGCCGAGGCCCGGATCTTATCTCTCGCACTCGCCATCGCTCCGAAACGCGGGGGCGTGAATTTTTGTGAGCCTGGAACACGCTCGCTTAAACCGACAACGATAAACTGTAGTTCGATTCGAGTTAAAAAAAAAAAGAAGAATCGTAATTTTTTTAATATGTAACTTTTTATGTAATATGTAAAATGTATTTATATGTAATATGTAAAATGTATTTATATGTAATATGTAAAATGTATTTATATGTAATATGTAAAATGTATTTATATGTGTGCAATGTGTTTATATTTTGCGGAGATTGAACGATGGGAAATTCAAACCGATCACTCTGCGAGTAATTTTTTTCTTCATTTATTTTTTTTTTTTTTTCCAATAAATTTGTAGGAATATCTGAGCGAAGCGATGGGCGAAACTGCACACCGAAAGTGCATACCGTACCTAGGTTTAAATTAACAATTTCTTTTTTTTCTTTCGTTTCCAAAAATCCTCACTTTTTAACTTCAGTTAAAAGAAGAAAAAAAACAGTCATTTTTTAAATACGTATTTTTTATCTTTTGCCGAGATTCGAAAGATGTGAATTTGAAATTGATCATTCTTCGATAAATTTTTGGGAATATCACTCCGAAACGCGAGGGTCCGAATTTTTGTGAGCCTGGAACCCGCTCGCTAAAAGCGACAACGATGGACCACCAGAATCGAATAATACAAACAAACAAACAAAAAATTGAAAAAGGGTGATAGACCGAGAGATGAGAAAAAAACTGAATATTCATCGAAGAGTCGTTCACCCGGAAGGGTCTCACTGTGCACCACGCAGTGTCGCGCTTTCCGCTGCGCTTCTCCCCCCCCCCCCCCCCCCCTCTATTTTCCTCTCACTCCATTTTTCTCTCCGTCTCTCTCTCTCTCTCTCTCTCTCCCGCTCCGTTCGGTCATTAAAATTCGCCTCGGAACGCGAAACGCGCACCTTTTGATACTCGTCAACTTATGACTCCGGTATCCGCTCGTCCGTGAATTTAATATCACCGTCGAGCAGCTTCAAACTCCAAACTCCACGGAGGATAACGCCCGTACAGCGAGATAGCGCGAGCGCGCGTATGCAGCTTTGGAGCCAAAAAAAAGCAAAAAAAAATTATGGCCATACCGTCTCGAAGATACGAGGGTCTTATAAAAATAAATTAAATATCGTGCTTACAGCTGTGACCTTGCAGGTACTACTTTGCATTTTATCTCGGTAAAAGGAAGATCTTCGGAGAGTCGAAAATTCGCTGTCCATGGTCGCCGTTTTTTCCCCGGAAAAAAATTTCCTGACTTTCCCTGATTTTTCACTGACGAATTACAAAATGTTCCTGACCAAACTTCTAAGGACTTTAAATAAAAAAAATTAACGGTGCAAATGAAAATGCCTAATTATTGTATTAATGTTTAATTGTATTATTCTTTTTTTTCAAAATGTTCCTTAAAAATTGTTTCTTGAAAGCTCCCTTTTATGCACTTCTCATTTATTTATACAAGGTTCGGCAACAATTTCCCTTTTCCCCGACCAACTTTGAAATTCCCCGACTTTTCCCTGATTCTCTGACCAAGATTTTTCTTCCCTGACCTTTCCCGGTTTTCCCGGTTTTCCCTGACCTCGACCACCATGGTATCCGCATTCGCGAAACAAATCTCAATAATTTTCCTCACTTCCCTGCTCGGATTTCATAGACAATTTACGGTAATAAAAAAAAATAAACGGTAAAATAACTTTTATCAAAAAATCACAAATTTGAGAACAAAAAAATGTATTCATTAAAAAAAAAAAAAAAAAAAAAACGAACATAAAATTCCTCGCCCAATGATCAGTTTCAATTTCCCACCGCAATCTCCGCAAAAAAAAAAAAAAAAAAACAAATATAAAAACTAACGTTAAATTTTTTCGCTTCTAGCTCGAACCAAACTGCAGTGTCACTTAAGCCGCGCGGCCTTTGCATTAATTTTCCCCGGTCGCGTCTCGCGTGCCTAACAGCCGAAAGGGAAGAGCAGGGGAGAGCTTTTAGAGGTTTCTTTCGCGAGTGCATCGCTTCTTAGTCCTTATATCGCGGTTAAGCGGCGCATACGAGCCCAGCGAAAAAGGGGGGCCGGGCGGCCGAGGGAGGGGGGGGGAGGGGGGGGGGGAGAGGGGGGAGAAATGCAGAGGTAAGGCCCAGCCTGTGATTAGGGACCGATGAAGCCCCGCGGCCCTTTAACCGCCCACAACACGCGGAACGGGGTTGGAGAGCAAGAAGATGCTCCACCGGGCGCGCACACACTCTCGATGGTCTCCCGAGAGAAAAGATCCGGCGTATCTCGTTCCCCTGCGCCGAAGGTCCGGTACTCTCTTAGGCGTTGTATACTCCGTATACGAGAACCCGAACGTGGGAACGTATCGGATCGTTCATCATACACCTCGCCCATCTTCGTTTATCTTCGCGTGTCAGAGTGCGTTGCGAACTCGCCCGGGGCGATTGGAGAGGGGGAGAAAAAACGGGGACGAAGGGGGGGGAGAAACTTCAACCCCCTTCGATGTTCGAGGCTCGATCCACGGTAAGGAGGAATTACTTTAATACGCACTCATTAGAGCTAACACCTCTATAAGTCTGTGCAAACTATGTGTTTATTTCTCTGTAGGTGTATATATATTTTTTTTATTTTACTTTTGTTTATTTTTAATTTTTTTTGTATTTTTTTTTGTAAAAAAATAAAATTAAAAAATTCCTAACGAAAGGGTCGAGGTAGCGATAGCGATAGGAGCGCTCATTACGATGGAGCTGAAACGATAGGGGCGACGAATGAATATTGTACTAATGAGCGTTAGCACGAATAAAAATTAAAAAAAAAAAAAAAACAGGAACAAACTTTAACCCTTCGATGTTCGAGATTCGATACACAGTAGGGAGGAATTATTTTAATACGCACTCGTTGCAGCCAACACCTCGATAAGTCTCTGCAAACTATGTGTTTATCTTCCTGCAGATAATTTTTTTTTTTTTTTTTTTTTATAATAAAAAAAATTGCTAACGAAAGGGTCGAGGTAACGATCGCGATAGGAGCGCTTATTACGATAGAGCTGAATCGATAACGGCGACGAATGAATATTATACGAATGAGCGTCACCACCCCAAAAAAAAAGGAAGAAACTTTAGCCCTTCGATGTTCGATCCACGGTACGGAGGAATTATTTTAATACGCACTCGTTACAGTCAACACCTCGATAAGTCTCTGCAAACTATGTGTTTGTCTCCCTGTAGATAAAAAAAAAAATATATGTATATATATTTTTTTTTGTTAATAAAAAAATTGCTAACGAAAGGGTCGAGGTAACGATCGCGATAGGAGCGCTTATTACAATAGAGCTGAATCGATAACGGCGACTGAATGAATATTATACGCATGAGCGTCACCACCCCAAAAAAAAAGGAAGAAACTTTAGCCCTTCGATGTTCGATCCACGGTACGGAGAAATTATTTTAATACGCACTCGTTACAGTCAACACCTCGATAAGTCTCTGCAAACTATGTGTTTATCTCCTTGTAGATAAAAAAAAAATATATATATATATATATACATATATATATATATATATATTGTTAATAAAAAAATTGCTAACGAAAGGGTCGAGGTAACGATCGCGATAGGAGCGCTTATTACGATAGAGCTGAATCGATAACGGGGACGAATGAATATTATACGAATGAGCGTTACCACCCGTTACCTGTTGGCGATAACCGGCAGCAGCGGGAGCAGCAGCGTGTGTAATGTAATAAATAAAAAAGAGGGGAAAAAAAAAATAAAGGACGCGCATGCGCGAGGGCTAAAGTGGCCACTAGCGGCGGAGGATTGCACGTCGACGGGGCCCGGAACGATCGAGGGCGGACGAGTGCATCGGCGAGATACCCCGGCGTGCACGCCGCACCGGTCCAATGTGGGATGATGACGTGGCCGATGTTACGGCCGCTATTACTTAGCAACCCCTTCACTCTTCTGCGGTCGCCGGCAGCGGGCCCCGAAGAGTTGCGGGGCTTTGTGCTAAAGGTCGCGGGCCGCGAAACCCGAGCCCCGCTTCGCGAACGATGAATACCGGTGTATAGGAAAAATAAAAAAGTTCGATCGTGGAAAAAAATATTATCGCCACCGGAGAATTTCACCGGAATGTATGGATTTTTTTTTTTTTTTTTTTAGAACAATTAATTTGGAATGATTTATTTTTTAGAAACGATTCATTTTGTTTGGGTCTTCGGGTTCGGTAAACTTTTCTATGAGCTGGTGCAATTCGTTCACGGAATTCATTGCTTTAACCCTTTAACGATCCCTTAGGCAACCTTTTTTTTGCTCGTATTTATAATTTTTTTTCGGGCATATTTGCCCGTAAATAAAAATTTCGTTTCCAATATTTCTAATAATAATTCTAATAATTCTAATAATTCTAATAATTCTAATAATTCTAATAATTCTAATAATTCTAATAATTCTAATAATTCTAATAATTATTCATGATACTTTATATCGAACAACATATATCGATTTTTTAAAATGTAAAAATACTACGAGATCGAGTATTTTTTTTGCTCATGAACGTTGTGTCGCAGTGATCGTCCAATTTGCATCTAAAACATATATAGTGTAGAAAATAAATTGGTGCCAACAACTGTCAGGCTTGTTCGTCCCTCGTTGCGGACTGAACTCCCGAACAAGTAGATGCAGCTGCAGAATGCGAACCCGCTCAGACTCGAGACTTCCTCTTTTCGCTACGCTGTTTTCTTTCGTTGCTCATTTTCTCGATCCTTCCGCCGGCGCGCGCACGGAATCACCGCATACCTTGTGTCACGCACACACGGGGCTCTTGCGCTGCGGCATCGAGGTGACATCCCGACAGTGTAATCCGCGCGAACTACCGCGACTTCTTAGACTGCATGTACAGAGAAAAGAGAGGGAGAACGGAGAGCCACGATTTAACCAGGCATAAGTTGACACTCGTGTCGGGCAAAATGCTAACGCCGGTTACGTGCGAGTTTTCTCGTCTGGAAAGACTTCCCGAAGGCTTTGAAGAACGAGAAATGCGCGCAGAGGGCGGTGTGGGGCAAAATGGCCACGCCAAGAAATAAAAGCCTTTCGGATTATTTCGAAGATTTTAATCGACTGTTTACCAAGATAATATTGAAATTCGAAGGCTTTATGGAACGCGAAATGGGCGCAGAGGGTTGTGCGGGGCAAAATGGGTACGCCAAGAAACAAAAGCCTTTTGGATTAATTCTAAGCTATGAGTCGACTAATTACCGACTAAATAATTAAATGCTTAAAAAATATTACGAGGATCCGGTTCGGGGTAAAATGGAGTGTCTCTGAATCTGTGTTCTGTGTTCCCATTTTGCCCCGGTATCTTCGAGTGTCCCAATGAATTACTCGGATGCAGTTTTTGGTACTCCATTTTGCTCCATATCTGCAGACTTGCACCGTCACATTTTGCCCCTGGTCCGCAGTTTACACCGGTCCATTTACACCTGCGGTCTACAGTTTACACCTGCCCATTTTGCCCCTTGTCTACAATTTGCACCATCCCATTTTGCCCCTTGTCTGCAGTGTATAACGTCCCATTTTGCCCCTGACCCGCAGTTAACATCATCCCATTTTTCCCCTTGTCTGCATCTTACACCGTCCCATTTTGCCCCTTGTCTGCATCTTGCGCCGTCCCATTTTGCCCCTTGTCTGCATCTTACACCGTCCCATTTTGCCCCTTGTCTGCATCTTACACCGTTCCATTTTGCCCCTTGTCTGCATGTTGCACCGTCCCATTTTGCCCCTTGTCTGCATCTTACACCGTTCCGTTTTGCCCCAGCTTCGCCTAGTACCTCGGATACTCTGGGATAATCCCTCTCGGGATCCCGTCGCGGCTCGGTGTTCCCGTCAGAGGTAAATGAACGCAATAATAAACCATATTCAACAACGTCTTTTCTCGGTTCGTTAAAAGATTTTCGTCTTGACGAGCAGCTCAGCGCGAACGAGATGATGTATATATATACGCCTCGAATTATGCGGTACATTTATATACACACACACATATATATATATACATATGCTGTGTACTATGTATAGATATAAGATTCCGCTGCCTCGAGTAACCCTGACCTCCGACCCACCTTATTCGCCTGGCGCGCATACGGTGCACTCTCCGGTGCACACATACACATACGAGAGCGTATAATTAGGGGGTCAGACGAACGTGCGCCGTTCGAGAACTGACTGTGGGTCCCTCCCCGCATCGGGATCGCTCAGCTTCCCACGGCGCCTTCAGAATCTCAAGATCAGCGAGACTATACACACGTGTGCTCCGAGGAAACTTCTTGATGTTTTTTTCTTTTTTTTTGTTAATGCTCGCCCTACCGCGAGGTACAATGCCCGCCGCTCGAATAATCGTTTCAACCCTGCGAAACGCATATCTGCATCCACTGCATTTACGCCGCTATCGTATTTACTTAATCATCGATCCTTTGAACGTCGGCGAGATCGGACAGATATTTATTTTTATTCTTTATTATCAAGTCTTTACCGAAAACTTTTGTTCGTCGGAGAGGTTCGTCAGACGGTAATCTATCAATATCATACATTGCTATAATAATTTTTTTTGTTAATATAAATTTTTTTTTTGTAGATTTAGATTTTTTTTGTTGTAGATATCGATTTTTTTTATTGATGTAGATATTTTTATTAGGCATAGATTTTCTTTATAGATCGTTGGGATAAACTTCGGGCCGCGAACGAGACACGCGAATTTATCTTATCGGGAAGCAATTAATTTTTTTTTTTGTCCGCGACAGAAAAAGAATTCAACGCAAACAGCAGAGAGGGTGTTTGTCAGCGACAGAACCGAAAAAACTTAGTTGCACGAAACACGAGCGTGAAACCTCTGCGTGTTTCCCGAGCGAGCTGTCCGTCCCCTCCGTGCCGTTTCCACTGCGCCGTCGGTATAAGTACAAAACGATTTCGTGCAATTAGCGATGCGTTAACGAACCACCCGGGCAGTCTATGCAGCGGTGCCGATGCACGGTCCACGGAACTACCTTAACATCGGCGCGCCGCGACTGCGCGCAAACCGCATGTGTTTGCACCAGCAGAAAAGGGAAACGCCGAGAGTGCTGACTGTAAAACGATCGTCGCTTAAGCGACGACACGACGGAGACGTCGTGGATTCCCATCGACGGACGATCTCCCTCGCAGCCTCCCTTTTTATGTCTTTCCTCCACCAAGTTAGCAGAAAAGATACTCGAAAGTGGATTCAATATACGTAAAAATCGGGGGCTTTTTAGGTGTTAAAATTTTGTGCGAAGTTTGTTATTTTGGTGCTCTTTCCATGAGGTCGAAAATCATATATGAAAAAGTCTCTTCTGGGTTGAAATCAAGCTAGCAATAGTTATTAAATTATTATTACTACATATAAGTGTACTACATATAAGTGTACTACATATAAGTGTACTACATATAAGTGTACTACATATAATTGTACTACATATAAGTGTACTACATATAAGTGTACTACATATAAGTGTACTACATATAAGTGTATTACTATTATATTATATATGATTAAAAAAACGTGATTTTCGTGAAACTGTTAGGAAAAGTTATGTGAATGGCAAGGGCGTAGAAAGGAAGTTTTTGACGAGTATGAAAATACCGCATGCGCAGAAGGCGAGTGTGGAATTCACACGAGTCAGAGCTTCCTTTTCTACGCGGTCCCGTGGGTAGGAAAAGACCGATTTCCGAGCAATACTCACGGGCATTTTTGTCGCTAAGCTTTAACAAGCTTAGCGACAAATTTTGGTCCATATTGAATCCATTTTTGAGACTTTTTTCCGCCGACTCAGTAAGGCCCACCCCGCTCACCTTACTCGCTCCAGGACTTATAGTAAATACTCTATACATTATAGACATTATTTCTCCTTTTTGTTAGCCTACTTTTAAGGGCCTTTAGTTGTACCGAGCTTCAGTGAAAGGTGCAGTTTTCTCAAACTTTCTGTGCTAAGGTCAAAATTAGGGGAAAACAGCCGCGAAAGGAAAACCCACCTCATGCGATCGCCCAATCTACGAGAACCTTCAATTGGACAAGTAGACTCATCAATATCACAGTCCGATCGATCCTCGGTTAAGTACGCAAAGGGAACTTCCTGTAATCTTTCATATAAATAAAAACAATGCTTAAAAAAAAAAAAATCATCCTCTCCCGCACCCTCGTTGCGCCCTCGTCCATTTATATTTAGGTCCGCGCAATCCGGCCGGATTGCGCGGAATCGCACTGCGCAGAACAGCGCAGTATATCGGCGATATAATAATTAATGCGCATGCTAATGGACAGGGAGAGGAGGGGGTACTGCTATCTCGCGAAACACCCTCACTAATAGTGTCTCGGGATCGAGAAACGCGCGCTCGATAGATCCTTTACCATCTCCTCTCGCTTGCTCCCGCCCGGCCTCACGGTCCATCTTCTTGTACTCGCTCTCGTCTAATTAAAACTATCGCCGGGTATAAACGTTTCTGCATAATAAATAGGCAGGCGGGGGTGAGTTCGCCGACTTACACGATCGCTTACCTGCATTTCTCGACTACACACACACATTTCTATATGTATATACATATGTATGTATGTATGTATGTATGTATGTATGTATGTATGTATGTATGTATGTACGTATGTATGTATGTATGTATGTATGTATGTATGTATGTATGTATGTATGTATGTATGTATGTATGTATGTATGTATGTATGTATGTATGTACGTATGAGTATAGATCCGTAGGTATATCTGAAAGGTCTCTCGGGTACGCGCGGGCGGGCGCTGTACCGGTCCGAGGCGAGCGCACAATGATCTCGATCCTCGGTACCGATAAGTCGGCCATAAGTCGGCCTTGCGCGGATTAAGGGCCCCGGCATTTCAACATCATTTCGCCTCTCTTGCGATCTCTTTGGCTCTTTCCTTCCCGCTCGTTTCTACGACTCGCGGTCTCCGAGCGAGCGCATCGGAGCGAACGCGCCGCCGAGGGGCCGCACTGCGCAGACGCGGCGCGCAGTCCCAGGACGCCGCAGATAGAGGGAGCTTTCTGACAAGAAGGATCGAGCGACGATAACGACGATAGCGCCCGATCGAGGCGGCGATATTTCCTGCAGGGGACAGTGGGACGGTGTGCGAAGTTTCTTGTTCAGTGGAATGTCGTGTTTCACGACACTAAAAATACGATGTTTGAGTATATTATGTACGCATCTTGGTCCACGCGCTTGTAAGTACGCACGAATCTTTCGGGCGACGATAGTGAACCTCCGAAATGTTTTTCAGAAGTTTATTTTTTTAAACAGGGAAGTCGATGCTGTTAAAGAAAATTGTGAATTTGGCGCACCGGACTGGAAGTTTTTATGCAAAAACTGGTACATTGAATTTAACGAAGTTGTGATGAAGAATGAATGGACTTTCGCAGAGGAATTAAAGGAAATTATTGGATTTGGAGTACTTTTACAGTACAATTGAAGGAAATTATTTGATTTAAAGTACTTTTATAGTAAAATTAAAGTAAGTTATTGGATATGAAGTACTTTTATAGAAAAATTAAAGTAAGTTATTGGATTTGAAGTACTTTTATAGTAAAATTAATATAAATTATTAAAAGCAAAGTAATTCCAAGGTTTTTCATATAGCAATTTATGCATAAAAACTTCCACTACCAGTGCATTCAATTTCACACGAAATTTTTTTTTGCAGTGCACCGAGAGTCGCAACTGAACATTTTGCGCCCCACCGTCTCGCATTCCCGTTGACTTTCAGCGCTACTACTAAGACTTGCCAATGAAGGGAGCGCATAGAATAAAGTAAAAAAAAAAAAAAAAAAAAAAAAACAGGGGCTGTTCGGAGAGAGAGGAGCGCGCGCCAGATACTCCAGCCCTCTCGCTCCTTCGGACAAGTTTGTCCTGCATAATATTTGAGCATACACGAATGTATTATTCTGTGTGAGTATTTTAAAGTAGGACTGTGCATAGAACCGTGTACAGGAATACGGGGAACGAGGATGCGAGAGGTGGAAGCCTTCGACGAAGAGAGAAGAGAGGGGGGAGGGGGAGGGGGGGGAGAGGGAAGATTCTCTCCTTACCGGCTAATCTCTCATCTTAGATCCCTCCCTCTGAGTATACATTCTGTATACGGCGGAGGCTTCCGTTGTGGGTATATGGTGCAAACCCGAGATGCCTACTCGTATTATAGAGTCGGAGCTCGGCCGGACTCTACATGAGATTTGCATTCGTGGGAGGCTTCTCGCGACCGGCCGGACACGAGGGCAATACGATCATTCCGGCACGATTAGAAGAGGCAAGGGGGTATCTCTCTCCCGTGGCAGCATCGCGAAATAATAGAGGCGGGACGAGATTTTATTTTTAAGGCCCAAATTTATTATTGTATATTTTGGTCTTCTGCAGTTGTTCGAACACGCGTGTTGAGAAAGAATAGTATAGAATAGTAGAATAGCAAGAAATATAAGATCGTAGCAGTTTCGAACAAGTGTTACGTCAGATCTCCCATAAGGGCCAGTTTTTGGGGCCTCATCAGGGCCCTGCGTAACGCTTGCATCATTTCTGCCTTAGAGTTATTGACACTGCACTCTTGACCTTCAAACGATCGAAGAATAGTGACAATTGATCGTTTTAATGCTATACTGATTTTGGGCCTTACTTCTGCAAGCGTACGCAGGGCCTTATCGGGGCCCTGCGTAACGCTTGCATCATTTCTGCCTTAGAGTTATTGACACTGCACTCTTGACCTTCAAACGATCGAAGAATAGTGACAATTGATCGTTTTAATGCTATACTGATTTTGGGCCTTACTTCTGCCGTCGTTGTTCAAACACGCGTGTTGAAGAATAGTTTAGAATAGTAGAAGGATAAGAAAGAAATGATCGTAGCAGTTTCGAATAGCGTTACGTCGGATCTCCCACAAAGCCCCGTTTGGGGCCTTATAAGAGCCCTGCGTAACGCTTGCAGTATTTCTGCCGGAGAGTTATTGACACTGCATTCTTGACTTTTAAACAATCGAAGTATGGTGATAATTGATCGTTTTAATGCTATACTTATTTTGGGCCTTACTGCTTATGTAGTTGTTCAGACACGTGTGTTGATGAAGAATAGCATAGAATGGTAGAATAGTAAGAAGGAAAAGCTCGTGGCAGTTTGAAACAGCGTTACGTCAGATCTCCCATAAGGGCCAGTTTTTGGGGCCTTATCAGGGCCCTACGTAACGCTTGCATCATTTCTGCCGGAGAGTTATTGACATTGCACTCTTGACCTTGAAACGATCGGAAGAATGTGATGAACTCATTACTCCGCCCTCCTATAGATCGAAGGGTCCATCTGCATTTTCCCATTTCGTCAATAAAACATTTTGCTATAGAATGCTGTAACATCTTAATAAATGATCGTAGTACTTTTTCTACAGCTTGTTCGTCTCAGCCAGGGTCTCGCGCTTGGATTTCGTTACAAACGAGCCAAAAAACACGCAGCCGCCCAAAAGTTACACAGCAATCAACACCGCCCTCTAACCGATCTTGTCTGACGTCCCAGCGAACGAAAAGATCGACAATCAACCGAACCTCTCTAACACCTCAACGCCAAGTGTTTAAAAAAATATATAGATCAATTTTTTTTTTTTTTTTTTTTGAGAGAAAAATTAAAAGTTGGCCGTCGTTTGTCCAAAGTGGTCCGATCGAAGACACGTCATGTCCATCGATGTAAAATAACCGAAAGCGGAAACCGCGTTCATATAATACAATTTACAGTCGCCAAGTGTCGATATTGCACTCTCGATAATTCTCGACATCAGTTCTCAGTAATTTGCCGCAAAAATATCATTCAATAATTTAATAACCCAATAATCAAATAATTCTGTAATCCAATGTAATAATAAAATACTTTAATAATTCAACGGTTTTATAATTTGATTTGATTTATTAAAATGTAACACATATGCACAGATAAATGAAGACTCATCCTGTGCCGGTTTCGTTCGAGTGAGAGCGCTGCCGCCCATCTGCGCGGATTAACGCGAGCGTTCGACGTGAAAGTCGATCGCGTATCGGAGAGAGAAGAGAGATTGTACTTTTTTCATGTCCGTTTCGTACAAAGTGTCGACATTTAAATAACCAAAGTGGAGAAATCAAAAAAAAAAAATGTTTGAAAATACATACACGTAGTTTTTTCGTGCTCGAAAGTCAATAATACAATTTACAGTCACTAAGTGTCGATACTACAGACTCATAAATTCTCGATATTCTCAATAATTTGCCAACGACGGAAATTATTCGTTCGATGAGAAAGAAATTTTTTATTTAATAATTTCATAATGTAATAATAAAAACAATTTAATAATTCAATCATTTTATGATTTGATTTGATTCATTAAAATATAACACATACACACAGATAAACGAAGGCACATCCTGTGCACAGTAAAAAATAATTTCGTAAAATAGAAATATGAAATTTCGTAAAAATAATTTTATTAAATAAGTGACGAACTCGTTTGTTAGAGCTCGAATGTACAAACGTGTTCTTTTATTTACCGTGTTATTAACAATTTTATTTCGTACTTCTGTTCGTAAAACTGGCGCCGTATGGTGCGATCGGAAAATTAAGGCGAATAATATTCACTACGTATTCAGAAAAATGAACGAATCATTTTCATTTAAAAAAAAGTTAGGTTTCCTGGAGATTCGTTGAAAAATTTTATTTTTCATCAATTTCTTGATAACATTTTGGAACTATCATTATGCAAAATAAATTTTTTCAGCACCTACAATGTGCTTGATTTTTTTCAGATTTGTATACCATCCAGAAGTGCTTGCGATCCCCTCTCATTTCTCTGAAACCTGTGCCAAGTGAACACTTGACAAATAAACAATTGTGGTCGTTTGTGGACAATAAGTTGTTTGTAGAAATTACTAATTTGCAAAAATTACAAAATTACAAAATGAAAGTTACAAACTGAAAAGTAACAAAATGAAAAGTAACAAAATGAAAAGTAACAAAATGAAAAGTAACAAAATGAAAAGTAACAAAATGAAAAGTAACAAAATGAAAAGTTACAAAATGAAAAGTTACAAAATGAAAAGTTACAAAATGAAAAGTTACAAAATGAAAAGTTACAAAATGAAAAGTTACAAAATGAAAAGTTACAAAATGAAAAGTTACAAAATGAAAAGTTACAAAATGAAAAGTTACAAAATGAAAAGTAACAAAATGAAAAGTAACAAAATGAAAAGTTACAAAATGAAAAGTTACAAAATGAAAAGTTACAAAATGAAAAGTTACAAAATGAAAAGTTACAAAATGAAAAGTTACAAAATGAAAAGTTACAAAATGAAAAGTTACAAAATGAAAAGTTACAAAATGAAAAGTTACAAAATGAAAAGTTACAAAATGAAAAGTTACAAAATGAAAAGTAACAAAATGAAAAGTTACAAAATTACAAGATTGTAAAAGTAACAAACTTTTTTTTACTGTGCGCCAGTGTCGTCCGAGCGAGCGAGCTGTCGCGCATCGGCGGGGATTAACGCGAGCGTTCGACGTGAAAGTCGATTGAGTATCGGAGAGAGAAGAACCCAGTGAGAATCCAGAGATATCCCCGGGTCGGAATATCCCCGGTCCACTTTGCCTCTAATCCCTCGTCGGAGCAACGAAGCGTACGGGCAACAGACCGCGATCCCTGAGTGAAGCTCCGATGACGGACCGATTAGACTGGAATCGCGTGAAAACGGTCGATACTCGCGCGCAAGGTACACAGACGGACGGACGGACGGGCTGCTCCGGTCCGGCCGGATCTCGTCGCGCTGGCCCGTTAGCGGGAGCTTAATCGAGGATCGTTAATCGACTTTAAGAGTCTCTCCGGATCGCTCGGCCGTAAGAAGCGCAACCGCTCGGCTCGCGGACTCGTTACGGACTCTCTATCGGAGCGATTCGTCCGTCCGAGGCGACGGAGAAGCCGGGACCGAGAACGTTCAAAGCCCTGGAATAAGAAATGACTTAATTCCGACGAGGCGCGTCGCCGGCTCGATCTCTGTCCTGTCCCTCGCGTTAAGGAGGATCGACTATCAGACGAAATCCAACTTAAGGTCTCAATTTTTTTTTATGTGTTCTACATGGACACTCTACGCATCTATTCCCGAAGTCTGAGCAATTTTTAAGGTATAGTTTATTTGCAATGCAATTTAGAAAATAACTACTTTGACCGTATCATTTTCACTTCAATGTTCGAACATTCTACGTTCTAACATTGATGTCGGTCGGTTCCGGGATAAAATATCACTAATTTCCTACTATCAATTGCCCGATTATTCGGACAATCATAGATTTCGAGAATTCGAGAATTCTGATGTACGAACTCAACTAGTTCACATTAACTTAAAATCAATGGAAAAAATTTTATTTACGTAAAAGAATTCTGTAGAAAAGCTACGCGGAAAGCTGACTAACCAAACTTCTTCGAACTGTCCGATTATCGGGTCGCGTATGTAGTACCGCTTGTACCAATTTCCGACACTTTATCGGCGGTCTTTTACCAATAATTTAGGTTCAAACCTCAACCAGAAAAATAATTTATTTGGCGGGCGCCCGAAAATAAATATTTATTTGGTTTTAATAAATATTTTAATTGATTTAAATAAACATTCGATTAAATCAAATAAATATTTATTTTAATCAAATAAATATTTATTTTAATCAAATAAATATTTATTTTAATCAAATAAATATTTATTTTTATCAAATAAATATTTATTTTAATCAAATAAATATTTAATTCAATCAAATAAATATTTATTTAAATCTTTCTAATACTTAAATTCGTACAAAATAAAATCTGCACAGGGGTGTCCAATGACTGTGACGTGTCGCAGCATAGGAACCGTTACGTTACAATCTCGGGGACATTTCTCCCTTTTAGCTAACAGTTCGTTTAACGCGTACGAAAATCTCGATGAGGGGGAGCTTTGTTTTCGCCGTGATAATTTAACGCCCGTCCAAATAAAATAATAGGGCCGAGGGGGGGAAAGCGAGGGAGCACCGAAGGGAGGGGAAGGCCGAGGGGGAGAAAAAAAAAGCAGAAGCGAGCGAGAGGGGTGAGATAAATTGCAACGATTAATTAGCGCGAGGTGGATCGAGAGGCAGAGTTCCGAGGAGAGAGGGTGAGTGTGAGAGAGGCTTCGCAAGCGGAGCACATATAGGAACGGGTCGGAGAAAAATTTTCTTGGCACCCGGTCGGGAGATCCAGCGTCAGCGGAGATAGAGAATCTCTCGACGAGATGGAGACGCCCTGAGACTTGACGGGAAACAAGAGACAAGTACACGCACGTATGCGGTCCAACGCGGTTCCATCAACCGTACCGAGAAGTGGCAATAGAAATGATCGAGTAACTGCAAGATGAGATTTTTCTTTTATTTTTCTTTTTGCTGTTTACCGTAAAAGATCGTTACGGTTTTTTTTTGTTTTATTGTATCGCGTAGATCGACCGATTACGCGAAACGATTGACAATTGTTACGACCAGTGGAACATTCCGATCCTTCTTTCTCAGCTTCACTGAGTTACGTGTCATCGAAACTAATTAGATTGATTGAATACCGATAATAGTAATAATAATAACAATTATTATTATTATTGTTATAACTGCGATTATGTTGGCTCGCGCGCTCGCCACATCTGTGTGAGTGCCCGTGAGTATCCCGTGAGTGTCCGTGAGTATCCCGTGAGTATCCCGTGAGTATCTCGTGAGTATCCCGTGAGAATCCATCCATTTGAGTATCTGTGAGTATCCGTGAGTATCCGAGAGTATCTTTGAGTATCTATGAGTATCTATGAGTATCTATGAGTATCTGTGTTAGTGTCCAATCGACATGAACTTTATTATTATTATTATTATTATTATTATTATTATTATTATTATTATTATTATTATTATTATTATTATTATTATTATTATTATTATTATTATTATTATTATTATTATTATTATTATTATTATTATTATTATTATTATTATTATTATTATTATTATTATTATTATTATTTGGGGAATGTGAAGGAAATGGTGGGAAAGTGCAAAGCCGGAAAAGTACGACAGCACTAAATGTGTGCAGGCTTCTATAGGTGCGGGTAGAAACGATGAGAACAGTGCGAGGGTGACGTCGAAGCATTGAGGGATAAAAAAAAGCGAGCAAGGTAAACGTTGGTGTGTACGAGTGCAATAAATTAATTGGGTGCTGTGCAGGGTCCGATGCACCGAAGCTGCACTCCGGTCGAAGGTGCTCGATGCCGGCTAATTGAGCGCGACCCTCGGCTTTGATTAATCGCTCAATCGATCCGCTTCACAGGGTGTACACGCGCACGGTATAGGGCAATGCCGGAGTGATATGGCAGTGATTTTTTTTTTTTTTTTTAACAACCGAAATACGAGAGGCGCATCCATTAGGGAAGCATAATACGTCGGAAAGGGACTTCCGGTGTCGACGCACTTGTCCGAAAAATCGATGCGTCGATGACGACATTAAAACTCCATATGTTTTTGTCATACATTTTCGCGCCGAATCTCTCGCTTCGGAGATCGTCCGAAAAATCATGAAAAATCGAATCAATATCCGATGCCTTAAAAAAAAAAAAAAAATCGCACTTTTTTTTATTTATGGAAAAAAATATTACTCCTCGTTTGCGAGCGGTTGCATAATCGACAATATAAATTCATACATAGGTGAATATTCCCCCGCCAAATATCTCGCACGGGAGATCCCACGAAAATTATGTAAATGCAAACGCATTCTATCATGCCAAAAAAAAAATTGTATGCGCTTTTGTTAATTCATGGAGGGAAAAAAAAGAAATAAACAAATCATACGCCATATTCTACGAGAAAGAATTTCGAAGCCAGTCAGCTGATTTCTCGAGGCTCCAAGCTCGCCCGCTTCGGCACACTTGGGCGCACGCGCACTTCCGCGAATGATATAACGTTGATTGTGATATGCAAATTCTGGATATTCTTCCCAATCACTGTATATATATATATATGTACTAGTGGCTCGCGCGCTCGCACCCCTTTATGGACTTAAGTCCTTATTATTCTAAGTCCCTTTAAAAGACGTATACCCTTACAATTCTAAGCCCCACTATTACGACCCTATTATTAACCAACTTCACATCCCAATTATTGACCTCCTCCCCCCCCTCTCCTCTCGATTCTAGACACAACAGCGGCGGCGAAATCTTGTTATATTATAGAATTTATATTACACACACACACACACACATATACATATGCGCAGGGTATAGTTCGAGGACTCAAAATATATGTAATATACACTCATTGAAATTGATGCTGCGAGCTATTATTGACCATGTGCAACAATTTTTTTTCAAAACCGGGTACCGACTGATATGAGGACACATGTATATCTATATATCTATATATGTGCTCATAGTGTACGATACATTAACAAAATAGAAATACCTCAAAGTAAACGCATATAAAGTGTTTGGTGTTATATACGTATATATATAAACATTTATATTTATATATATGTATGTGTAAAGTGAGAGAGACGTTAATGAATATTTACTTGTTTCGGCCAGGAGAGAAAGGTATCGATAGGGGGCGCCGATTAAATGTATAATTCTCGAATTAAATTCCTCCCGGGCGTGCACCACCTCCGGTTCGTCGATGCCGCCGCACGTCCTCCCGATCAAATCGTTAAACACTCGGCGAATGCAAATTGAACGAGTTCCCGGGGTTACCCCGAACGTGAGCTTCTAATCCACGCCTGGATACAGGGAAAGAGAGAGGGCTTACCGTAGTCTAGCCGTAGTAGTTATTAGTGGCCGGGTGAGACGGAAGGAGAGACGATAGGACCCGAGAAAGAGCCCGATCAACGAAAATTCCACTCAAGGGCCTGGAACATCTTCTCAGTATTCTTCAGGTGTCCCTTTTAAGTTTCAACCTCAAGGAAAAAAAATTAAAGAGTAAAGGCAAAAGGAAGAAATATTTAATGAAAGCATCCGCACGTTACCTCTTTTTCCAGCGTTCGGTCGATTTCGCTATCGAATTTGTTTTTATCTTGTTTTATTTTTTCTCAAGTCTCAACGTCGAGAGAAAAAAAAACTTAAAGAAAAATTTAATCAAAGAATACGCCGTTACCTCTTTTCCCCGCATTCGTTGGATTTCGCTATCGAACAAATTTTTTCCACGACGAAAAATCCCACTCGATCGACTGAGCTCTCTGCGGTCACAAACTATAATCCAAGTAGATCTCGATGCGTGGATCCCACTTGCGCACTGAAACTCACTTCGTAGCCCGAAGGTCGACCGGACATTAACTCCCTCGGGCCTCAATTCTCGAGGTCTCGACTTCTCTAATTTTTAAAACATAAAAAAAAAAAAAAATGTCTTCCTTTTGATCAGTCGAGCGAGTTGCCGCGAGTCTAACAACCGATTTCTCTCATTACCAAAACCTCAGTCACCGAAGAATTACGAGAGTCTCGATGACGCGATCGGTGCGCGTACGGGTCGATTGTGCCGACAAGTTTCGCGAATGGATGGAGGGATTCACTGCTGTACCACGTGCTAACGGGGGGGGGGGGGGGGGGGGGGGGGGGCGGTGTTTGGGCGGCGTCGTGATCTTCATTAGCGATGCGGCAGAGGGCAAAAGAGACGAACGAGGATCGACCGGCGCGAGCGAGCGTTCCGCTGGGATTATCGGGGGGGAGGGCGGGCTTTTAACGATAGCCGAACAATCACAGTCGAACCGTGCCGCGGTCCGCTTCCGGCGGAACTCCGCGGGCCCTCTTCGCCTTCGAGCACAGAGTGAAGACCCCGGACGATCTCTCTGCTCGCGTAAGCTTGCCGTCTTCTCGGAGAGGAAGGAGGTCGAAGAAGCGAAGAGTAGGAGGCCGGACCGCCGCTGGAGAACCAGCTCTCTTTCGCAGCGCCGGCAGCAGCCACCTAACCGATCCGTTCTTTCCACTCCCTCGAGTCTCTCTCCTCTTCCACTTCTGATTCCTCTCGCATCCCTACTTCGGGGCCCTATTTTTATTCTCGAGTTTCTCAAACGTCAGTTCTAACGAAGAAAATGTCGTGGAAGTTTCGAAAAGCGTTACGGGCCCGCCTCGCCCCTCCCCCCTGATGAGGGCCTGTTCGGGGCCTTATCGGGCCCTACGTAACGGTTGAAGAATTTCTGCTGGGGAGTTATTGACACTGTACATTCGACCTTAAAATGATCGAAGAATGATGATCGATCATTCTAATGACACACCTATTTTGGGCCTTATTTCTTCTTTCGTTGATCAAACACACGTGGTGAAGAAGAACGGTATACACCAGTAAAATAGTAAGAATGTAAATATCGTAGAAGATTCGAAAAGCGTTATATTGAGCCTCCCCACTTCCCCCTGATAAAGGCCTGTTCGGGGCCCTACGTAAGGCTCGAAGAATTTCTGCTGGCGAGTTATTGACACTGCACTCTCGACCTTAAAATTATCGAAGAATAGTGAATGATCATCGATCTTTCTAATGCCATACTTACTTTGGGCCTTATGCCTTGTTTCGTTGTTCAAATACGCGAGATGAAGAATAATATATAATAGTAGAATAGTACGAACTAAAATATCGTAGAAGTTCCTTAAAGCGTTACATTGGCCCTCCCCCCCCTCCCCCCTGGTAAGGGCCTTTTCGGGCCCTACGTAACGCTTGAAGAATTTCTGCCTGATAATTCTCCGGCAGAAATTGAAACTGCACTCTCGACCTTGAAATGATCGAAAAACAGTAATAATTGATCATTTTAATGCCGTATTTATTTTCGGCCTTATTTATTTCTTCGTCGATCAAACACGGATGTTGAAGAAGAATAGTATAGAATAGTGGAATAGCTAATAAGCAGAAATCGTAGAAGTTTCGAACTGCGTTACATCGGGCAGCTATAAGAGCCTGTTCGGTACATTGTCGGGGTCCTAACTTTACGCTTGAAGGATTTCTGCCGGGGAGTTATAGACGAGTCGATCGGATCAGATCGGACACCAATACGCGAACATCAGCCAATCGCGGCTGTGGTTACGGCACGGCCTGTCGGTGTTCCGTGCGTAGTTTAGTGTGCGAGCAGCTTGACCGAGCATATCCGACGTCTCAACGAACTAAAGGATCGATCAACGGAAACGCTAGCGCCTCGACGCTGAGTCCTTTAAAAAGAAAAACTTTTCTTTGAAGAGACAAAGATTACAAGTGACATCAGTTGTTCCTGCGGACTGGTCCGATCGAAGACACGCCAAGTCCCTCGATGCAAAACAACCGAAAGCGGAAACCGCGCTTCCACAAGTTTAAAAAAAGAAAAAAAAACACAAAATCGAGAACGAGAAACATCGAAGGGCCTCTCGTCGGCTCCTCGACTTCCGATCTCTCTCCCAGGGGAGGCCCGAGAGTTCTCTCTCGGCCGTATTATGGTAAGCGAGAGAGTCCCGCGAATGTCGCCGGAGAGTCTCGAGCGTACAACGAAGCTTAGCTGCCATTCGGTAGAGGGGCGAGGAGGGCAAGGGGGAGGGGGCGTCCGTGCGCGAAGATCTCGGCTGATCCATTGCCCGACGTCTCGCGAAGCGGAGGAAAGGAAGACTCGCGAGACCGGCGAGACGCTTTCCGACGAGGTAACACAAAGTCCCCGCATGTTCCGCGGCCGTACGAAATCTCGGACGCGAGTCTTTCTCGACCTGCCAATTAAATCCTCGAGAGTGTAGAGAAGTTGGCAAAAAAAGTGTGAATTTAAGCCAGAATTTAGCGACTATCCCGCTCGATAAACGTCAAAGGCAGTGCGTTCGTGGACTTCGGACTGCGATTAAACGCCTCGCGCAATTTTCCAACGCGAGGCTCTCCCGAGCGTGATGGAGATTGTTATAGAGAGGCTCAAAGCCGAAACAGAATTTGGGGGATTGTTCGCTCATAGGAGGCGAGCGCACGGCCAGAGGAGTCACTCAATCACCCGATACGACAATACCTGTATCGCACCGGATGACGCTAATACTATTGACGAAACTTTGGCCCGAAAAGCCCGAACTCCGCCCTCCCATGGCCGGCGAGCGTAACGCGCGCGGGGAGGCAGCGACCTCGCGTGGAGAAACGCGCAACTAGAGGACGGTCGGGGAGGAGTGTGCGCTCACGCGTTAGTTATAGGGGGGGGGGGGTCTCGTTTTGCATGGAGATCAAAGGTTAATATCGCTCGGGACATGGCGTTGAAGCGGAGGTTAGCCTCTCTCTCTGACGGTCCTCTGTTGGCTTCGCTGACACGCTGCCGCTAGGGTCACAATTTTCCATGAATCGAAGAACGATGAGCTTCGTACCGTAAGTTCTACTGCGCTGTAAACCTTCTCTTGGGCAACGAAGGATTCGCTGACGGGGCAACGTGTTTAAGACGTGGTCATGTTTTGTCTCTCGTTATCGGCAAGCGACAATTGTCATCGTTTGTTGTTAGGCGAGGTATTAATTGTTAAAACACAATTGAGGCGGAATTGAAATCTTCGAATTCTTCACCGTGGAGGCATTTAAAAACGATGTACATAATAATAAATCATTTTACCAAGAAATGCGAATTCATCGGAAAATAAGGGCGAAGGGGAGCCTTAAAAAAATGTAATAATAACGAATCATGTTCCCAACAAAAGCAAAGAGTTCATCAAAAAATAACTTTAAAAATTGATAATGAATCAACCATAAAAAAAAAATGTGTCAACAGCCTCGAAACTTATCTTCGATCCATCGCTTTCGTGACAAGTATGTACTTGTCACGAAAGAGATGGATCAAAGATAATCTCGAAGATAAGTTTCGAGGCTGTTGACACATTTTTTTTATGGTTGATTCATTATCAATTCTTAAAGTTACGAATTAACAGGAAAGATCATTGGTAGAACGGACCATTCTTACAAATTTCTTGCAGGACATAAGTGAAAAAAATTCACAAATTTTTAACGATACTGGTCCATCTCACCCCAAGGCTTCCCCCCTTGACCTTAATACACAGATGGAGTTAGTTATAAAATATGAAGTTTCACGATGAGGTCACATCTACGATAGACCGTAAGACGACGGAGAATGTGGAAGCGAATACCTGCTAGTTTTCTTGTACGAAGCGTCGTCATTCCCACGTCAGTAGTCATCGCGTTCTTCCGGTCCATTCATCCGCGAGCGATGAAACAGTGTATAAACACGTGCGCGCACACATAGACACACACATATACGGTCGACCCGCGGTACACGACGAATCATTTCTTATTTATCCTCGACGTCAACGCCCGAGGGATATCGCGGATGAGGGTTAAAACCATCGCTCGGCTTGCCCTCCGCCTTCAACGTTTCGTACATAACGACGGTCCGACGGTCCAGTTCTCTGCGTCGAAATTTGTCCCTCTCTCATCTCACGCCGGGCCCCGTTTCTCGTTTCGTTTTTCCTTGTGTCCTCGATGCACGAAGGTTCCCCGGTCACACGAAACTTCGCTGTCCGCCGCATCTCGTCCACTTTGACTACGACGAGAAAACGAGGCTAAGGAATTTCTACGATTTTTATCTCCAGCGAGGAACGTGAGAGACGCCCGAAGAGGCACGGAGAGAGCCCGAGCGGGCAAAAACCAATATGGCGGCCTAACCTCCGCTGGATCGCTGACAGTCGAAATTAACCGCGAGTATATCACGGCGTAGACGAACGTTGATGGGAAACTATTCGAGCCAACCGCAACGTTAATTAACATCGACGGATTTTGATTGGTGACTTTTTCATCCTGGATGGCTCTGCGCGGAATGCGAGAACGCTCGCAGATTCGTTCGAGATTCTGCGAGGATGCGTTTGAATGTCGATTAATCCTTGTATCTTTGTCTGCGCGTGGGCTGCGTTCACGCTGATCGTGGGACGCACGCTGGCCGCAGCAGACGACACTCGGACCGCGACTCTACAAACTAAGTACGGAACACAAACAGGCCGTGCCATATCCACACGCAGCCGTGATTGGCTGATGCTCGCGAATTGGTGTCCGATCTGTTCCGATCGACTCGTCTGTGTGACGGAAAACAGCAAACGTTTTTTTATGTGCGAGCACCTTCGCGGGGAGAACCGGGGAGACGACTATTTCTGCGTTTACGAGCGATGATAACCTCTCGGGGATGAAAATCCAATTTTGCGAAAACGGCGGTTGCCACGAGATTGCCGGAGTCGGGGACAAGCCGGCCGGGGAGATACGAGGTGCTTTCGATTTGACGTTTTTCGTTTAGTGTAGTAACATGACTGCGCATGCGCACGGGCGTTTTTGTTTGTTAGAATTCGTATCAGAGGTGCTTTCGATTTGGTGTTTTTTGTTAATATAAGGTGCGCATGCGCACGGTTGATTTCTGGTATAAACTCTTAACAAAGAAAGGACCGTGCGCATGTGTAGTCACTATCCTTATATAATAGTAACGAGAGACGCTAAGTCGCACCTCTGTGGTCAGCGATGGAAGTCAGTTCTTTTTTTGCTATTCTACAAATGGTATAAATACTTGGAAATACGCGTATGTGTAGTTTTGTATATATAGTGATAATTGATAAATTAATTCTTACAATAAAACAACCGCACACATAAGCAGTTTATTTCTTATAATAACGACAAACGCTAAATCGAGAGCAGCTCAGAGAATGATCGTGCGCATGCGCAGTCACTATTCTTGTATAATAACGAAAGACGCTAAGTCGAAAGCACCTCTGAGGTCTGCGATGGAACTCAGTGATTTCTTGCTGTTGCACTAACGGTATAAATACCTGGATAAACGCCTATCTATATATACATATATATGCATATATCGTTTAACCCCGATTACTGACCTATTTTTGGGTGAGGCTTTTGCGTTTTGGTCTAACGTAACGTGGAGCATTGATGCTTTTTGATGAGCTTTCACGCTCGTCGACCAAGTCGTAATAACTGAAAATTTAAACACGGGTTTATAAATAGGCGAGCTTGGCAAACACGACTTCAAAGTGTTGGACGTACGCGAGGCTCGATCCCGTATCTGTAACATTTGAGCCTCGACAAATCATCGATACCCTTTATTCAATCGTATTCGACGCTGCCCGGGAAAATCCCGTTAAAAAGTTTATTTAATCCCTATACGGTGAAAGCGATTTGTCGTTTTAGGAAACATGGCTCGTACACAAACGTTAATAATTTTTTTGTTTTTCTTCTTCATTATATCATAATTTTACAATTGTTTTCCGTTAAAAATACGATCCTTTAACAGACAAATAAAAATAGTAAAATAAACAAGAAAAATAATTACGGACATTCGTGCAAATATTGGTGAAATATACAAACCTTTTTTTAAATCTGTACACACGTATAAAGATCGCATTACGTGATAACCATGTAGATCTTCATAGATAAATTCCGAATCTGTGTTAATATGAGGATAATGTCGACTAAATTGACTAAACTTACTATCTCTCGTTTAATTCTCACTTTATATTAATATATAGTTTTTTTTTAACGAATAGCCTGTTTGTCATTAAAAATATGATTAATAATCGTTTGAGTTTTTGAGATTATCTTCTAGTCGAGGAGAAGCGATCGATTGGGAGTAAATTGGAAACACTTCCTTACCGACGGCTCGTACGTGTCTCGTCGCAGAGCTGCGAGTCGCCCGCTTATCTTCTGAGGATTTAATCCTGTACGGTAAAAGCAATTTGTCGATTTAACAAACATTTCTCGTCCACGAGCGTCAACAACTTTTTTTGTCTTATCAGTTTTATCATTCTCGTTGTTATTTTTAACGATTAATTATCGTTCGAGTTTGTGAGATTATCTTTCGCCGAGGAGACGCGATCGACTGGGAGTAAATCGAAAATTCTTCCTTACCGATGGCCTGTACGTGTCTCGCCGCAGAGTTGCGCGTCGCCTGCTTATCTCCGGACGATTCCATCGGCCGAAGCACGCTTCCAGCTGATCGCCGAGAGGCGTCGAAAAAAAAAACGTGAAAACACCGTTCGGCGCATGGCATCGCTCGTCCCCGTTAGTCATTTTTTGTTTCTTTTCGTTATCCCGTAATCTTGAACATATACGTAGTGCAACTAGTCCAGAAATGTCAAATTCGCTCGTCCGCGCGAGTCTCGAATTATTCGGCTACGACGACAATTTGAAGCACGGTGAGCAAGACGGCAAACGCGATCTGGCTCAACGCATGGTTAAGTACAAAAGCAGCCTGAACCAATCCGAATTTTGTTGCAGATAAGAAGAGGAAGCGAAAAAACAAGTCGAAGGGCGCCCTCGATCTCGTACCAATCAATCATCGCGTAATCGGAAAAACCAGCAAGAATGGTAAATAGTCGTGTACACGGTGAAAAAAAAAAAGAGTTCGAACATTTTACAAAAAAAAATTACACAATTTTTTTTCCTCGTTGATTTTAAATGCGAACGAATTGCATTTTTCACGTTTAAAAAAAATCCATGCTAACAATGAAAATCTCGAATAATATCGAAGGGTATTGTAGTCGTTTTATCTGTGCTGTGATTGGCTGCTGCACGAGTCTGAAGCTCTTCGATGCATCACCTTGGTTGTATAATAATTGGGCTCCTTTATGTAATTAATTTTTTTTTTTTTTTTAATAAATATCGATTGTTATTTCGAAAGAAAAAAATATATACGGATGCTGTTGCATTCTTTCGCATTGTGTTTTAATACAAATAATGTATTGAAGAACTGAACTAGTTCGGTATTTGAATATTACTATTGCCGTCTCTTTTTGATAAGTTAAATGAAATATAACACTGCTTTTCTCAATTTTTTCTGTATGAGCTTTAATTAAAAAAGTTGACAGTTGAAATTTTCATATTGTGTTCTCAAAAGTTGAAAATTGAAATTTTCATATCGCTTCCTCATAAAAGTTGAGAAATGAACTTTTCACATTGTTTTTTCATAATATTCCTTTATTTGCAAAGCATCATCTATGAGAAAGCGTTTTCTGTTTTTTTGGCTTCCTCGTGCAGGAAGCTTTGCCAATAAAGCAACATTATGAGAAAGCGATATGAAAATTACAATTGCCAGCTTTTACGAAGAAGCGATATGAATATTTCAAATTACAACTTTTATGAGGCAACAATATGAAAATTTCAATTTTCATCCTCGTCGAGTTTGACTTTTAAAAGCTTAAGGTAGTTGTAGCAGACAGTTCGCCCTCACGTGAGTTCAGAGAAAATTGAGAGAGAATTGCGACCACTTCTCAATGGGATAAAAATGTGAATAAAATCGAGCATATGACACGTGCTTAGTGCTTAGATTTTAGATTAGTGCTTAGATTTTGCATACTAATAAAATCGTCAACGACATTGGGAAATAAAAGGACATGTACGTATATTCAAATAATCGACAAACTCGTTTGTCACTTATGTAACAAAATAATTTTTACGAAATTTCGCATTCCGATTTTACGAAGTTATTTTTTACTGTGCACGTGGGGCCAGACAGTCCGCAAGTACCACCTTAAAAGCGCGTTAGCGCGCGCGAAGCTTGAGTAAGCAAGTATAAAAAAAATATCATTATGTCTCAGAAACAAAAAATTTAATTACCAAGAAAAAAAAGTTCGCTACCCCAGAGGAAAAGAAATGTTCGTCAACTGTAGAAACCTTTCTTTTTACCGTGCACCGTAGTCTTCGAAATCCAACACTACAAAACCTGACTATTATTTTCCATTGCAGAAGCGATAACTCTGAGGCGCACGAGTAAGACAACGGTCTACGAGGCGAGGAAGCGTCTGGATTCCCGTGTGGACCCTACCGAGGAGAACGTGAAGAGGCTGCTGCTGCTCAGCGGCGGTAAAATCCAATCGGACACAGCGAACAAGCTCTTCGATCGAGCCCAGAAGAAATCCAAGGTCGCGGAGAAGCCTGCGGAGGAAACGACCGCCTTCACGGAGGAAGACTTCAAGAAGTTCGAGGAAGAATACAGCGAGCTTTAGAGACCGTAAAAAATATATATATATATATAGTCCAATAATGCTGGAGAGCGATCGAGAGAAGGGAAAGATTATACTGATAGTGACGACCGCCGTTTTTCTCTACTACACGGTCTGGGTGATCGGTCTGCCGTTTATCGACGACAGCAGATTGCAGTCGCTCTTCTACTCGCACAACGTGGCGCTCGCAGCGCCGGCGATTTCCGGTCTGTGCTTCATCGGCGGTCTCGTACTATTCACGCTCTACAATCTCGCCCCGTTCCTCGGCAGGGACAAAGCCTCGACGAGCCAGCGAGGATAAATCGGACGTCCAACAAACTGCCGTGTATCGTCGAGTTGTAATAAAAAAACGAACAAAAAAGCAGGTGTTTGTAAATGAAAAAAAAAAAAAGAAAAAACAAAACCGAATCAACGAGCATAATTCTAACGCATCGATCTCTTGCTAACAAAAACCGCCTAACGAATTATCGCTAACAACGTGGCTCTCGGAACGCGCCTAATAATAGTACAACGAAGGTACCAGTTCGAAGAGGTCTCATCCGTGCAATCTTTATCCGACCGATATTACGTAACGAGCGCGATGATAACGCAGTAAGTATCATCACAGCTCGAGGCGAGACGCTGTACGCGAATTTTCTCTTTTTTTTTCTTTTTTTTTTATCCTCGAGTCGATTGCGAGTTCGTTGCGTTAGTCGGACAGTAGATTCGTTCGAGAAATAGTTGTTGCGGCAAGATTTTCAGTCGTATTTTCATTCGGTCCGCGAATCGATGAAACGATGAGGAACGGCTGGTTCGTCGTCGGCATCGCCGGTGCGACTTGCAGCGGAAAGACAACGCTTGCAAAGAGGCTCAACAAAAATATAAAAAATTCTGTGCTTATAAATCAGGACGAATATTTCCATGACGTCGATGATCCGAGGCACGTCCGCGTGCCGGAAGTGAATCACATAAACTTCGAGCTCACGACGAGCATGGACATGCCGAGGATGATCGACGACGTCGAGCGAACCATCGCGACTCCGGCGAACGACATTCGCGACGATCTTCCCAAGCCGAGGGTCCTCATACTCGATGGATTTTTGATATTCAACTGCAAGGAGATCGTCGAACTCTGCGACGCTCGATACTTCTTGGATCTGACGAGGGACCAGTGCTGGGATCGGCGGAGAACGCGGGTCTACGATCCGCCCGACGTACCGAACTACTTCGAGAAAGTCGTCTGGCCGGAGTACATTAAATCCAGAGGGGAAATTTTACGGGACAAAACGCTCGCGGGGACGATCACTTTCGTCGACGGCGCACGCAGCAAGGAGGACACCTTCGCCATGGTCTTCGACGACATTGAGACGCGTCTCTCCCTGTAATTTTTTCTTTTCTCTCAACGAGGATCTATGCACGAATAAATACTCAATGACAACGATCACGAGTCTAAGTTATAAAATTCGCGGGATCGGTAGATTTTTTTAAAACCAGGAGTCAATGGAACTGGCAAGCCGATTCTCACTTTAGTAATGATTTTTTTTTCTTCTTTTTTTCTATGTTTTTTTTTTGCGCATCAACGACGCTGGCGAATAATTATTCGGATTCGAGTGCGAGTGTCGATTATTACTCGCCGGGAGTTTTTTTTTTCACGCGGATCAATGCAGGAATAAATACTTAATGACAACGATCACGAGTCTTCGTTATAAAATTCGCGAGATCGGTAGATTTTTTTTCGAACCAGGAATCAATGGAACTGGCATAGAGATTTTCGTTTTGGTAATAAATTTTTTTTTCTTCTATTTACGAGAAAGCGCTATGAAAATGTCAACTTTTTTCTTTTTTGTTTTATTTCTAAGTTCGCCGTCGTTGAAGTCACATCTCGATACGTTCGCTTGTCTCGGTTTTCGTAATCTATTCGAAGGCGTTGGATACGACGATGTAGAAAAAAAAAAAAAAAACTGTTCGCGCATCAACACAACGCTGTCGAATAATTTTTACGCCCAGATTCGAGTGCGCGTGTCGATTATTACTCGCCGGGGCGTTTTTTTTTTCCAACGAGGCGTTGCACGAATAAATACACGAAGTTGGCGAGATCGATAAATTTTTTTTTAACCACGATTTAATGGATCTGGCATAGCGATTGTTCACTTTGGTAATGAATTATTACTTTTTTCTTTGCTTCTTCTTTCTTTTGCGTTTTATTTCTAAGGTCGCTGTCGTTGAAGACGCATCTCGATGGGTTCGCTTGCCGCGATTGCGCATTTTTCTTTTTATTGAGCATTTTCGTAATCAATTCGAAGGCGTTGACTTCGATGATGAAGAAAGAAAAACAATGTTCGCGCATCAACGATACTGGCGAACAATTTTCACGCCCAGACTCGAGTGCTCGTGTCGATTGTTACTCGCCGGGTTTTTCTTTTTACTTCTTTTTTTGTTTTTGCCGAGAGCAATGCTGCTTTAACAAATGCTTTGTGAGTTTCTTTTTCTGTGCTTGTTTTTGTTGTTGTTTTTTTTTTAAGTTTTTTTTTTTTAATAAAGATAACGTACAACGACGTATTTATGTTACATGGAGTAAGTGTTGTGTTTCGGTTGACCTTGCGCGTTCGTAACGTTGGTCGGTGGCGGACCGGCTGCCTGATCCTCCTGATCGTTCTGTCCGCATGCCTTCTGAACGTATCGCGGCGTAACCATCACCTCCTCCTCCATCTCGATAACTCGCTTGTCCAATTCCGCGCACGCTGCCATTTCTTTCTCGAGCTTTGCGAGCATACGCGGCGAATTGTACTTCTCCGGATCGTCGTGAAATATCACCATTCCGTCCTTCTGATTGATCGTCGCGTAGATCTCGCCGTCCTCGATCTGGGGAAACGACAATTTCGTTTTATTTATCCAGCGACTTATTCTTTTGCAATCGACAAAAAAACCTTTTGCAAGAGTAAGTGTAAATTAACAACATATAATATTTCATTTATATAATTTGAAAAAATGTGTACTCTTCGTGCAAAATTCACGGTAAAGTTTTTGTGACCTGAATATAAAAAAAAACAATCCATTCAGTAAAATCGGCTCTTAAAATAATTTTGTATGAAAAAAAAATTGGTCACCGAAATTTATAATATTCATGATTTACATTTTAAAAAGCTCCACACACTCCGTGCAAAACCACATTTAAGTTTTCAGTGACGAGAATATAAAAAAATCCATCCAGTCAAATCGACCAGGTTAATATTATTTTTCATGAAAAAATAAAAAAATAAATAACGTTCATCACCGAAACGAATTTTTACCCACCATGTTGAGAATATATTTCTCAGCGTCGGCGGGTCCGGGAAGTTGCACCCTGCTCGCAACGTCGGTGAGGCTCAGCGTGAGGAAGGTCTTGGTCAGCCTCTGTATGTTTTTCTTGTAGAGGTAAGTTAAAACTTGTTTGACGAGTCCGAGATTGTGATCCCTCGTGAACAGCTCCTGATACTTGGTGATGACGGTTTGAACCTCCTCGCAGCTGTTCGTCGAGTACGCGGTCGCGAGTTCGTTGTAAGCCTGACTCAGTGGCTTGACGAATCGCAGAACGACGGATCTCGAGTAATTCGGCGTGTTGAATATCTTGCCGTGAAGTATCAGCGAAACGAGTATATATTTTTTGTACGCCTCGAGCATAATGTGACTGAGAGCCATGGCCGGTATGGTCATGCACACTTCGAAGAAGTAGAAAGCCCGATCGTAATTCTTGAGGGCCGTGTATATCATACCGCCGTAATAGTAATAGAGTAAAAAGTATTTAGAGTCGAATTGTCCACCCTCCTGGCTTATGCCGGTAACGTCGGTGTCGAGGAATTCGAGAGCCGGCTTGAAACACTTCGACAGAAGGCATAGCTGGCACAGATCGGCGTGTATCGACGTCAACTGACTATCGAACAATTGTATCTTGCGGATGGCTCGCCGGAGCAGCTCGATCCCCCGCATCGGCACTTGGAGCTCGACGAGCGATTGCGTGAGCAGATGACACAGTTCCGCGTCTGCAAAAAAAAAAAAAAAAATGAAATACAGGAATGTAACGAATGTAATAAAAATAAATTGTGGATCTAATGTAGTGGTAATTGAAATTTGCTTTCATTACTTACATCAATTGAAAAGTAATGTACTTTTTTTTTGTAAAATAAAAATACCAGATATTGAGATTAGAAATCTTTTGCCTGAAATTTACAAAAATATTCATTCGAAATAAATACTACTGTAAAATCGCAACACGCTTTTGTTTGAAATTTCAGAAACAGTTTATGTAAAAAAAAATCCAATACCGTTCATTAACAGCGTGACTAAAGTAAATAGTTTTTATTGTTTCCTTTTTTTATTCCGAATAGTACCGTAAAATAATTGGTGTATGAAAATGTTGTATGCTGTGTACAAAATTTCGGATATTGACTTTGGATAAATTTGGCTTTGGAAAAATGTTTAACTGCAAGCGATGCTTAACAGTGAAAGTAGCTCGATGGTTTCTAAAGCATACGAATGTATGTATAAAGTGATTCATTGTATTTCTATAAATATTCGCGATAAATGTCTTCTCTTTGTATCGATTGTTTTCAGGCTTATTATGCACGTACTGCGCACACTTGTATATAACAATTTTGTAACAAGGGCTTGACCGCACAATAAGTAAACAAATAAACAACTAAATACAATAAATGAGAGATAGTTATGCGCAAGTCAACAATGGCAATAGTTACATGTATCAGGCGCGAATCGGACTTGCTCGCCATTGCAGCCGACGATGAATTCCTGAACCTGATTGAAGAGAGGCCTGTAGGCGTCCGGATTATTGGACGGGCTCGGATTGGGCAGAGAAAATTTAGCGACCAGTACGGCCAGTATTCCCAACGAGTGTTGCTGCAGGTCCAGCGTCTCTAGTACGTTGTCGAGGTGTTGACCATTTTTCATCAATACCTCGGCCGACTTTATTATAACGTCCCTCAAGTCGCCGAAATCGCCTGGGAACAGTCCGAACGTTAAAAACACCCGTCGAGACAGAAAATCTATCAGTTCGTCTTCATTCAAATTCGATGAAAAAAAAAAAAAAAAAATTGAAATAAAACAACGATAATTACGAATCGTATTAAATTGTGAGAGCTTAAATTCTGCGCAGACAAGACACTCTGTGTTTGTGCACCATGTTTCGTCGAAACAAAGGACGGTGCGAATGAAATGAAATTGAGGTTATGCTCTCGCGATCGCACGCGAAAGATATCTCGTAATTACCCTGAGTCGAGAGCGTCTGGACGTTATTTACAAACTGCTCCAGTGCCGTCGCCATTACTGATGTTCGCTAGTTGTCATCACCTTTTCCCCGCCTCGATAGTTCGCGAAAGATATCCTATTTACAATGTGAACGGTGTATCTTAAAATAATATCCTAGGGGTGTATTTTGTTGTATATTCGCGTAACGAGAGCGAGTATCGAAGGATGACGTTTTGAAAGAGGCGACGGTAACGCTCTGAAGCGTGTTGCGGTCTGTGCCGGCTGTACGAGACTCTGACGTAGAGATGCCGGATCGTTAAAAAAAGATCGATCTTCAGTATTGTATTGTATCGCCCCGCTGTGTATCGATCCAACAATATATCGAAAGGAAGAACATCGATACCAAGAAAATCGAACGTTTTAATCGTCGATATAATAATATCGGAAAAAAATACATTATGTCGAATTGTCACCTTTGCAGTTAATCATAAACAAATTAAAAACGGTTATCTTTTATTATCACATGTAGTACACTTGTAAGAATACACTTGTATGAGCTTCGTACAAGTATACAGTTTGTATACTTGTACGAAGCTCATACAAGTGTATTATATTATTATAAACGATAATCGTCAAAAACGAAATATTTAACGTCTTTCGTTATCTTTTATTATCACATGTAGTACACTTGTAAGAATACACTTGTATGAGCTTCGTACAAGTATACAAACTGTATACTTGTACGAAGCTCATCGACAGCTAAATAACAAAAATGACTTCGCAATAAGTGTTCCTTTTCCGACTTTTTAAAATCTTAAGCTATTTGTTATTCAGAAGTTTACATAAAGTGCCGTTTATTTAAAATCTCCAATGACCATTTGATATTTGACTATTTGACCATTTTTTCTCCTGGTAATTTTATTCGCAATAAATTATCACTAAGGGACGAATACAACTATCTAGTCGCGAAATGTCGGTCATTTGTTTTTTGGTCATAAATTGGTCAAACTTTCGTCACAAAAACGGTCATTTTCGGATCGATCCTGGTGACGGTCAAATGATTCTTCATATGACGAGCTCGCATCACATCACTGAAACCTCATCTTTCGTTGGGGATTCAGCTGCATTCTCGCCACTTCCGCACCGGCTTTTCGCCGATTGAAATATTAGTTATAACCACTTTATGTCCGTCCTTTCGTCGACGGACCAGGCTCGAAACTCCACACTTTAACTATCTTATACTTTACCTTACAATCTTAGTCGACGTTTATCTAAAAAGAGGGATTGAAATCGCCGCTTTGCGGAGGACGAAACTCGACAACGCCAACGTTCCACGGTTGCCAGGCAACGACACGAAGCGTCCAGCTCTGTTAGAAACTTTAGCGACTTCTTTGTTCGACACTCTATTCCGTCGGGCGATCCATCACGGAGCATTGTATAAAAATTATAGTACCGTCAACAATTTTAAAAAAAGAATAATAATAAATAATAACAGTAAATAATAAAAGCCCGAAAAAAAAAAATCATTAAGCGCAGAAAGTTTCGCGGTCGGTAAAACAATTAACAAAGAAAAATGTCGAATACAACCTACGATGAACTTTGGAAAACGGTTCAACGCGAGCTCGACGACGTCGTTCTCTCGGATTCGAATCTCCAAGGCGCAAAGCCGCAGAAGGATCGGAAAAAGATGCATCGAAGTATCTCCGAGCTGTACGTTCGTTACATCGTCATAGCCAACAAACTGGAGCTATGTTACGATCAGATGGTTCAGCCGCAGAAGAGGCTGCTCATTCGCAAGCTGCTCGACGCGACGATCGGTCGAGTTCTCGAATTGAAGCACGAACTGGTCGAGGTGGATCTCAGCGAGCACAGCTACTACGACGATGTTCTTCTGAGCCACGGGCTGACGCCGCAGGAAGTCGAGCTGCGCGTGCCGAGTTACTTCAGGCGTGAACGCGAGCGGCAGATCGGCGAGAGACGCAAATTCATCGAGGACACTCTGAGAACGCTCGGAGCGCTGGAGGAGATCGCAGCGCCGCGGCAGATGACCGAAACCGAAGCCGTACGACTCGTGCAGACGCACGAGCGCGCTCGCCAGGGACGCGTCAGATTTCAATTCATGAAGGAGATTCGCGAGATGAAGGAAAAATCAACCATCAAACCGGAACCGGAAGTGGGCGACGCCGCCAAGGAGGCAGAGGCTACGCTCAGAATTCAGAAAGTTTGGCGCGGTTATATCACTCGTCATCGAATGAGAAAGAGACGCATTGAGGAGATGCTGCTCATAGGTACAGGCGAAACTACGATTATTGCAGATTATCGTCGATGATACATTTTTGTTTTCTTTTCTATTAAAAAAATATTCTTACATTCAATCGCTCGTCACTTTACGATACAAAGATATGAGGAATCCTTTATCAACCGGGCCACTTTCTTCGGTCGATCCTGTAAAGTTGGGACCAGACGCGAAGGTGTGGTTTTAGTAGAGAAAAATGATTTCAATTATTTTTTTTCACGAAACATGGACTTTCCTGCATCGGGAAAATTATGACGCTACATCATTCGAGAGTTGATGAAAAATAAAAAAGTTAATGTTCCTACGAATTTTTCCAGTGACCAATATTTTCTGAGATATACTGATATTGAAAAAAACGTAAATCCTGAAAAGTGCGCTTTAAAAATCTAAAAAAAAATCACAGAAGCACCTCTCAAGTAGTACAACAAAATGGCAAATTTTTTAAAACATCTGAGAGATCGACTGAAAAAGAGGCCCAATTGATAAAGAATGCCTCATATATAAAAAAAAATTTCACTTTTGAAAAAAACAGTTTTTCGATCTTTGAGCACCCAAATAAAAAAATGTTCCTACAATTTTTATATAGAAATTAAGGATATGTTTTTTACGTAAAAAAATTGTAGATATAATTTTATACAAAAATGTATCATATATGTTTTGTAAATTGCTGCTTGGCCAATATGGCAAATATGCTAGGCTGGCAAGCAATGCATTATTAGTTTAATAATTATTTCTTTCTAATTTAAGGCATGGTCCAGCCGAGTCAGGTGATAACCGAGAACGCGAGACAGGTCGAGCGAGTGAAGAATTATCGTCACGAGAAGCAGAGAGAATTTCAGGAACTCTACGAGCAGATGGTCGACGACACGTCGAAGTTCATTCGCGCTGAAAGAAGCGCCATTATGGAGGAGAATCTACGTAGCGAAATAAGAAATTGGATAAACACGTACTTTCAACAGACTGGAAAAATTCCCGAACTGCCGTCTGCCGAGAGCGGTGGATCGAGAATAATACTGAGTCGTCAGGTGCGAGCTGCGATGCGGACAGGGACGAGCGGGGCAAAATGGAACACCGGGGCTAAACGGACCCGTGTCTTGCACTTGAGATGAGCCTTTTTTCAGGTCGCGCATAAAAAATTCGTTAATGTAGTCCATTTTGCAGTGCCCCCCCCCCCCCCCCCCCCCCTTTATGTTTGGCCCATCACTCAAGAACGGAACTAAATTGAGGCAAAATGGACCGGTGTCTTACACATCAAATGAGATTGGTTTTTACGTCCGACGAAAAATTGTTAAAGTAGTCCGTTTTGCCCCGATGTTCCGTTTTCCCCCCACTATCCCCTATATTTTTGACCGATTATTCGAGAACAAAACTAAACTCCAGGACGAAACGGACCGGTGTCTTCCATATCGAGTGAGACCGTTTTTTACGTCCCACGAAAAATGATAAAAGTAGTCCGTTTTGCCCCAGTGTTCCGTTTTCCTCTGCTCTCCTCTATTAGACTCGAACATCCATTTTTCTTCTGCACACAGGGTACCGAGAGCAGTATGAGCAAATCGACAGTGGTATCGTCGAAGGAGTCGAAGAAGTCGAGGAAATCGAAATCCAAGAAGGACAGCCCGGATCTTGATCGTTCGGAGGACGAGTCCGATCCGGGAATCAAGGTCATGCCGTCGAACTTTCTGCCCGAGATAATTCAAGCCAATCAGGAGTATCAGGACGTGTGGCACGAGAAAGACGAGACGGCGAATCCCGTCCAGTTGCCCTATCGTGACATGATAGTGGCCGAGAAAACCAGAGAGATCGAGGACGAGGTGCGAGTCGGCGTGGATCATGCGCTGCGCGGCGATATCGAGGCTCTGCAAGCGGCCCTCGACAGGGACCGCGGTCACAAGGGCAAGAGGGCGAAAAAATCGCAGAAACGCGCGCGCCGAAGCGGAAAGAAGAACAAGCGCAAGAAGGAAAAGGATCTCACTCCCGATCGAACTACCGAGTCGCTGTTCGAGGAACTTCTGACCAACGGGATTATCAAACTGCAGCCGGAAGTTCGCTTGGGCAGCTTCAAGGGCGAACGATCCTTCGCGAACTTCGAGCTCTGGGACAAGGGCAAAGATCCACTTCCTACCATCGGTAGAATTTTTGCGACTACAGTAGAACCTCGATTTTCCGAGTCAGTTCGGGTCGAGCCTGGTTCGGATTGAGGCGATGTGAAACTCTGCTGCCGGTAACAAAAATTGTACCGAACGCCATTTTTGAGATCACAGTCCGCCGAGGGAAAAGAAAATTCCCACATAGCACGACAATGTTTTTGAAATATTGAAAATATTTTATCAATATTAAAACAATATTTCTGAAATATTATTTAAACATTTTGAAATTTTTTTTTTGTCCGCTCATGAAAGTTACATTGAAGTGTTTCAGAAATGTTCCGCGAAAGTGTTTTTATAACATTCGTATGTTGGCAACATTTAAAATTGTTTGTAAAATGTTTTAAAAACGTGAAAAGTTCAATGCACACCTACTAATATTCGCTTTAAAATATTCTTTCCACCATTTCAGAAATATTTTAGATACATCGAAAGATTAAGTATATATCTGAAATATTTAGGAAATGTTTCGGAAGATTTGAAATATTGAAAATATTTCCAAAATGTTTTTAAAAATTGTCGTGTTATATGGGTTGTCTTTCCAGGGGGAATCGGTAGACGCGTGGAGAGATAATTTTCTTTTTCCTTGGGTCTTTGCGGTCTCAAAACGGCATTCGTTAAAGTTTTTGTTACCAGCTTAGCACGGGCAAGTGGGAGGGTGTTCCACATCCCTACAACGATTATTCGGATGGTGGGAATTTAAAGACGAAAAATAACATAATTGGGTAAAACATCATAATGAAAGCGAACGACGCGCCGGTCTTGACTTCATTGAGCTTCGACAAGAATTTTTTATTTTTTTTTCCATCGTCAGAACATTATGCTTCGGCTTAGAGGTGGAACTGTTCGTCGTAGCCACAATGTACTCGATCACAGACCTACCCAGATAAAGAAGCGTCGCGAAACGGTCGCAGTTGGCGCTATATTTACGACATGCGCTGCACATGTCGCATATATTGCTCCAACCATGTCCGTGTTTCGTCACGTTTGTCTATCTGGGTATTATTAAAGCATAAAGAATTTTCTATATGCACGCATACGAATATCTCTTCTTGTCGCCAGGAACTAATGAATGTTGCGCGAAAAAAAACCACGTGTAAGCGATGTAAAAGTATAGACTAGCGATACAAGCTTTATCGCGCTTGCAACAAAGTGGCGGTGATGAATAGTTATTTGTATGGCAAGAGCGTAGAAAGAGAGTTTTCTACGCCCATGCCATTCACATAATTTTTCCTACAAAATTCACAAAAAGCACAATTTCGTTTTTGGAAAGTGTGCGCAGAAAGGCTCTTTCTCGCACTAGTGCGAGAAAAAATATCATATTGCGTTTATACACATGCGTAATATTTTTCTGCGCTCACTTCCCGAGAACGGAAAGCGAGATTTTCCGTGCATGCGTTAGAAAAATGACATTGAAATTTTGCGCCATGGTTCGGATAATAGAAATTCGTATAAAGCAAGTCGTAGTTCGAATAATGGAGGGTTCGGATAATCGAGGTTCTAGAAAAAAAGCAATTTCAACTTCATTTTCTTTATATAAATTTAACCCAGGAAAAAAGATTTGTTCGATTTGATAACATTTCGTTATGCCAAGTTTACCGAGCCGGAGTCTCAAGGAACCCGCGAAACCGAATATATCTTTAAAGAGAATGCATAAAACATACAGAAGGCGGAAAAACATCACTTCGGGTGAAAAGTGTTTCCGTGTAATCAAATATATTTATTTATAAATCATACATGAATAATAAGTAATATATTTATTTTTCCTGGGTCGTAAAAAAGTTTAACATGACATTATACTCGAGCCGTTTAAAAAAAACCGTGGCGGAGTAAGCTGGCTCCAAGCGAATGAAATTTTCTATCAGTACCGTTTATTTTAATTTTTTTAATTTTTAGAATATTTTTTTTATGATCGATAAATCTATTGATTCAAAAATTGAAATTTTTCCAGGCGATGTAAGACAGCTGGTGGCCGAATACTGCATCCTCCCGCTGGGCAATGAGACGGTTCGGGAGTTAACGCCGCTGGTCCGTTCGGTTTTGATAGCGGGACCTCACGGAAGTGGGAAGAAGATGCTGGTGAACGCCGTTTGCACGGAACTCGGTGCGACTCTCTTCGACATAACACCGGCGAACATAGCCGGCAAATATCCCGGCAAATCGGGTCTGATAATGTTGCTCCATTTGATATCGAAAGTATCGCGGCTCCTGCAGCCCGCGGTGATCTTCATGGACGGAGCTGAGAAGCCCTTCGTGAAAAAAGTACCGAAGGCCGACAAGACCGATCCGAAGAGGCTGAAGAAAGATCTGCCGAAACTCGTGAAGGGCATCACCAACGAGGACAGAGTCATATTGATCGGCACCACCAGCGCGCCCTGGGACGGTGATCAGAAACTCTTGTATCAAACTTACGACAAAGTTGTCTATCTGCCGAGGCCCGATTACGGTACATTGTCGCTACTGTGGAAGGAACTACTGTGCAAAGTGAGTCGTCACGAAATATTTTGAAATTATTTTAGAAATATTTTCAATCTTTGAAATTTTACGAAACATTTTAAATATTTTAAACCTTTGAAATCTTATGAAACATTTTAAATCTTTGCAGTCTTATGATAGTTATTTGTATGGCGAGGGCGTAAAAAGGGAATTCTTGACGAGTGTGACAATGCCGCAAGAGCTGAAGGCGAGTGCGGCAAAAAATATTTTCAAAAATGTTTTTAAGACATTTTACAAATTTTTTTTTTATATTGGTAAAATATTTTAAATATTTCAAAAAAATATTTTTGACACCTATCCAAAATATATTTCGGATACATTTTTTTTTGCATGGACTCCAATCCATACAAATCGATCTCCATGCATGGAGATCGAGGGTAAAAATCTCTGCTGTATTGAAACTCTACCCGATAATCTCTACTACCACGTAAATAAAAGCTCCCGAGGAAAAAGTGATCGTACATGATTCACGAACAATCCACACATAGTCCTACATGATTATGTATATGAATTTTTAGCCGGGCACGGCCATGGCCAAAGTTCATACGTGATTGGCACGTGAATCATATACGATCGTGTATACATTTTTTTTCTGATGGAGATTTTCTTGAGCTCCGACATTTCGGTGCAATTGTTACGTGGCACAGTATTTAGCGATTGGTTCGCTGCGTTAAAGTTATTGTTTACGACGCTGCAGACATGCTTTCCGGTAGAGGTTTTAACGTGGAGTTGTATAGGTAGAATTTATTATTCGACAGAAACAGAATTTCTTATTTGTAGCCGGCAAAGATGCAAATCATGTATACGAATTTTTGCCAGGCATGGTCAAGGCCAAAGTTCGTACGTAATTTGCACGGCAATCATATACGATCGGGTATACATTTTATGCCGGTGGAAATTTTCTTGAGACCCGCTATTCCGATATAATTGTTACATGGTACAGTCTTTATCCACATATCACGAAAATATTTTTATGAAATATCGAAAATATTTTACCAATATTAAAAAATATTTGCGAAATGTTTTAGAAAGATTGTAAAAATATTTTTTCGCCCGCTGGTAAATCTTACATTGAAATGTTTCCAAATTTTTTTTTTTATATTTCAGCGAAATGACGCAGATTGCATCATCACACCAATTTGCATTTACCATCCGCATAAACAGGGAAACAATTGTAGAAATATTTCGATGAAATATGAAATTTAAAATATTTCAAAATTTGTATCACTATGTTTCAGAAACATTTAATTGGAATATTTTTATAGAATTTCTTTATAGAATTTGGAAACTTTATAGAATGTTTCCGATTATTATTTTCCTTTTTTTTGGAAATATTTCGTAGGATATGAAAGACTGAAAATAATTTTAAACTGGTTCGCTGTGATACAGTTATTGTTTTTGCGTGGACTCGTATCGGTAGAATTTCTTATTCGACAGAGACAGAATTTCTTATTTGTAGCCGTCAGAGATGCAAATTATGTAGATGAATTTTGGCCAGGCATGACCACGGTCAAAGTTCGTGGGTCATTTGCACGTGAACCATATACGATCGTGTATAAATTTTATTACGGTGGACATTTTCTTGAACCACGGTATTCCGGTATAATAGTTCCCTCACCGAAAATTCTAGGGGTTCGGTAGTGATTCCTAGAGGTTCAGCAGTTACTACTGGCATTGCAGTAGGTACTACACATGTAGTTACTACTTCCTAGTAGTTAATACTGAAGACGTAGTGGTTCCAGCATCAGTAATTACTACTTATAAGTAGAACTATTGAAAACTAGCCTTCATTTTCCAGTACTTAACTACTGGAGATTTATAGTAGTTTCGGGTAGTTAACTCAGTTGTACACTGTAAACCGGACACCGTACTGCAAGTTTTTATGCAAAAACTTGTATATTAAATTTCATGTACAATTGTCATGAAACATTAACGTTCAGTGTATTAAAAACATTGAAAATACTTAATTTTTTATAATTTATTTTAATTTCAATAAAAAAATATATTCGTTTTTCATCATAATTGTACACTAAATTTGATGTACCAGTTTTTGAATACAAACTTCATTTAATTAAACTCAAAACAATAAACAGAATCTGACATCTCTTATGAACATTAGAACGATTTTTGCACTGACCAAATAACGCTTTAGAAACGTCTTCGATTTTCTGGTATTTAAATACCCGCGAATAAAAAATGACTATGCATTATGATATGTTAGTGGTGACTCAGCCATTAAAATACCAAATCAACGTTCATGTAATTCGAAAATGTACCGCTTAAAATTTCCCACTGATTTGCCATTGGAGTCCCATTAAGAATGAATGATAGAAAGTACCGTTTAAATGTTCCCCATGCATTTCCATTAGAATCCCATTGATTACCTTTCGATACCATTCATTACCATTAAACGCTCAATGGAAAACTTTGCCAAGGGTTCAGCGACTGGTTCACTGCGATAGTCATTCTTTGCGCCACGGTAGAAATGTTTTCCGGCAGACTTTTTTGCGTGGAATTGCATCGGTAGAATTTCCAACTTCACAGACATGGTCGCGGCCAAAGTTCGTATCTAATTTGCACGTGAATCACATACGATAAGGTGTAATTATTATTCTGTCCGAGATTTTCTTGAGCCCCGATATATTCCGGTAAAATTATTATGTCCTCGGCGATCGGTTCGCTGCGATACAGTTATCGTTTTGCGACACGGTAAAATGTTTTCCGCCAGACTTTCAAACGTGGAGCTCTGTCGTTAGAATTTCTTATTTTACAGAGTCGTAGCCGGCGCGTATGCAAATTCGCCCGCGCGCCGACGATAATGCCAACATGCCGAAGTTTGAATAACGATAGGAATTTACGATTTTCAGTATTCCGGTATCAGCAGACAGTTCGATACTTCCGCTATGACTAAAATGTGCGACGGTTTCACCGTCGGCACGGTGATTGACTCCATAAATGAGGTATTTGCTCCCATCAACGTCTTCGCCTCCTTTTTTTTTTTTTAACTTCAACTTCAATGCGCAGATCATGACGACCAAGAGAATGGTACAGCTTCGCGTGCAACCCCTGACCCACGCCGAATTGGTAAACGCTCTGAGCTCCCGCGACCCCGTCTACCGCGAGGAGGAAGATGCCTTCTTGGGTAAGAAAACAAATATATATATATCTTTTCACATTTAAATTTTATATAGAAATTTTATATATTTTTGTTCATCATCAATTTTTTTTTTACAACTACAATCTAAATTACGAAATTCGTAACGAGCGATAAAAAAAAAAAAAAAATGCTATCTCTTATCAAGACTGTCTGGTCTGCTCTTGCATTGCAGCGTGGTTCGCGAAGACCCCGACGTGTCGTAAGAAGCAGAGGGCCGTGGAGCTCGAGCTCCAGAAGCTCGAGGAGGCGAGCGAGAAGCAGAAGAAGAAGGGCAAAGGGAAAAAATAGTGTCAACGAAAAAAAAAAAAAGAAAAAACAATCATCGAAAATAATCGACCGACGCAGCCATTGTATAATGCACGTTGTAATGAGGAATAACGAGTGCGCGGCCTCGTTTCTTGCCAATATCCATATTGATATCGCGTCTGTGGCTTTTCTATGCTAACTTATTCATTCGCGGATTATCGGCATTTCGTATAAATTATTATTGGCGATCCTACGGCTGAGTTGTGTGTCGCAACGTATTCCATAACGCGTGATATCGATGAATTAATAGAGTCTGTTTCCGGTAAAGCCGATCGGTCAAGTGACAAAAAGAAAGAAAACAGCTTTGAATCTCTTCAGGATAGTCGAGCTCCCCGTCGCGGGGCGCGCTGGCCGTTTCGATTCGGAAGTACGGGGTCAACGACGAACCACGTTCTCGCATGGCATTTAAATTTATTAATTATTTCCTATAAATATTCGATGAAAAAAAAGGAAAGCAAAAATGAACGGGAGAAAACAAGAAAGAGCGAGCGGCTTGTTTTTCCTCCGGTAACGAGGAGAATCGAGCTCCCATGCGATAGAAAAAAATCGGAGATTAATGAACTCGCCGATTGAAAAAAAAAAAAAAGAAACGAAAAAATAAAATGAATCACGTACTTGTCACGCACGGAATGCGACCACGCGCCAATCATACTGTGTTACTGTTGCAACTCGCGAGTTTCGTACGATCTTCGGCCTTTGAACGGCGACGGGAGAAAAAGAAATAATAACAACAACAACAAATCTGCAACATGCGTTTCATACATTTTCCCTATTGGCGAATGACGAATCGTACGAGAATCACGAGGCTCCTATCTCGGCGGCTCCTTTCGCGCTTCGAGGAGGTTGGATCAAATGCGTATTTTACGTTTAAAAATTACAGCCGCCCACATATCGCGGAAACATTTTTGGAGTGTTTCGCAATTTTATTTTTTTATATTGAAAATGTTTTGCCAATGTTAAAAAATGTTTCGTGTTGAAAATATTTCGTGTTATACGGGTGTTTGTTTATTAAGGAATTTCGTCGATGGATAAACAAAAGTCTATCATTTTCAAAAGGAAGATACTATTGGAAATCTAGACGGTGAATTCGTAGAGTATCTTTCAAGGAACGAAATGCGCCGTAACACATTAAAATCGAGCGAAAATTGCGGAACATTCTTTGATATAAACCGAACGAATATGTAGAAGTAGTAGTAGATTTATGTCCATGTATACTCCGGTGGGTTTTTACAGATATCTTTTTCCCATAGAATTGAACGAATATGGTTTTGAAAATTATCTCAAACCAGTTGATATTTTTGCACATTCATTGCTTTTAATATTTTTCTGGTTCAAGGTCATCCGCCGTAACCCGAATAACGATCCACTATAATCAACAGAAGCGTAAAAAGTTTGTATAAACGAGTTTAGAAATGTAGCACTAGTGCACTAGTGCACTTGTACTAGTGCACTAGTGAAGCGGTTCAACCTCTTCAAAGCAAACGGAGACATTGAGAGTATTCGATTGACCACCGATTTTTAACAATAAATATCGTTAAACTCGAATATACATTTTTATGTTGTCTATAAAATTGTACAAGTGACAAATATAATTTGTCCATACAATCTATATATTTTTTGTCTGTACATCTTGTTACATTCTTTTATTTTTATTTAATTTTTATCGAATTATTAATTAATTAGTCGACAGTACAGAAAATAATTCGCGCTATCGGGAAGGTGACCTTTAAGATTCTCTAGTCAGCAATTTATATTTTCCATCGTACTCTGACTTCGATCGTCACAAAGTAATACATAATCGATCCGAGGAAACGTTAGACTCTTTCACGTATATAAACAAACTGGCATCGTACGATCTCGTGGCTCGCCGTTTAGAGGACGGGCGGGAGGGCGGGGGTGGGGGGATTAAAATGGAATTGAAACTGCACTCGATGAAATGGCTGTGAATCGAAGAAAATGATCGATAGGCTCGACAACGAGAATTGACTTCTTTGATAACTTTACCGACTTCTTTGACTTCTTTACCGACTTGCATTGACGTACTACAACCGGGTGATAAATTCTTATCACCCGTGGTTTTATCAAGACATTGCTATAATTTGCAGTAAAGAAAATGAATATATATACACTAGCGACCGGGCGCTTCGCGCCTGACGTTAGGTTCGCTATGAGTGCCGAAATCTCGAGAATATAGCATATGGAAGTGATTGAGGATTTTCGAATTTCACTCTTATATGCCATGAACGATGAAATCTCGAGAATATAACATACGGAATTGATTTAGGATTTTCGGATTTTACTTCCGTGCTATCTATCTATTTTATATCCAAAATAAAGTTTCAAATGCCAATCAGAATATTCTAATCTTTCCTGGTACGGCAATGATACGCAGATTATTTAACCGGGTCAAGAACTGTCGTGGTGACAGATTGTGAAACAATAGACTCTCGAAATCAAGCGTTCGTTAGGATCCCATGGAATCGAGCGGCCATTACGAACCCATGGATGGCCTCCTAACTTGTATATATATATATATATATATATAAATTCGGATGGAAACGCGGACGCAAGGAAATAAAGCTGCGCAACCTACAATAAAAATTTCAACCAACCTCTGTTTTAATATTGCCCAAAACATACCTCATTAAAATTCAATACTTTCGTATAATCAGCGCACGGATAGCAGATCGTCAAAACAGAGTAAAGGTTCTTAAGAATGTTGTTTTTTAGCTAACGCGATTTCAATTTATGTCCGCAACGTCTTTATACATCTCGCCGCCCGGGCGCACAGACGAACAGACGAACAAAGTGTAATGCAACGAAATCTGAATTTTGAACTTTGCCACCGCTTGAATCTCATCACTTTCTCTGTGTATGAACAATCAGCGCGCTTGACCGGTGCCACTCGATCGTCACGATGCCGGACTCTCCTCTAATCTTTCGCCAGTTCAATAGTTTTTTTTTCTTCTTTCTTAAATTCTCCAATGGAATAAAACGCTTTTTTGTCTCGCGATATCGGCCGACGTTTCGTCACGTCTTGCGGCTTATTTAACAGGCAACGGGCGCACCGTTTACGCGTGAATTATTCCAACCTACATGTATATAAGGTAACAGTTCCAATGCGCGGACGCGTCTCAGTCGTCGGACACTCCTATGTAGATTCGATTTATTCCGAATTTAAGTATCAAAAATCCAATTTGACACTTGTAATCGTATCTACAAACAGTATTTGATGCACAGAAAAAAAGTTATGCAATGTTTCAGCCTACATTGTTTTCTATTGTTGCATTTTGTTAAAAGACGATATAGTGTCCGAAAATTGTTAAAAACTTTCCTTTTTTTAAAGTTATTTTCACACAAAATTCGTTCCCAACAATGAAAAACAGCTAGAATGCGGGGTTCCTCTTGACCGTCCAAGCATCGGTACCTCTGCCTCGCGTACTTCGACGAGTTAAACCCGCGACGGAATCCGTGACTCTCCCGAAAAGGGCCGCCGACCTTGATCGAACCCCTTAACTCGTAAAAAAAAATGCCAAGAGTTTGGGATGCGAAACGGGGTCACGTGACCTCCCGTGCGGGCGCAACAGCACGCCCGCCTTTATTTCCTGTCCGCGACGTAGGCGCTCCAACGATCCAGGCGAGTGGGGAAAAGGCCGTACCTGTAGACCGACGGCCTGCAAAACCCGACGTGTGACAGTGGCGCACCGCCGTACCCAAACCCTATCGATCCGATGGACTTGTATCTCTCCGCGATTGGGCCGAGCGAGGGTGCTTCTCGAACTCTCGATGGATAAAAAAGGTACGCGTGCATGCATGCACGCAGGGGTGGATTGGGAAGGATCCAACAGTCGACAGCTGTTCGCACGCCGCTACGCCACTGTCCCAAACTAACATTTTTCTGTCCCAACGTCGGAAAATGTTTTTATTTTATTTTTATTTTTTATTATCCACAGAGTAAATGTACGATGACTCATAGGGGGGATTAAGGCGAAGTAAAACAGCTGTTGCGTGGGTCAGAGATAGTTGCAATTTTCAAATTAACTTTATTCAATGGTGCACATTTTTTTTTAGAAAAGGCTGAATTCGGGCCGGATGCGAAATTACCGTGTGCATCCGGCTCGAATTTGCCTTTTCCTCAAAAAATTAGCACCATTGAGAAAAGTTCACCACAGTTTTCATTACCGACCGCGATATTTCACTTCCCCTTAAGGGAATGTGATACAGAGTCGGTCAGTAACAAGTCGGTCTCCCTATTTTCTTCGTCACTATTAATACTTTTGACAAAAGCAAATTGGGTTTTCGTAGTCTACATACAGATACATGGAAACATAATTTCCTTTCGTCTAAAATATTAATAGGCGCGGAGAAAACAGGGAAACCGTCTTTTTTTTTTACCGACTTAGTCTCTAAAAAAACACATGCCCTTAAATCGGGAGAGAGTGCACGTCGATATGCCGGGCGACTATATCGATCGCGTAGAGAGCGCGAGTATATCTGCAGTTCCTGGAGGTTCCGAGCACGCGTCTCCGGGGTTACGAGCGCCTCCCAGCCGACACCTCCGCCGTAACCAAGACGATTATGCATTCTCGGTACCGCGCACAGACGATCGATCACCTCGCCGATTACACCCGTGCTCGGACATAAACAATACTTGAAAAAAAAAAAGATTTAACGATCGCGATGAATCGTCTATATCTCTCGGCCGCACTTCCACACGGCGGTTACGAGGCATTCATTTTTCAGCGATCAGCTGTTAAGTCCGAACCGCTGTCACTCGGCGCCTCGATTAACATCCGAGCTCCGAACGCAATAGCATTTTTTATGATTTTTTTTTCTAATGTTGGAAGCCTTTGGTTGACAGTATACGAAAAGAGCGTCAGAGCTCGCGGCACGCGCCGAACGCATGTAGAGTCGGCGGAGCGGTGGGGAGGGAATCACGCGTTTTACGATTCGATAACGTTTAACGTCGGGATTTACTCGGTCGTCCGTGCTGGCGACGAGTCACCCGAAAGGGCCACGTACAAAAAAGGTTCTCCAGCGGTTACGCCTCTCCCGCTCCCTCTATCATCCGCTCGGCTCGTTCTAACGAACGAACGCGAGACCCGAAGGCTCGCTCGGCGCCTCCGGTTGTGTGCGTGTCTCTCTGTCTATACTCTTTCTTTTTTTCTCTTACCGTTGTTCCGTTCTAGCCGCGCGTTGTGCCGAAGTATCACGCGTTCGGGTTCGCGAAGGAGCCTACAGGGTGCCCCGGAAGTGCGCAAGCGCGGTGAGACCGAGGCCCACGATTGGACGACGCCACATGGTCTGATGTCAGACCACGGGGCCGGTCCAATTCAATAATAACGAGATGCCCGCTCACGAGACGCCAGCTAGTCCTTAGCGACGCGCCCGTTACGTTCGTGTGCCGGTCACAGCAACGTCGGAGACGTCGTCACTCCTAAACTCTATTTCGTTACGATATACCGAAGGACACGAATCGAGCCGCGGACGAGAGGCCACTACACGATTCTGCCAACTATCCTCGGCAGGATTCGACGGGGAAGGGAGCTTCGTTCTACCGAATATTCGGCACGGTTATATTTACCGAGAGTAAGGGTGTTCAGTGCGCGAGGAACACGAGACTCACGCGGAAAGAGGAGGACCTTTACACGAGAGAAAGAGGCATTAATTTTTCGACGCATTTGTCGACTGGATTATATCCACGAGTCAGGTGAGCAAATATATTCGATTCGATGCGTTTTTTTGTATCCGTTCTATGGCGGAATTTAGGCGCAAGGTAAATACGGAAGATTTTCTGAAACGATTTTTTTTGTGAGATATCATGGTGTTTTTTTTTTCGCGAGCCTCACCGGTACGAGAACCGGGAACGTAACAATTTGGCGTTTGTTTTGATGGGAATTTGACGAGAGAGAATAATCATTTCCGTGGCGTTCTCGCTGGAGGAATTAAATTCACGAGTCAGGCAAGAAACATAGTCGCCGATTTGATAGATTTTTTTTTTTTTTCATCTGTTCCATCGAGGAATATTCGACGCAACGCAAATAAACCAAAAAAACGTTCCGCAATTTTCGTAAGATATCGTGATGTTTTTTTCGCGAGCCTCACCGGCGAGTTCCTAATATTTTGGTGTTTCTGTTTTGGTGAGAATTTGACTCGAGTAAGGAACAATACTTTTCGTGGAATTTTCACCGGAGGAATTATAATCCGCGAGTCAGACGAACAAAATATTCATCAATTTGACATTTTCATTTTCATTTATTTATTTATTTCTGTTTTTGCTATTCTTATCTTTATTTTTGTCTATCCGTTCTATCGAGGAATATTCGTCGCAACGTATAACACGATGAATCCGACGTGTCCAAACGCTGCCGGAACTTCTCGAAGTTTTCGTGAGATATCGTGATGTTTTCTTTTTCTTCGAGAGACTCGTAGGTTCGTAATATTTTGGTGCGAATTCGAGTTTCCCTTTGTCGACGTTCGAGGGGACGTTTTTGCCGAAATAAATATATGTATATATAATATATATAATGTCTCGCCTTTGGCAGTTCTCAAAGTTGTTTACCCGGACTGTATCGCCAGTAGTGCTCATTGTGTTTACGGTACCTCGACTGTTGTAGTCGGCGGTGGAACGAGAAGCCACCGAGGCGAGACCACGCCGGCTCTGTCGAGCGCAAAAGCCAGCCGGGAAATAATATGTCCGGGGAATCGCGCGGTAGAATGCTCAAATGAAAACAGAGACGTCGTGTCGTCCGTCCACGCTCGGACGTGTGTAACGACGAGTACGCGCGACGCGCGGGCATTTAGTCTCGGTACGACTCGTTCGAGTGTGAATTTCAGAAAAAATCACCGACGCGTATGCCCGAATCGTGACGCGAAAAAATTATATGTCGAAGCGAAACAATCGCTGATCGCGCGCGCGCGCACACGCGTACCGGCCGCTCTCGATCGTTCGATCCCTCACGCCACGTCTGCCCGCAAACAGTCTTTACTACTTACGTGCGTATCGACTTAATACTACTACTTACGTGCGTATTTACTACTTACGTGCGTATCGATAACTGAATCAATAATTTTGTCTACTACTTCGCGCGCGCGTTAATTTTTGTTTGTTTTTTTTTTGTCACTGGCGAATCGTATTATGTGTAATAGGATCTGCGAATGATAAAAAAATATTGATTTTTTTTTTTTTTTATTAAACTTAATTTCTATGATCGTTGCGACTTTTAGCGTGAATTTTATTGTCATCAAAGCTCCCGATTGGCGGATGTTAATTTTTGTAGGATCACGATTAATCTTTGAAAATTCGAGCCAGCCTCTGGAATCTCCGGACTAACTGCCCTTTTTCTATAACTTAATTAACTATATTTCGCGCGGGTATTCATTTTTTTTTTTAATCCTTCGTAAATCGTATTATATAGAGTACGATTTTAGAGTGATAAAAAAAGTATACACGTCTCATAATATTTGAACTTTTTAAATAAAAAAAAAAAATGCAACTCAATTCCTTCCATCGTTACGAATTTTAGTGTGCAAAATATTGTTATCCGATTGTCGGATATGGATTTTTATAAGACTTATCTTCCGATTGGCGGATATGAATTTTTATAAGACGACGATCAACCTTAGAAAACTCGAGCCGGCCTGCGTCTCCGTTTTATCAAATCTGAACCTCTTTGAACCTCTTTCGGCTCGGTAATTAATTAATTAACTATATTTCTCGCGTATTATTAATGTTTCTTTTTAGTTTTTTTTTCTTTTCTTTTTTTTCTAGATTCCCTTCATCCTTACGCATTTTAACGTGCAAAATATTGCTATCGACGCTCCCGATCGTCGGATATGAATTTTTATAAGCGCACGATTGACCTTAGAAAATTCGAGCCGGCCTGCGTCTCCGTTTTATCAACTGTGAGCCGACCTCGCTCTTTTATCTCGGTAGTCCTTACTCAGCCGAGCTTTGTTCCTCGTGGAATGTCTCTCTATTTACGTTCTCTGCCGGTACAGAGAGATGGTAATTGAGACGAAAGTGACATCACGCGGCCACTCCATTATTCGTTGTCACTACGCTGCGAGCCGTTGAAAATGCAACTATAAAAATTTGCCTCCGAGACGCTCGGATCGTCCGATAAACTATTTAAAAATTTTGTAAATTCGATGACAAAAGTTTCCTGAATTTATGTACGAGTCTCTAAATCTTCAAACCCTTTTTTTACTACATATACAACAACAAAAAATTTACAATGCTCCAAGCTAACAGCTCTAACGAGCTCTCAAAGTCGATGCGTTTTTGTAAAATCGGTAACGCAGCGTCCTGAATTTCTTTTCGAGTTTTACAATTTTTTTAAAATGTTGACTTCGATATTGCAAAATAATAATAATAATAATGCTCGACGCTTCCATACGGGACCTCGAAAGATCTCTCACAGTCGATGAGCTTTTGTAAATTCGATGACAGAGCTTCCTGAATTTCTTTTCGAGTGTTTACAATTTTTTTTTTATTTTAATTTTTTTCCGATATACAAAAAATAATTTTTTTTTTTTTTTTAATTATGCTCGACTCTTACATAGGGGACATCGAACGATCCCTCATGGTCGATGAGTTGCGAGAGACATCGCGCGATTAACAAGTTAAAAAGTTATGAAATTAATAGACGTTCTCGCACATCTTCCGCATGAGGCGACATTGAAGCACAGTCTGTTCGTTGGACCCTGCAAATTATTCGTTTACACTCGTACGAGATTCGCCGTGACTATGAGACTATGCCAATATTGACGACGAACAAACTATTGTAAGATGTTGCGCAATGCACCTGAGCATGAGAGATGACCGAACCGAGCGAGAATCCCCGATTGTCCACTATTGCGCTAAACGAACACACACACACACACATGCTTACTAGCTCCTGTTACTTACCTCCATCCACGGTTCTACTCTGCCAACGAAATATCTCCACGCAAATATGTTTGTGCCGAGAAGCACTCGATGCATCAGCCAATTGATTGTTTGCAATAAAAAAAATTTGCACATTTCTCTATCGACAATAAAAACATCGAGTGTAAAGTATAATATTAATTATACTTTACACTCGATATTATTCAATGGTGATATTATTCAATGGACGTTGAAAAATATTAATCGTTTCTTGTATTTCGAACAATATTAAAAAAAAAAACGTTAATTATTTCTCATAAAAAAGAGAATTTTTTTTCTTGTATTTTGATAAATATAAAAAAATATCAATTATTTTTTTATATTTCGATCAATATTAAAAAGTATCAATTATTTTCTTATATTTCGACCAACATTTAGACAATCTTAATTATTCGTTATCGCGCAGTTAGCGTATCGAAGTTAAACGGTGGTAACGAACAATTGATCAGCGTCGGGCATCGAAAGAAAATTTTTCAAGGTGACAAGTGAAGGGGGGGGGGGAGGGGGGGCGTAACATGTGCGACGTAACGGAAAAATTACGCGTGACTCTTATCGTACGATCGACTCGCATGATTTTCGGAATATCTAATTTCTCTTCGACGTTCCATTTTTTTTGTTTTCATTTTTTTTTTTTTTTTTTTTCGCCTCGCATCGATAGACGGCGCGGTCAACTTCTCTGTTGAATAACCGCCGTCCACGCACCGCATGGTATATTCATTTTTGCGACCTCGCAACTCGCAGGATGTCCCGCGCTTAACGCATGCGCCTACGCGATTTACCAAACAATCGCGACTACTGTTTATGCCGAATATCTCCGCACATAAATCGCGCGGTGAAAAAAAAAATTGCTAATTGTACTCACGATGAACCGTCACTCACGAACTTCGCGAGACAAATAAAAACAATGCATATACATTTATTGGCGATTACGTAAAGAGGCAGATTGTATCGGCGCGTGCATGAATAATCGAACACCCGCCAATTCACACCCGTCAAATGAATTTTTCATATTTCTTCCATTTTTTTTTTTTTTTTTATTCTTGAATTATTTTCAATGAGTCCGTAAATAAGCCGCTCGTCGCTAAGTTCATTACGTTACTGCCGAGCGATATTCAACATGAAATACAAAATTCATAAGATTAATAAAACTTAACAACACGGTTGCCACGGATCTGGAAAACCTGGAAACCCGGAAAAGTCAGGGGATTCGTTGAGACCTGGAAAAGTCTGGGAAAAGTTATGGCATTTTTTTTTTCAAACCCTGCGAGTATTTTGAATATATTTTCCATTTAATTCCGTGCTGCACAACCTCTGCATTTTTCGTTTCAGCAAACTTGTCGACTATATACAGCATATATATATATGACTGTGTCATTTTAATATTGTCACCTGACTTTAATATATTAATAATCATTATATATGCACTGATAAAAAATGCGGTTCAATCAACCAAGATTCGGGCAGGGACGTTCAACTAAATATTTTGTTGGTACAGCTAAAAAATTGGTTAGTTCAACAATTTGTTGGGTGATTTCACACAAAATATTTTTGAGTCATTAAAATATTTTGTTCGACCAACTGAATATTTATTTGAACATCTCTGCCCGAATCTTGGTTGATTCAACTGTACTTTTTTATCAGTGTGATATTTTACGTTATTTTTAATCGTCCTTTCCTACCCCGATCGATGGACTGGAAAAATTAAATTTTTGTTTTGGCAAAGCGGGAAAGGTCGGGGAATTCCAGTTGGACAATTTCGTGGCAACCGTGTAACAAAATTAATGAAATTTAATAAAATGTAACAAAACTAAAAAAAAAAAAAAAAAACATTGAACAAAATTTGATAAAAAAAATCAATCGTCTGTAGTCGATCGGGCGTTTATTTACAAAAAAAAAAATAGCGGAGTGCTGAGTTCGGGCTCATTGCGTTCTTATCGTATTCACGTGCAAACCGTTGCGTCGGGCGCTCGAGGTACAATTTAGTGTTTCCAGCTAGCTTAATCACATATGCGAATGCATTCGTCAATGACAGCGATAAGTTCGTCACTCGAAATGCGGAATGGTGCGAGAAAGGAAAAAAATAAAAATCGTATGAATAAATGAAAAATCGTGTTGGGGGAGGGGAGTGTGTTGTGACGTAAATGAAGCGTAGTAGCGGCCGCCACGCGGACTATCACGTGGGAGTCACGCGATCGCCGAGGTATAACAGCGATATCCGGTGCTCCGGATATCAATCCAGTTCGCCGATGCTCGCCGGTTGTACGTACTCGACCTCAAGCATCGGTATCGGATTCTACGAGACTAATACACATAACGTCGGTTCGATCTATACAACTGTACGTATAACGCGATAGTATCGAAAACTGCGACGATTTGTAGCGCTTGAGGACAGAAGAGCCGGAACGAATTTTCTTCACTCTATAGTATTGTTATATATGTGTGTATAGACTTGCTTACTTACATAAATTTACTTTGAAAATTAATGAACGGTATTGGAAGCTTTGTTGCCTAAACTGTTTTTTAAATTTCAAACACATGCGCGTTGCGATTTTACAAAATTTGTATTTTTAAGGAAAATTTTTGTAAATTTTAGGCAAAAGATTAGCAATGTAATATCAGATATTTTTATTTCGCAAAAAAATACATTGATGTTCAATTAATGTAAGTAATGTAAGCTAATTTCGAGTTCTAGTACTTTATATTTACAATTTATTTTTACACTTCATATACATATATATGTATATATATATATATGAATCTAATACAACTGTGACCGCTGCACTCCCCGCGCACGACCGCCCGAGCTTCGTATCGATTCCCACGTCGAAAGTGCAGCTCGCCTATCGCGATGATGCAGTGCTACCAGCTCGCCGTCGAGAACGATATTACATTAAAAAAATTAATTAAAAAAGCAATGGATATTGTGTGAACGTAATAAGGGTTTTTTTTTTCTTTTTTCAATTGTCAATATTATTTTCCATCGTTAATGAGTAATTACGCGTTTTTGTCATTCCGTATGCACCGATTAAAGAAACGTGTTTGGTGCTCGCGTAAAGTAAATCGGCAGAGTTGAAACAAGTCTCTTTTATCGTGTCGGAGTTTTTTTTTTTTTTTTTATTAATTTAACTATTACGAGTTGGATTTATTTTAATCGCAATTATTCCTCTTCGCTTCTGAGGAATTGCGCGTTTTGATGACTGCGTATGCAACGATTTAAAAAAAACACGTTTCGTGCTCGACAGGTGTAAGATATATATATATATATCATATTTATATTTATATATTTATATTAAATAACAATAATTGCCTTGTAACAAACATTAATAACCATAATTAATGGTAATTTTTTGATATTTTTATCATGCAATTATCAAGATCGGTAGAGTTAAAAAAAAGCTATTTTTTTTATCTTGTAGGAGTTTTTTTAAATTATATAAGAAAAATAATTGCAAATAAAAAACAAAAAGTCGCCATTATTTTTCTTCGCTTCGCGCTTACGCGCTTTGGTGACTTGGAAAAAATTCTTATGAAATTTAATATTCAGTGTATTAAAAACATTGGAAATAATTTATTTTTAATAATTTACTTCAATTGTAACAATTCACTTTATATATATCTATATATGTGTATATATATATATATATGTAAAATACCAATAATTGTTATTTAGCAAATATTAACAACCGTAATTGACAATTATAACAATTATAGTTTATTAATATTAACTTTATCATGAAATTACCAAGATCGGTAGAGTTCAAGGAAGCAATTTTTTTTATCGGTTCGCAGTTTGAATTTGTTTTTTGTTTTTTTTTCGATTTAATGAAGCAATTTAAATTACATAAGAGACAGCCTTTAACAATTGATCAATTCACCGCGATCCGGTCACAGATCACGCGCTGTGGGTGACGATTAATCGATTAACGGACTGATCGATGCATTCGCGTAACCATTGATATGAATTTATTATTCACCGGCTGTGTCGCCTCCGGTCGAGCAACGAGCTCTTTCCATTCCCCAATTTGTCATGTAAAGTTAACCGAACGATTTCACCGCGCTCTTCGAACCCTCGATTGTTCGGCGTTCACGTGCTTTCACCTTGGCCCGTTCAACGCTCGAGCGCCTGTGACGAGTCGAAGGTTGCGTCGGTCGCGCTCGTCGTTGCTCCGCTACCGGTGCACCGACCCACGCAAGAGACCGGCGCGCAGATGCGACGATCGATACGGGAACGCTCGGACAATCGTGGGAAAAGGAGGAACGGTTCATCAGCTGTTGCGAGCAACCGAGCTCTTTGACCTTCTTCCCTAACTTCTCTACTGTACACAACATTTTTTTTTGTTTCTTTATTTTTTTTTAAATCATTATCTATGCATTTACTTCAAACAAAAGTTTTTCTTTTATCGAGACTTGGCCCACGTTCATCTGGACGCTTCGGATACCTTTGCAGTTTTGCTTTAATCTTTTCATTTTTTTTACTGTTTTTTTGTGCAGATGAGTTAACAAACTAATAATTTTTATTTGTTTTCTATTTTTATTTTTAATTTCATTGTTGGGAAATTAATGTACGAAGATTAAGTAATTTATCTGTGGTGTCTTCGATTATTATTTTAATACGACGAATATAGCTCGGTAATTATCGACCTCGTCGGCGAAATATTCGCTTCATCGGTCGGTTAATGACACTGCGCGGTCTTTCGCTCACTTTTTTCAACGAGCCGACTTCGCCGAGCATTGGTTTATAAATTCTCAAAAATTTTCTGCTCCGCGAAGCAAAATTTCATGGATTTAGCGTCGCGTTTTTGCACCTCGCACGTTCGCACCTGAAAATGTACACGCGCATAAAAAAAAAACTTTTATAAAAAAAACTCTTACAAAATCAAAAATTAATTAAAAGAAAAATAATATTTTTGTAATTTAAAAAATCGTTTTTAATTTAAAAAACAAAAATAAAATTAATAATTTTTGTGTAAGGTGCGATAAGCTTCTCTCGTATGAATGTGCCAAGTGACTCATCGCGGAATACCGTTGAACGATCGTGTGGCGTCGATGATTCGTCGGTGATGACACACTTCTATCGCGAGATATCTTTCTCCGTATCAACAACGCGCTCAGGCTTTAATTTTCCGCGCGGAAAACGTTACGTGCTAATAAGAGTAAAGCCAAAAAGTCCTTCCGACTCTCCACATTCTGTTGTGGTTAAATTCATTCAATATCTCTCACATCGTCCCACCGCCTTCCGGACTCTCAATGTTTTAATAATAATAAAAACAAAATTTCGCCTTTTTTAAAAATCGTAAAAACAAAATTTCACCTTTTTTAAAAATAATAAAAACAAAGTTTCACCTTTTATCAAAATAATAAAAACAACATTTCACATTTTAAAAAATGATAATTACATTTTTTTTTTGAATATTCCGTATACGATAATAGAATGTGCAATTGTGATGATGAAATTGGGTCACGAGCCGCATATTTGTAACAAGTCGACATTTACGGTCTTGCTCGTGGATAAACGTGCGGAGGCCTTATCAGCGCGCCGATTAAACGAAGCTGCAGAGGCGGCGACGGCGAGTCGTACTCTGTGGGGTGACTCGCAGTTCGTCGCGACCTTGAACTCGACCGCGAGATCAGGCTTATCCCGCAGGGTCACGATCGCTTCGTAGACACGTCTCAGATAATTCCGCGTTACCTCGCGGCTTCCGTGGAGACGCAGTTATGTATTTCAACGTCGACATGAGACCCGCGCGTCGGCGCGATTATTGATAAGGATCGGGTGGGTCTTCCGCGACCTTTCGCCGTTCGACTGGAGGTCGAGAGAAATGAATTGTGAATTTGAATCCTTTAAGGAGAGGCTAAACACGAATGAGTGCGAGAGAGACGGAGTTAAAATTTTTAATCCATTTTTCCTCCGAAACGATTAGGTAGAATGAAAAACCGTTTCGGAGAAAAAATGGATTCAAAATATTTTGAAGTTATCTCGATCTTTTGCCCGAGCTTAAGGTAGTCCTTGCGAAAAGTGCTCATTTCGCATAAGTTTCAGAGAAATGAGAGGGAATTGCTAGCACCTCTCGATGGTATAAAAATCTGAAAAAAAAAATCAAGCGTATTAAAGGTGCTGTAAATATTAATTTTGCATAATAATAATTCCAAAATGTCATTGACAAATTGATGAAAAATAATCTAGATATTCGATGGGGTTTTCCGTTTAAAAATGACAGCTTTTTGATTACAAATAAATTTCGTCGATGGATAAACAAAAGGTTGTAATTTTCAAATGGAAAATACTATCGAATATCTGAACGGTGAATTCTTAGAGCATCTTTCGAGGAAGAGAATGAGCCGTAATACATTAAAATCGAGCACAATTTGCGGATTATTCTTTGAAAAAACTGAACGAATATGTACCTTTTCGGAAATAAGCACAAACCAGTTAATCCATTGCAATTAATCCATTGCAATTAATCCATTGCAATTAATCCATTGCAATTAATCCATTGCAATTAATCCATTGCAATTAATCCATTGCAATTAATCCATTGCAATTAATCCATTGCAATTAATCCATTGCAATTAATCCATTGCAATTAATCCATTGCAATTAATCCATTGCAATTAATCCATTGCAATTAATCCATTGCAATTAATCCATTGCAATTAATCCATTGCAATTAATCCATTGCAATTAATCCATTGCAATTAATCCATTGCAATTAATCCATTGCAATTAATCCATTGCAATTAATCCATTGCAATTAATCCATTGCAATTAATCCATTGCAATTAATCCATTGCAATTAATCCATTGCAATTAATCCATTGCAATTAATCCATTGCAATTAATCCATTGCAATTAATCCATTGCAATTAATCCATTGCAATTAATCCATTGCAATTAATCCATTGCAATTAATCCATTGCAATTAATCCATTGCAATTAATCCATTGCAATTAATCCATTGCAATTAATCCATTGCAATTAATCCATTGCAATTAATCCATTGCAATTAATCCATTGCAATTAATCCATTGCAATTAATCCATTGCGATATTTTTGTTTCTTTTTTATTCAACATTTTTTGAAGTATCGTCATCGATTTATTCGCTTGCCGATTGGCTGTCGCACGAGGCTGGAAGTTATTGACGAGGCATTTTAGTGGTCGGGCTGATGACGATAAAAAAACAAGAAAAAAATGGCAACTATAGATTTAAAAAGATTATAGTTCATGCTTGAAAAAAATGAAAAATTAGCAAGAACACAATTACGGACTACCGCGAACAAAATTACTTTTGTTAAATGCATAAACACTTTTTTTTTCCTTCGTATCGCGGTGAACGAAATTTGATTTTCGTATGAATGTCTCCCAATCAAAGCTTCTCCCTTTTCCCTAATTTTATTATTTAAAAAATTGAAAAAAAAAATTGCATGAAAAACTAAATTTTTCCAGCGTTGCCGCACGTTACAATTTCGTGTTTACACACGAAATTGAATAAATGAAGTACGATCGCCCGCAGAGGTCATCGATTGCGCTCGCACGATACGATACGAACATGTGCTTGCGTAATCGTGCGTGTCAGACCATTCAGTTCTCTCGATATTTTTTCTCTCTCCTCTTCGTCGCTTTTTAACCTCGACCGTCAAAGTGAGCCGAACGGATCGCCCGATTTAACAGTGAGATTATCATTAGAAAAAAAAACGACAGCCGTGAAGGTAGTTATATCGCGAAGGCAATCAAAAGTAATGTGCATAAACTTTTGACATGTTGTAATTTAACTATCAAATTTTAATTATACAAAATCTCGAAGGCTTTCACGCGACCATTTAGATGAATAATAAGATCTTGAAAATCGGTATTTTTACACGGCGCTTACGTATGCATTTTTTGAGATTTTTCAATGAGCTTTGATTTTGTTTTTTTTTTTTTTTTACATCGAAAAAACACAAAAATCAAAACTAATTGAAAAATCTGAAAAAATTCATACGTATTCAGAAAAATGAACGAATCATTTTCATAACACAAAAGAATTTCGTTTCCGAGTAATTTGTTAAACAATTAATTTTTTGATTAACATTTTGGAATTATTATTATGCAAAATTAATATTTTCAGTTACCTTTAATATGCATGAAATTTTTCAGATTTTTATACCGTCGAGAAGTACTTGCAATTTCCTCTTATTTTTCTCGAACTTGTGCGAAATGAGCGCGAACCGACATAGCTACTTTAAATGCGTGACGATCACGCCTTGCGGATCGCACGACGTCCGAGCGAGACTCGCGGGGATTTCCTCCGATAATCCTCGAGCAATTCTTATCTCGAACTATGCGCACTGTTTTGTTCGGAACTATTGTGTACGCTGTGAGAACGAACTCTTATTTTTTTTGTCGTGGTCGCGAATACAGTTGACATTAGTCACGCTCGACGTTGACGACGGAGCTTTCGTATCGATCGATCAACGACGCGACACTCAATAAATCGAGCAAAAAATATTTTCATCGTCGTAAGTGCAATAGGTGCATCCGGCCTAGGCAAGACACCGGCGCAATTCTACTGTCTCTACATTTTTTAACGAATCGTCGCGATGTCAAGGCGATTTCCGATTGTGCAAGAAAAGAGTTATTTTTCATTCGTTCGTAGCGCCTATGGAATTTTTTGAATACTTTTTTATTCATGTTTATATCGATGAGGTCGAATGAGTTCATGATTCACTTTCGTGCACCAAGAGATAAGACTTTTATTTTGCATTTTTTTTTTGTTTTTTTGTTACAGAGTTAACTTTTAGTTCAATCGAAGAAATTCTTGCTCTGGATGTGCGATAGGAAAAATATATACGTATGAAATTGTGACCGTGCATTTTTTTTGTTTTGTTCTTGTTTATTCGAGTTTTGAAGATTTTTTTTTTTTTGTTCGATAGTTCAATCAAATCGATTATTAAAATATGTGTGTAAATTCTACTGCCTTAAATAAAAAATCGATGTTCTCGTAAGCATTTCTTATAATTGGCTCCGGTGATTTTTTTTCTCGCATGATCCGAGCAAAAGGAAAAAAATTACACGATGCATGAAAATTTGTAATATGTTATTTTCTCGTTGATGTATAAAGAGCGTGTATTTGCCTTCGAAATTAAGAAAAATCTCAAGGTGTTTGGAAAGAAAGAACGAAAAAAAAGAGAGACGAGGATAAACTTCAAAAGATTAAAAAAAAAAAAAAAAAAGTTCTGTGTACCGCGACTTTTCACTAAAAATAATTAAAGTTCGAGCTGTCGCGCTCGAATATCAAAAAATATACACAAAAATGTGTAATATGTTATTTTCTCGTTGACGTATAAAGAGCGTATATCGCGTTCGAAATTGAGAAATCTCGGGATGTTTGGAAAGAAAGAACGAGAAAGAACGAAAAAAGAGAGAGATAGTTGTGTCGCGACACGTTGAGATACGATGCGTGCGCGCGCGCGACACTATAGGCAATCATTGCAAAATTGGTTTACTCGCGGAGTGAATTCAATTGAGATTACTCAATTAAAGTGGCCCGAGTCGGTTCACGACGGCATGGGGCACACATCTTCCGTCTCTCTAAATGTTTCTCGTTCCATCTCCTTCTCGCATCTCCCCGTCTCGCGTTGCGTCAATTTGACGCAATTGTCAGCGACCTCGATCTTTCCCGCGGTCGTGCGTTACATATTTCGAATCCTCTACCGGTAAGCGCCTTCGATCGCGCGTCTTCAGCGCTCACCCACATTAAAAAAACAACAACAACAAAAATACAATATAACATGAAACGTATCGAAAAATATATCTGATATATAAAAAATATTTTCAACCTTTTTTTTTCTATATTTCGGATATTGTTTCTCAATATATTTGTGCAAATAAAATATTTACAACATTTTTTTATATTTCGGATATATTTCTCAATATATTTATGCTAAATAAATGTCTTCCAATATGTAACAATTTACATTATTATTGTGATGGTCGTCGTAGAATGAAGCGTAGGAGAGAGCGGGGCAAAACGGGACAGTGAGGGCAAAGCTCAATTTCCCAATAATTTTTGGATGCCCCATTTTGTCCCAACGATACATATGGATCGTTTTGCCCCACGGACCACCATCGCCACCATGCTAAAGTTATTGGAAAAATTGCGTTTTGTCTCATTATCCCGTTTTGCCCCGCTGTGCCATTTTGGCCCGCTCTCCCCTAAGTTGGAACGAATGTTAATGGTAAGGTTTATTGTGCGAAAGTATATTTGGAGGAGGGCGAACGGCTGACAGTTTCGGGACTCTGAGATGAACTGACTATTAGAGGGCCTGAAGGAAGCAGGGCCCTTACCCATTGCTGCGCGCGACACATTATTTCTAGGCGCGATAAGACGGCAGCTGCTCACGCGTGGCGGGTGCAGCGGCTGGACCGCTACCGTGAGAGCGTCAACGTTCGGACGGAAGCTGCTGACGGTACAAAGATTAGCGAGAGTCTAGATAAAATTTTTTAACTTGAATTTCCTGCGCTAATAATACTAACTCGAAATATTGGACCGTCACATTATTATTATTGTTATTGTTGTTATTATTATTATTATTATTATTATTATTATTATTATTATTATTATTATTATTATTATTATTATTATTATTATTATTATTATTATTAAACTTTACAGAAAGGAAGTGCAACACTTATAAAATCTGCATCTTGTTAAGGTAGTCCTTGCGAATAGTGTCAGAAATATGAGAGGGAATTGCAAACACTTCGAGAGGGTATAAAAATCTTAACAAATCAAGCGTATTCATGGTGGCCGCGGTCCGGGAAAACCGGGAAAACCGGGAAAAGTCACCGAATTTCAAAATTGGTCAGGGAAAAAGTAAAGTGTCGCCGAACCTACTATAAATAAATGCGAAGTACATAAAAAGGAGCCTTAAAAGAAAATAAAAAAATTGGGAACATTTTAAAGAAAAAAAAATTGAATTAAATATTAATACAGCAATGAGGCATTTTTACTTACATAATAAATTTTTTGAAATGTAAGTCGTTAGAAGTTTGGTCAGTGAAAAGTAAGGGAATTTTTTTTTTTCTGGAAAAAAACGGCCACCATGGTATTAAAGGTGTTGAGAAGATTAATTTTTCAAAGTTTTTCCAACGCGACGACTAGGCCGCAAAGGATAAAACCTCGTTGAAAAGTTCCCTACACAACATTACACCGCAACAATCCGCGGTCGTGACCTCGCCCAACAGTTTATCGCCCTCGACGATACGATCTAAAATTTGTCTCTCCCAACTTCCTTAAATTCAACGACTTCTCACCGTGAGGCCGCAAACCAATAACGACAAACCTTTCTCTGTTACAGCCCCGCCGTCCACGAGGCTCTCCACTTCCGCATCTCCGACCGGGAGCAGCTCACCGAAAGAACGAGAAAAAAAAAAAAAAAAAAAAAAAAAAAAATTGATAACGAAAAAAATCAAATAAAAAGAAAAACCGGCTTAAAAAAATGCCGGCAAGATTCGAGAGCATAAACAGCCCAAACGTCCGCGACGCATCGGTCCCGAACGGAGCATACGCGATGGACGACGATATCGTCATAACCGGGATCTCCGGTCGTTTGCCCGAGTCCTCGAACATCGAGGAGTTCAAGAAAAATCTTCTGGAGGGAATCGACATGGTGACCGACGACCCGAGGCGCTGGCCGTCGGGTCTCTACGGTCTGCCGACCCGTTGCGGCAAGCTCACGAACATATCGGCCTTCGACGCCCAATTTTTCGGAGTTCACCCGAAGCAGGCCTCGGTGATGGATCCGCAGATGAGAATGCTCTTGGAGATAACACAGGAGGCGTTGGTGGACGCCGGTGTGAATCCGAGCGAGGTCCGGGGCTCGAGAACGGGCGTCTTCATCGGGGTCTCAAACTCGGAGTCCGAGGAATTCTGGACGACCGATCCGGACAAGGTGAACGGCTACGGACTGACCGGTTGTTGCAGAGCGATGTTTCCAAACCGTGTATCCTACACGTTCGACTTCACCGGTCCATCGATGGCGATTGACACCGCGTGCTCCTCGTCCCTCTACGCGATGCACCAGGCGGTGCTGTCGATGCGCACAGGTCAGTGCGACGCGGCGATAGTCGGAGGAGTCAATATCATCCTCAAGCCTATGAGCTCGTTGCAGTTTTACAGGCTGAGCATGCTGAGCCAGGACGGCGCCTGCAAGGCCTTCGACGCGGCCGGAAACGGCTACGTGAGAGCCGAGGCCGCGGTCGTCATATTCATGCAGAAGTCGCGCGACGCTAGGAGAATATACTCGACGGTGGTGAACTCGAAGATAAACGTCGACGGTAACAAAGTCCAGGGGATAACTTTCCCGAGCGGCGCGATGCAGAACAAGCTCATGAGGGAGGTATTCGCCGAGTGCAAGGCCGATCCGGCGGAGGTCGTCTACATCGAGGCCCACGGAACGGGCACCAAGGTCGGTGACCCCGAGGAGGTGAACTCCATTGCGGATCTGTTCTGCAAGAACAGAAAGACGCCACTGCTCATGGGCTCGGTGAAGTCCAACATGGGACACTCCGAGGCAGCTAGCGCAATGTGCTCGATCGCCAAGGTTCTCGTTGCTATGGAGGCGGGGGTGATACCACCGAATTTGCACTTCAAGAATCCCAATCCGGACATCGAGGCCCTGAACGACGGGAGAATCGAGGTGGTCGACAAACCCACGCCTTGGAAGGGCGGGCTGGTTGCTGTGAACTCCTTCGGGTTCGGTGGGGCGAACGCTCACGTGCTTCTGCGGAGCTACACAAAACCGAAGTTGCCGCCGGTGATGAACGTCGGAGTCCCGAAGATGGTCACCGTCTCAGGTAGGACCGAGGAGGCCGTTAACTACCTGCTGGACAGGATCAGCGAGCACGACAAGGACGACGAGTTTCTGTCGTTGATTCACGGTATTCACGTGAGAGACATGGTCGGTCACGTCTATCGCGGCTACGAGATAATGGGCGAGCAGCGGGTTCGCGAGGTTACGGAATTCAATCAGCAGAAACGTCCCACGTGGTTCGTATTCTCCGGCATGGGGGCCCAGTGGGCCGGAATGGGAAAGCAACTGTGGCCGATCGAGTGCTTTCAGCAGAGCATGAGACGATGCGCCGAAGCCCTCAAGCCCGAGGGAATCGATCTTCTTGACGTTATTCTCAATTCCACCGAGGAGACATTCTCGAACGTTCTTTACAGCTTCGTTTCGATAGCGGCCGTACAGGTCGCCCTGGTCGACATCCTGACGCTGGTCGGCATCGAGCCTGACGGCATAGTCGGTCACTCGGTCGGTGAGTTGGGATGCGCCTACGCCGACGGGACCTTCACCGCCGAGCAGACCGTCCTCGCGGCTTACTGGCGAGGAAAATCCGTCCTGGAGTCCGATCTTCTGCCCGGCGCCATGGTCGCCGTCGGACTCGGCTGGGAGGAAGCCTCGAAACGATGCCCCCCCAACATCACCGTCGCTTGCCACAACTCGTCGGACTCGTCGACCATATCCGGTCCGGCTGACATAATTCCCAAATTCGTCGATGAACTCAAGAAGGAAGACATCTTCGCGAAAGTCGTTGCGAGCTCCAACATTGCTTTCCACAGCAAGTACATAGCTCAGGCCGGTCCGAAGCTCAGGGCCAATTTGGAGAGAATAATTCCGAACTCGAAAGCTCGAAGCTCCAAGTGGATATCGAGCTCGATACCCGAGAGCGCCTGGGGAACACCGTTGGCCCAACTGAGCTCCCCTGCCTATCACGTTAACAATCTATTGTCACCGGTGTTGTTCCAGGAGGCTCTCACCCACGTGCCCGACAACGCCATCGTCATTGAGATCGCGCCGCACTGTCTCCTTCAGGCCATTCTCCGAAGATCCCTTCCACCGACTGTGACGAACGTCGGTCTTCACAAGCGCGATCACCCCGACAATCTCGAGTTTCTCCTATCGAGCATCGGCAAGATCTACAACGCCGGCGGACAACCGGTCATCAGCAAATTTTATCCGCCGGTCAGTCATCCGGTGGGTCGGGGAACGCCCATGCTGAGCTCTCTCGTGAAATGGGATCACTCGACCGAGTGGGCCGTCGCCGATTTCTCCGGCATGTCCTCGGGCTCCGGGGAGACCGTCGAGGAGATCGATCTCTCGACGGAGAACCACGCTCATCTGGCCGGTCACACGATCGACGGGAGAATTCTCTTCCCGGCGACGGGATATCTCACTGTCGTGTGGAAAACTTTCGCCAAACTTCGAGGTACCGACTTCACGCAGTTGCCGGTCATAATGGAGAACGTTCAGTTTATTCGGGCGACGATTATGCCCAAAGCGGGTCCGGTGAAATTCTTGGTTAACATCCTGAAAGGCACCGGTGAATTTGAGATATGCGAGAGCGGATCGCCAGCGGTCACCGGAAGGATACGAGTTTCGGAGAACATCGAGAAGGAGCAACTCAATCTGCCGATTCCCGTCACGAAGAACGAACCGGAACTCTTGGAACTGCGGACCGGCGATATCTACAAGGATCTCAAACTTCGGGGCTACGATTACGCGGGAATGTTCCAAGGTATCAAGAGCGCTGACAATAGGGCGTCGATCGGCAGACTCGCTTGGGAGGACAACTGGATTACCTTCATGGATACCATGCTGCAGTTCAGCATTCTCGGCAAAAACTCGCGCGATCTGTACTTACCGACGGGGCTTCAGTACGTCGCTATAAATCCTCTCATGCACAAGGATCTCGCGGCTAATCTCATGAAGGAGGAGGGCATACCGGTTTACAATTATCCCAAAATCGGTATCATCAAGTCGGGCGGGATTGAGCTCAGAGGGATGAAGGCCTCGCTAGCGCCGAGGAGGCAACAGGCTCAGGCTCCACCCAAGCACGAGCGTTACGTCTTCGTTCCTTACGAAAATTCTCAGGTTCTAGTCGAAGATCCCGACAAAGCTAAGATCCACGCTCTCACTGTACTTCTGCAAACGGTCCTTGAGAATCTCGGTGTAATGAAGGTCAAAGCCGTCGAAGTCACCGGCGAACGCAACGCCGAAGCTCTTCTCGCCCCCCTCGTCATGGACTGCTTGCTCAGCGAGCCTACCATTGCCGTGAGTTCAATAATGGACGCTTTGTTTTCGATCCTTCGACTAAAAATTTGCGCGTCGTTTCATGGTTTATTAGAATTTTGCGCGTGGCTTCGTCGTTTATTAGAATTTTGCGCGTGGCTTCGTCGTTTATTAGAATTTTGCGCGTGGCTTCGTCGTTTATTAGAATTTTGCGCGTGGCTTCATCGTTTATTAGGATTTTGCGCATAGCTTTGCTCTGTGAGAAAGTTCGATGATCGATTCTTGGCTTCCTCGGGGAGGCTGTGAGCGAATTTGTAATAAATTAGAAAGCTTTTTGTCATTTACTTTGCACCTTTTTTTCGTAATATAAAAAAATTTGTACATCCTATAGAATTGAAACGGTGAAATTTTACCGCGAAATTTACTGTAGAAAATCGTTAACTGAAATTTTGATGATTCGTCGTTTTGAGATTATGTTTTATGTATTTTTTTTCCTCTGTGACGATGAATCGTCAAATTATGTTACTCCTAGAGCAACATTTGATGCATAAACTCGTGTCGGACGAAAAATACAATTTTTCGGGAAAATTAGAAAATTTGGAAATCAAACATTTTTAATGATTTGATCCATTTTCATTAACTGTAATACCAAACGTTGCACAGCGTTGGACCATTCCCATGCCAAATTAAAATTCGGTACCTCCATGTTTACTCTAATTATATAGTTTTTAGTAATTAAAAACAAACAAAAAAACCTGAAAATTGCATATAATCCGACAGCTTGGATAGATTTCGACGAAATTCAATGTCAAAGGTCTTTGATAAAAATAATGTATTTGTGTTCAGTTTTAGGACGATAGCTCAAAGATTACGCAAGTTAGCGCTACCCCAGACAATTTTCAAAACAATTCAAAATCGCGTAAAATACTTAAAAATCGAATTTCTCGACGTTTTAGACTGTTTCAAGTACTCCGACATTAATCGTGAATTATGGTGATTTTTTTGTTTTCTCACGAAAACTTTCTCCGATAGCTTCCTTCGATAGCTTCCTCTATGAAAATTGTTTGCTTTCCTATGAAGCAAACAATTAAAGTTACAAGTGTTTATAAACACTTGTTGTTCTTTTTCATGATTATTTTTGTTTCGTTGCAGGTCGACATGCAACTCACCTCGATGGCTCCGGACAACTATGCCGCTCTTGCCGAGCTCTGGGGCATGAAGAACGTGGCCCGAGACGCTCATAAGGCTCCACCCGGTCAGGATCTTCATCTCGTTGTGGCCGCCGATGTTCTCAGCAACGGGGAGTCGGCTGTTCTGAAAAACTTGGCAGCGTCGCTCAAGCCCGGCAGTTACATTTTACTCGAGGAGACCGGTACGATTCAGAAGTCGATTCTTCGAAACACCGGTCTGCTCTACGTCGGTAAACAAGTTGCGCCCGGCAAGACTTACGTGTTGCTGAAACAAGAGGAGCAGAGTGCCGAGCCAATTATAATTCAGATAACCGAAAAGAATTTCTCTTGGCTCGAGGGCGTTAAGGCTGCGCTTAAGAAATCAGAGCTTAACGGTGACAAGGTACTGCTGGTCAGCCAGGGCGACGATCTTCTCGGACTCGTCGGTCTGATGACCTGCATCAGGGCCGAAGCCGGCGGCATGAATGCTCGTTACGTCTTCATTCAGGACAAGAACGCACCGAAATTCTCTCTCTCGACCGCTCTCTATTCCGGACAGTTGAACAAACAATTGATGGCTAACGTACTCAAGGGCGGACAGTGGGGAAGCTATCGTCATTTGCGACTCGATCAGCAGAGCGACGCCTCTTCGCTACAGGTCGAGCACGCTTATATCAATGCGCTTACCAGAGGAGATCTGAGCAGTCTGCGATGGATCGAGGGTCCGCTCAGCTATCATCAACCGGACAAGTATCCCGGCGAGGAACTCTGCAGCGTGTACTACAGCGCGCTTAACTTCCGGTGAGTTGACGAAACTTTAAAAATTTGGCGCATTTAGATTTCTGCCACTCACAACTCTACCAGAAAACATCTCTACCGGAATGGAAATAAAACTCTACCGGAATTTAAATAAAACTCTATGAGAATTGAAATAAAACTACCGGAATACAAGGCTAGACGGTAGCCTTCTATTCCGGTAGTTTTATTGTGATACCGTCTAATCTACCGTCTAGCCTTGTATTCCGGTAGTTTTATTTTAATTCCGGTAGAGTTTTATTTCAATTCCGTAGAGATTTATTTAAATTCCGGTAGAGTTTTTTTTTACTTTCTGGTAGAGATTTTAGTAGAGTTATTATCGGGTAGAGTTGTGAGTGGTAGAGATGTAAATGTGCCAAAAATTGAATTAATTTCTTCTCACGCACTTTTTTTTATCCAATTGCTTGTCTTATTTCTTTTTAAACAATTTTTTTTCACCTCTTCCACAGAGACGTGATGCTGGCCACCGGAAAGATATCCGCCGACACACTTCCGGGAAATCTCGCGGCCCAGGACTGTATCCTCGGTCTCGAGTTCGCGGGTCGCGACAGCAAGGGTCGTCGTATAATGTCAATCGTGCAGTCTTGCGCTCTCGCCACGACGGTCATCGCGGATCCTTATTTACTATGGGAAGTACCGGAGAAGTGGAGTTTGGAGGAAGCCACGACGATACCAGTTTGTTACGCTACGAGTTACTACGCCCTGTACGTTCGAGGACGCATGAAGCCCGGCTCGAGCGTTCTCATTCACGCCGGTTCCGGTGGTGTCGGTATGGCCAGTATCTCTATCTGTCTTCACGCCGGATGCAAAGTATTCACGACCGTCGGATCGCAGGAGAAGAGAGACTTCCTGAAGAAGAGATTCCCGCAATTGACCGACAGGAACATCGGCAACTCCCGAGACACGACCTTCGAGCAACTCGTACTAGAGGAGACCGACGGTGTCGGTGTCGACTTTGTCTTGAATTCACTTGCAGACGAGAAACTTCAGGCATCGGTTCGTTGCGTCGCCATGGCCGGTCAATTCCTCGAGATCGGTAAATTCGATTTATCGAAAAACACTCCACTCGGAATGTCGTTCTTCCTGAAGAATACCGGCTTCCACGGTATACTGTTGGACCAAATTATGGGCGGAACCGTGGCGCAAAAGGAAGAAATCCGCAACCTCGTGAGCGAAGGTATAAAGAACGGCGCCGTTCAACCACTTCCGGCTACGGTATTTTCCGAACAGCAGGTCGAGCAAAGTTTCCGTTTCTTGGCATCGGGCAAACACATTGGCAAAGTTTTGGTAAAGGTACGCGACGAGGAGACTCGCAAAGCAACGAAACCGTCGGTCAAAACTGTACCGGCTATACCGAAAACTTACATGAATCCCGACAAATCGTACGTACTAGTCGGAGGTCTCGGAGGATTCGGTCTCGAACTCGCCAACTGGATCATCAACAGGGGTGCCAAATACATTGTTCTGACGTCGCGATCGGGCGTTCGCACGGGTTATCAATCGCTGTGCATTCGTCGTTGGCGCGAGGTGGGAATAAACATCGTTGTAACGACGGCGGACGCGATCACCATGGCAGGAGCTGAAAAACTCATTAAAGAAGCAAACAGAATAGCACCGGTCGGTGGTATCTTTAATCTCGCGGCTGTTCTCAAGGACGGTCTCATCGAGAATCAGGAAGAGAGCCATTTCAAAACTGTGTCCTTGCCGAAAATCGTTGGAACGAAGAATCTCGATGCCGCATCGAGAAAGCTCTGTCCATCGCTCGACTATTTCGTCTGCTTCTCGTCCGTGTCTTGCGGCAGAGGTAACATAGGACAGACTAACTACGGTCTCGCTAATTCGGCGATGGAGAGAATCGTTGAGCAGAGACAGGCTAATGGATTGCCCGGTCTGGCGATCCAGTGGGGAGCTGTCGGTGACGTTGGTCTCGTTATCGGTACGTTCAGCATTTTTTGTTTGTTTTTAATTGAAAAGCGTGCAAAGTCATTTGCACAATTACTTCCTCATGTTTTACGGTTTTGCGCATAACTTCCTCTATGATAAATTTCGTTGTTCGATTTTGGCTTCCTCATAGAGAAGCTATAATTAAAATACAATTTTCAACTCTTTTTTATTGTATTTTTGAATCAAGTATTAAAAAAAAAACACGTGCAAATTATTTTGCTCCTTTTTCGGTAACATAAAAAAATCTCTACATTTCGTAAAATTGAAGCCGTTAAAATTTACACCAGCATTTATCATAGGAAATCGCAAACTGAAATTGGCGGATTTCGTTGTATTGAGGCAATTTTGAATATATTTTTCACCTCTGTTTACAAAAATATTACTCACACATACATACATCCGGACGCCAGCTAAAAATCACGATTTCTCGACGTTTTCGACCATTTCCAGTTCGCTGACATTAAAAACCCGATTTTTTTTTAACCAAAACATAGCTTCCTCTATGGAGAAGCAAACAAAAATAAAAAAATCATCGTAAATTTGCCGTTCGATGCTTATGCGTTTTTTTTGTTTATTTTACAGAAACTATGGGCGACAACGACACGGAAGTGGGTGGAACGATACCTCAGCGTATGGCCAGTTGTTTGGAGACCATGGACACCTTCCTTCAGCAGCCACATCCGGTTCTCGCGAGTATGGTACTGGCTGAGAAAACGAAGCCCGGCGACGGGGCCAATCAAATCAGTCTTATGGAGGCCATAGGCAATATATTGGGTGTCAAGGACGTAAAGACCGTAAACCCGAACAACAGCTTGGCGGATCTTGGTATGGATTCTCTTATGGGAACGGAGATCAAGCAGACCCTCGAGAGAAACTACGACTTGGTACTCTCGGCTCAGGAGATCCGTGGTCTCACGTTCGGAAAGCTCCAGTCGTTCGTCGTCGGTGGTGCGGACGACGCCGCTTCGGCGGCGCCGGCTTCCCCGAAGAAGGTGGCCGGCACTTCGTCGAACGATCTGGAATCTCTGCTCTTCCGTTGTTCCGATACCGAGCTGCTTCCGAAGAAAGCTCTCATACAAGTAGAATCGAAAGGAAAGAGCGGAACTCCGGTATTCCTTGTACACGCTATCGAGGGTATGGTCTCGTCGATGAAGTCTCTGGCGATCGAACTCGACAGACCCGTCTGGGGCCTGCAATGCGTCAAAGACACTCCACTCGACACAATCGAGGAATTGGCGAATTTCTACCTTAAACTTATGAAGACAGTACAGAAGAAAGGACCCTACACCCTCGTCGGCTACTCGTTCGGAGGCCTCGTGGCTTTCGAGATGAGCCTACAGATCGAAGCCGCCGGAGATTCGTGCAGCCTCACCCTTCTCGACGGATCGCCGGAATACATCACGACGCACTGTAACATGGTCGCTAAACAAACCACGGAATCCGGGGGCGAAATTACCGCCGATGGTTTGCGCAAAGCTCTCGCTTTCTACGCAAAACAGTTCAACTCCGGAATCGGATACCTCAAGGTTAATATATATTATTCTTAAATTAAATATTAAAAATTAATACTCATATATAATTAAATATATACATAATATTAATATTTATGTGTAATTGAATATATAAATAATATTATAATATTTATATAAAGATAATTCACATGCCAAGATGAAAATGGGCAACGATAAATTATCATTGTATTTTATTTTCAGGCTTACAGCACACTGAGAGATATTGAGACTGACGAAGCTATGATGGAAAGGCTGCTGGAGCTCATCGGCGAAACTCCCTTCGATCCGGAAGATCTCAAAGACGCCGGTGTTCTGTTCTTCAAGAAATTGAGAGCGGCGCATTACTACAAACCCGGTAAAAAGCTTCGCGGAGCTGTAAGGCTGTTCAAGGCCAAGGACAACTTCATTTCTCTGAGCAACGAGTACGGTCTGGCCGAGGTGAGTCGATGGCTCGAAGAATCAGAGTTAACGAACGATCGATGTGATCTTTCTCGAAATAAAAAAATAAAATGTTTGCAATTTTGTTTTTTTGTTTTTAATAACTCGTTACTTTTTCGTTTCAGGTGTGCACGGAGCAGGTGACAGTCCAGGAATTGGAGGGTGATCACAGAAGTATCCTAACGGGCGAGAGTGTAAAAGAGATCGCGCGATACATAAACGTCTGAGTGTCGAAACTATCGTGTCATCGAGTTTTGTTTTGTTGTTTACTTTTTTTTGTTTTTTTTTTCAAGTGAGCTTTTCAAAAGTCTTTTATACTCTACCGTCGCGTTAAGATTGAACGAAAGTCTCGTTGCAAAAAAAAAAAATCGCGCGACGTCTTTCACCGTACACTAAGTTCGACGGTGAATTCGAAAGAAAAAAAAGTAAATTGTACGGATTTTTAGTCCTTCAAACGTTTAAATTTTATCGTACAGTTAATCGCGATGAAATTACGAGGTAAGCTCATCATTGTCGGGTTAGTTGCGATCGCTCGCAAAAAAAGAAAAAAAATATTTAAAAAGAAACCAAATTCTATACAATAATGAATGAAAAAAAGAAAAGTAAAATACCTTGCGCGCGGCTTGTTCTTTGAGGCGATCTGACTGTAACTCTCCTATACGGTTTTTCGATGTTATCAAGTGAACAGGCGATCACCGTCAATCTGTATGGGAAATGCACACACACACAGGCCCAAACACACACACACACATACACACATACATATACATATATATATATGTATGTATAAATATATGTCATGTTACATGTTACGTATTTATTTCCGCGATACTCGCAGCAAGCCGCGGCAAGAATCGCAGACCGAGTGTATGTCTTCCCGTGTCTCTGTCTCTCTATAAGCTCGATTTAATAAATCGATTAATAAGGTCGTTTCGATCGGCGCAATCAACTATTATATTATAATATTGAAAGATAACTAAAAAGTCTTTGGGCGTGGCATACGCGCGCGCGCGCGCGCGCGCGCGCGCACACACACACACACACACACACACACACACACACACACACACACACACACACACACACACACACACACACACACACACACACACACACACACACACACACACACACACACACACACACACACACACACACACACACACACACACACACACACACACACACACACACACACACACACACACACACACACACACACACACACACACACACACACACACACGTGCGCGTATACGCAGATTCTGTAATATATTAAACCTGTAAAGATGTTATATTTTCTTTTTACGTTTTTTTTTCGTGCGTCATCGGGTCTAATTTTTCGGCAGATAACGCGCCGATAAGTTTCCAGCTGAGGGACAATATCTTTATGTACATCAAGTATATAATAGGCCGAATTAACGTTATTGTAATGTCGTTCTGCCGAAAGAAGCCTCGCAATGCTACACACACACACACACAAAATCATAAAATTGCGCGCTTTGTGTATATCTATATAAATGTATATGTAATTTAAGTTACGCGCGATACCGCGTGCCCGATATCTTTCATTTGGCATATATACTCGGTGGTCGTATGTGTTTAAGTAATAATCCGAATGAATAAATCATTCCCTTAACTTATTCGTTTGTGAATTTTTATTTACCAGTTTTCGTACATGTATACTGCTTTCTCCCCTCATCAAAAAATCGGTCGACAAGATAACTCGCAATTTTTATATGTATTGTTGTCGATTAAGAAATGCTCCCTGATTAGGTGTCGTACGATCCTGAAGCTGGAGTCGTTCGATTACCAATTGCAGCCGAAGAAACGAGACCATGAGTTTTATAGTTGTTGTCGTCAAAGTTGAGTCGACACTGCATTGGCTATTGATAGCCACGGTTGTATCGTTTTTCTCAGAAAATAACATTTTAATCTATAAAAGTCAAAAGATAAATTTTTAAAAAACCAAATATCGAGAGCTGAGGATTCCAGCTGGTACTTGTAGCCCGGAAAAAAATTATCATAGCTGATCATATATCCACGCAGTACGTAAATGTATTTTGAAAGGAATCAATAATTTTTTGTTTTAATATTGAAAATATTTTATCGATAAAAAAATATTTGTGAAATCCTCACCTAATATCCTCCCCTAATATCCTCCCCTAATATCCTCCCCTAATAAGTTGGTGTGTCACGCTAAAAATATCGTACGTTCGATAATTTTTTATCGAACTTCGATATGTCCATGTTGTCGTTTTATTCGTGACCCTATTGGTCGCCGATGACGACGACGACACACGCGTCTTTGGTTTGCTGCGCGGAGGCTCGTGCGCGCGTGTCGCTTCGATCTTTTGCTCGGTGCCCCCCTGCGGCAAAGTTTTTGAACTGTCAAACTGACACACGGTTAACCTATTTTCCGTCGTCGTGTGCCGCCCGACGATGTCAGAAATATATATATATACAAAAATTCTAAAAAATGGTAAGGCCAGACTTGTATTTTTTTTTAATTTTTAAAATTGACCATTTTCAGCATAGGGAATCCTGTGTTAAATTTTGCGAAACGGCACTTTTTTTCAAAAAATGTCGAGATATCGAATTAAAACCTCCGCCATTGTCTTCAAGTGGCATATTTACCAACCGATTTCATTAACAAAAAAATTCAAAAAAATTTTTTTGTAAAAATACCATTTTTGTCGAAAAATGCCGGAAATGAGCCACTTGAAGCCAATGGAGATGGTAAAAAATCGATATCTCGAAAAAAAATATTTGGCCATTTTGAAAGTGGAAAAATGAGAAGGGGGTACCCTTACCATTTTTCGACAAAAATGGTATTTTTACAAAAAAATTTTTTAGAATTTTTTCGTTAATGAAATCGGTTGGTAAATATGCCACTTGAAAACAATGGCAAAGGTTTTAATTCGATATCTCGAAATTTTTTGAAAAAAAGTGCCGTTTCGCAAAATTTAACATAGGATTCCCTATGCTGAGAATGGTCAATTTTAAAAATTAAAAAAAAAATACAAGTCGCATGTGTTTTGAGCCGGAAATGGGCCACTTGAAGCCAATGGAGATGGTAAAAAATCGATATCTCGAAAAAAAATATTTGGCCATTTCGAAAGTGGAAAAACGAGAAGGGGGTACTCTTACCATTTTTCGACAAAAATGGTATTTTTAAAAAAAAATTTTTTAGAATTTTTTCGTTAATGAAATCGGTTGGTAAATATGCCACTTGAAAACAATGGCGAAGGTTTTAATTCGATATCTCGAAATTTTTTGAAAAAAAGTGCCGTTTCGCAAAATTTAACATAGGATTCCCTATGCTGAGAATGGTCAATTTTAAAAATAAAAAAAAAAATACAAGTCGCATGTGTTTTGAGCCGGAAATGGGCCACTTGAAGCCAATGGAGATGGTAAAAAATCGATATCTCGAAAAAAAATATTTTGCCATTTTGAAAGTGGAAAAATGAGAAGGGGGTACCCTTACCATTTTTCGACGAAAATGGTATTTTTACAAAAAAATTTTTTAGAATTTTTTCGTTAATGAAATCGGTTGGTAAATATGCCACTTGAAAACAATGGCGGAGGTTTTAATTCGATATCTCGAAATTTTTTGAAAAAAAGTGCCGTTTCGCAAAATTTAACACAGGATTCCCTATGCTGAAAATGGTCAATTTTAAAAATTTCGAAAAAAAGACAAGTTGCGTGTGTTTTGAGCCGGAAATGGGCCACTTGAAGCCAATGGAGGTGGTAAAAAATCGATATCTCGAAAAAAAATATTTCGCCATTTTAAAAGTTGAAAAATGAGAAGGGGGTACCCTTACCATTTTTCGACAAAAATGGTATTTTTACAAAAAAATTTTTTAGAATTTTTTTGTTAATGAAATCGGTTGGTAAATATGCCACTTGAAAACAATGGCGGAGGTTTTAATTCGATATCTCGAAATTTTTTGAAAAAAAGTGCCGTTTCGCAAAATTTAACACAGGATTCCCTATGCTGAAAATGGTCAATTTTAAAAATTTCGAAAAAAAGACAAGTTGCGTGTGTTTTGAGCCGGAAATGGGCCACTTGAAGCCAATGGAGGTGGTAAAAAATCGATATCTCGAAAAAAAATATTTCGCCATTTTAAAAGTTGAAAAATGAGAAGGGGGTACCCTTACCATTTTTCGACAAAAATGGTATTTTTACAAAAAAATTTTTTAGAATTTTTTCGTTAATGAAATCGGTTGGTAAATATGCCACTTGAAAACAATGGCGGAGGTTTTAATTCGATATCTCGAAATTTTTTGAAAAAAAGTGCCGTTTCGCAAAATTTAACACAGGATTCCCTATGCTGAAAATGGTCAATTTTAAAAATTTCGAAAAAAAGACAAGTTGCGTGTGTTTTGAGCCGGAAATGGGCCACTTGAAGCCAATGGAGGTGGTAAAAAATCGATATCTCGAAAAAAAATATTTCGCCATTTTAACAGTTGAAAAATGAGAAGGGGGTACCCTTACCATTTTTCGACAAAAATGGTATTTTTACAAAAAAATTTTTTAGAATTTTTTCGTTAATGAAATCGGTTGGTAAATATGCCACTTGAAAACAATGGCGGAGGTTTTAATTCGATATCTCGAAATTTTTTGAAAAAAACTGCCGTTTCGCAAAATTTAACACAGGATTCCCTATGCTGAAAATGGTCAATTTTAAAAATTAAAAAAAAAATACAAGTCGCATGTGTTTTGAGCCGGAAATGGGCCACTTGAAGCCAATGGAGATGGTAAAAAATCGATATCTCGAAAAAAAATATTTGGCCATTTTGAAAGTGGAAAAATGAGAAGGGGGTACCCTTACCATTTTTCGACTTTTGAAATGGCAAAATATTTTTTTTCGAGATATCGATTTTTTACCATCTCCATTGGCTTCAAGTGGCCCATTTCCGGCTCAAAACACATGCGACTTGTATTTTTTTTTTAATTTTTAAAATTGACCATTCTCAGCATAGGGAATCCTATGTTAAATTTTGCGAAACGGCACTTTTTTTCAAAAAATTTCGAGATATCGAATTAAAACCTCCGCCATTGTTTTCAAGTGGCATATTTACCAACCGATTTCATTAACGAAAAAATTCTAAAAAATTTTTTTGTAAAAATACCATTTTTGTCGAAAAATGGTAAGGGTACCCCCTTCTCATTTTTCAACTTTTAAAATGGCGAAATATTTTTTTTCGAGATATCGATTTTTTACCACCTCCATTGGCTTCAAGTGGCCCATTTCCGGCTCAAAACACACGCAACTTGTCTTTTTTTCGAAATTTTTAAAATTGACCATTTTCAGCATAGGGAATCCTGTGTTAAATTTTGCGAAACGGCACTTTTTTTCAAAAAATTTCGAGATATCGAATTAAAACCTCCGCCATTGTTTTCAAGTGGCATATTTACCAACCGATTTCATTAACGAAAAAATTCTAAAAAATTTTTTTGTAAAAATACCATTTTCGTCGAAAAATGGTAAGGGTACCCCCTTCTCATTTTTCCACTTTCAAAATGGCAAAATATTTTTTTTCGAGATATCGATTTTTTACCATCTCCATTGGCTTCAAGTGGCCCATTTCCGGCTCAAAACACATGCGACTTGTATTTTTTTTTTAATTTTTAAAATTGACCATTCTCAGCATAGGGAATCCTATGTTAAATTTTGCGAAACGGCACTTTTTTTCAAAAAATTTCGAGATATCGAATTAAAACCTCCGCCATTGTTTTCAAGTGGCATATTTACCAACCGATTTCATTAACGAAAAAATTCTAAAAAATTTATTTGTAAAAATACCATTTTTGTCGAAAAATGGTAAGGGTACCCCCTTCTCATTTTTCAACTTTTAAAATGGCCAAATATTTTTTTTCGAGATATCGATTTTTTACCACCTCCATTGGCTTCAAGTGGCCCATTTCCGGCTCAAAACACACGCAACTTGTCTTTTTTTCGAAATTTTAAAAATTGACCATTTTCAGCATAGGGAATCCTGTGTTAAATTTTGCGAAACGGCACTTTTTTTCAAAAAATTTCGAGATATCGAATTAAAACCTTCGCTATTGTTTTCAAGTGGCATATTTACCAACCGATTTCATTAACGAAAAAATTCTAAAAAATTTTTTTCTAAAAATACCATTTTTGTCGAAAAATTGTAGGGGTACCATAGGCTTACCATTTTTCGACAAAAATGTTATTTTTACAAAAAAATTTTTTAGAATTTTTTTGTTAATGAAATCGGTTGGTAAATATGCCACTTGAAAACAATGGCGGAGGTTTTAATTCGATATCTCGAAATTTTTTGAAAAAAAGTGCCGTTTCGCAAAATTTAACACAGGATTCCCTATGCTGAAAATGGTCAATTTTAAAAATTTCGAAAAAAAGACAAGTTGCGTGTGTTTTGAGCCGGAAATGGGCCACTTGAAGCCAATGGAGGTGGTAAAAAATCGATATCTCGAAAAAAAATATTTCGCCATTTTTAAAGTTGAAAAATGAGAAGGGGGTACCCTTACCATTTTTCGACAAAAATGGTATTTTTACAAAAAAATTTTTTAGAATTTTTTCGTTAATGAAATCGGTTGGTAAATATGCCACTTGAAAACAATGGCGGAGGTTTTAATTCGATATCTCGAAATTTTTTGAAAAAAAGTGCCGTTTCGCAAAATTTAACACAGGATTCCCTATGCTGAAAATGGTCAATTTTTAAAATTTCGAAAAAAAGACAAGTTGCGTGTGTTTTGAGCCGGAAATGGGCCACTTGAAGCCAATGGAGGTGGTAAAAAATCGATATCTCGAAAAAAAATATTTCGCCATTTTAAAAGTTGAAAAATGAGAAGGGGGTACCCTTACCATTTTTCGACGAAAATGGTATTTTTACAAAAAAATTTTTTAGAATTTTTTCGTTAATGAAATCGGTTGGTAAATATGCCACTTGAAAACAATGGCGGAGGTTTTAATTCGATATCTCGAAATTTTTTGAAAAAAATTGCCGTTTCGCAAAATTTAACACAGGATTCCCTATGCTGAAAATGGTCAATTTTTAAAATTTCGAAAAAAAGACAAGTTGCGTGTGTTTTGAGCCGGAAATGGGCCACTTGAAGCCAATGGAGGTGGTAAAAAATCGATATCTCGAAAAAAAATATTTCGCCATTTTAAAAGTTGAAAAATGAGAAGGGGGTACCCTTACCATTTTTCGACAAAAATGGTATTTTTACAAAAAAATTTTTTAGAATTTTTTCGTTAATGAAATCGGTTGGTAAATATGCCACTTGAAAACAATGGCGGAGGTTTTAATTCGATATCTCGAAATTTTTTGAAAAAAACTGCCGTTTCGCAAAATTTAACACAGGATTCCCTATGCTGAAAATGGTCAATTTTTAAAATTTCGAAAAAAAGACAAGTTGCGTGTGTTTTGAGCCGGAAATGGGCCACTTGAAGCCAATGGAGGTGGTAAAAAATCGATATCTCGAAAAAAAATATTTCGCCATTTTAAAAGTTGAAAAATGAGAAGGGGGTACCCTTACCATTTTTCGACAAAAATGGTATTTTTACAAAAAAATTTTTTAGAATTTTTTCGTTAATGAAATCGGTTGGTAAATATGCCACTTGAAAACAATGGCGGAGGTTTTAATTCGATATCTCGAAATTTTTTGAAAAAAAGTGCCGTTTCGCAAAATTTAACACAGGATTCCCTATGCTGAAAATGGTCAATTTTAAAAATTTCGAAAAAAAGACAAGTTGCGTGTGTTTTGAGCCGGAAATGGGCCACTTGAAGCCAATGGAGGTGGTAAAAAATCGATATCTCGAAAAAAAATATTTCGCCATTTTAAAAGTTGAAAAATGAGAAGGGGGTACCCTTACCATTTTTCGTCAAAAATGGTATTTTTACAAAAAAATTTTTTAGAATTTTTTCGTTAATGAAATCGGTTGGTAAATATGCCACTTGAAAACAATGGCGGAGGTTTTAATTCGATATCTCGAAATTTTTTGAAAAAAAGTGCCGTTTCGCAAAATTTAACACAGGATTCCCTATGCTGAAAATAGTCAATTTTTAAAATTTCGAAAAAAAGACAAGTTGCGTGTGTTTTGAGCCGGAAATGGGCCACTTGAAGCCAATGGAGGTGGTAAAAAATCGATATCTCGAAAAAAAATATTTGGCCATTTCGAAAGTGGAAAAATGAGAAGGGGGTACCCTTACCATTTTTCGACTTTTGAAATGGCAAAATATTTTTTTTCGAGATATCGATTTTTTACCATCTCCATTGGCTTCAAGTGGCCCATTTCCGGCTCAAAACACATGCGACTTGTATTTTTTTTTTAATTTTTAAAATTGACCATTCTCAGCATAGGGAATCCTATGTTAAATTTTGCGAAACGGCACTTTTTTTCAAAAAATTTCGAGATATCGAATTAAAACCTTCGCCATTGTTTTCAAGTGGCATATTTACCAACCGATTTCATTAACGGAAAAATTCTAAAAAATTTTTTTGTAAAAATACCATTTTTGTCGAAAAATGGTAAGGGTACCCCCTTCTCATTTTTCCACTTTCAAAATGGCCAAATATTTTTTTTCGAGATATCGATTTTTTACCATCTCCATTGGCTTCAAGTGGCCCATTTCCGGCTCAAAACACATGCGACTTGTATTTTTTTTTTAATTTTTAAAATTGACCATTCTCAGCATAGGGAATCCTATGTTAAATTTTGCGAAACGGCACTTTTTTTCAAAAAATTTCGAGATATCGAATTAAAACCTTCGCCATTGTTTTCAAGTGGCATATTTACCAACCGATTTCATTAACGAAAAAATTCTAAAAAATTTTTTTGTAAAAATACCATTTTTGTCGAAAAATGGTAAGGGTACCCCCTTCTCATTTTTCCACTTTCAAAATGGCCAAATATTTTTTTTCGAGATATCGATTTTTTACCATCTCCATTGGCTTCAAGTGGCTCATTTCCGGCTCAAAACACATGCGACTTGTATTTTTTTTTTAATTTTTAAAATTGACCATTCTCAGCATAGGGAATCCTATGTTAAATTTTGCGAAACGGCACTTTTTTTCAAAAAATTTCGAGATATCGAATTAAAACCTTCGCCATTGTTTTCAAGTGGCATATTTACCAACCGATTTCATTAACGAAAAAATTCTAAAAAATTTATTTGTAAAAATACCATTTTTGTCGAAAAATGGTAAGGGTACCCCCTTCTCATTTTTCAACTTTTAAAATGGCCAAATATTTTTTTTCGAGATATCGATTTTTTACCACCTCCATTGGCTTCAAGTGGCCCATTTCCGGCTCAAAACACACGCAACTTGTCTTTTTTTCGAAATTTTAAAAATTGACCATTTTCAGCATAGGGAATCCTGTGTTAAATTTTGCGAAACGGCACTTTTTTTCAAAAAATTTCGAGATATCGAATTAAAACCTTCGCCATTGTTTTCAAGTGGCATATTTACCAACCGATTTCATTAACGAAAAAATTCTAAAAAATTTTTTTCTAAAAATACCATTTTTGTCGAAAAATTGTAAGGGTACCCCCTTCTCATTTTTCAACTTTTAAAATGGCCAAATATTTTTTTTCGAGATATCGATTTTTTACCACCTCCGTTGGCTTCAAGTGGCCCATTTCCGGCTCAAAACACACGCAACTTGTCTTTTTTTCGAAATTTTAAAAATTGACCATTTTCAGCATAGGGAATCCTGTGTTAAATTTTGCGAAACGGCACTTTTTTTCAAAAAATTTCGAGATATCGAATTAAAACCTTCGCCATTGTTTTCAAGTGGCATATTTACCAACCGATTTCATTAACGAAAAAATTCTAAAAAATTTTTTTCTAAAAATACCATTTTTGTCGAAAAATGGTAAGGGTACCCCCTTCTCATTTTTCCACTTTCAAAATGGCCAAATATTTTTTTTCGAGATATCGATTTTTTACCATCTCCATTGGCTTCAAGTGGCTCATTTCCGGCTCAAAACACATGCGACTTGTATTTTTTTTTTAATTTTTAAAATTGACCATTCTCAGCATAGGGAATCCTATGTTAAATTTTGCGAAACGGCACTTTTTTTCAAAAAATTTCGAGATATCGAATTAAAACCTTCGCCATTGTTTTCAAGTGGCATATTTACCAACCGATTTCATTAACGAAAAAATTCTAAAAAATTTATTTGTAAAAATACCATTTTTGTCGAAAAATGGTAAGGGTACCCCCTTCTCATTTTTCAACTTTTAAAATGGCCAAATATTTTTTTTCGAGATATCGATTTTTTACCACCTCCATTGGCTTCAAGTGGCCCATTTCCGGCTCAAAACACACGCAACTTGTCTTTTTTTCGAAATTTTAAAAATTGACCATTTTCAGCATAGGGAATCCTGTGTTAAATTTTGCGAAACGGCACTTTTTTTCAAAAAATTTCGAGATATCGAATTAAAACCTTCGCCATTGTTTTCAAGTGGCATATTTACCAACCGATTTCATTAACGAAAAAATTCTAAAAAATTTTTTTCTAAAAATACCATTTTTGTCGAAAAATTGTAGGGGTACCATAGGCTTACCATTTTTCGACAAAAATGTTATTTTTACAAAAAAATTTTTTAGAATTTTTTTGTTAATGAAATCGGTTGGTAAATATGCCACTTGAAAACAATGGCGGAGGTTTTAATTCGATATCTCGAAATTTTTTGAAAAAAAGTGCCGTTTCGCAAAATTTAACACAGGATTCCCTATGCTGAAAATGGTCAATTTTAAAAATTTCGAAAAAAAGACAAGTTGCGTGTGTTTTGAGCCGGAAATGGGCCACTTGAAGCCAATGGAGGTGGTAAAAAATCGATATCTCGAAAAAAAATATTTCGCCATTTTAAAAGTTGAAAAATGAGAAGGGGGTACCCTTACCATTTTTCGACGAAAATGGTATTTTTACAAAAAAATTTTTTAGAATTTTTTCGTTAATGAAATCGGTTGGTAAATATGCCACTTGAAAACAATGGCGGAGGTTTTAATTCGATATCTCGAAATTTTTTGAAAAAAAGTGCCGTTTCGCAAAATTTAACACAGGATTCCCTATGCTGAAAATGGTCAATTTTAAAAATTTCGAAAAAAAGACAAGTTGCGTGTGTTTTGAGCCGGAAATGGGCCACTTGAAGCCAATGGAGGTGGTAAAAAATCGATATCTCGAAAAAAAATATTTCGCCATTTTAAAAGTTGAAAAATGAGAAGGGGGTACCCTTACCATTTTTCGACGAAAATGGTATTTTTACAAAAAAATTTTTTAGAATTTTTTCGTTAATGAAATCGGTTGGTAAATATGCCACTTGAAAACAATGGCGGAGGTTTTAATTCGATATCTCGAAATTTTTTGAAAAAAAGTGCCGTTTCGCAAAATTTAACACAGGATTCCCTATGCTGAAAATGGTCAATTTTTAAAATTTCGAAAAAAAGACAAGTTGCGTGTGTTTTGAGCCGGAAATGGGCCACTTGAAGCCAATGGAGGTGGTAAAAAATCGATATCTCGAAAAAAAATATTTCGCCATTTTAAAAGTTGAAAAATGAGAAGGGGGTACCCTTACCATTTTTCGACAAAAATGGTATTTTTACAAAAAAATTTTTTAGAATTTTTTCGTTAATGAAATCGGTTGGTAAATATGCCACTTGAAAACAATGGCGGAGGTTTTAATTCGATATCTCGAAATTTTTTGAAAAAAAGTGCCGTTTCGCAAAATTTAACACAGGATTCCCTATGCTGAAAATGGTCAATTTTTAAAATTTCGAAAAAAAGACAAGTTGCGTGTGTTTTGAGCCGGAAATGGGCCACTTGAAGCCAATGGAGGTGGTAAAAAATCGATATCTCGAAAAAAAATATTTCGCCATTTTAAAAGTTGAAAAATGAGAAGGGGGTACCCTTACCATTTTTCGTCAAAAATGGTATTTTTACAAAAAAATTTTTTAGAATTTTTTCGTTAATGAAATCGGTTGGTAAATATGCCACTTGAAAACAATGGCGGAGGTTTTAATTCGATATCTCGAAATTTTTTGAAAAAAAGTGCCGTTTCGCAAAATTTAACACAGGATTCCCTATGCTGAAAATAGTCAATTTTTAAAATTTCGAAAAAAAGACAAGTTGCGTGTGTTTTGAGCCGGAAATGGGCCACTTGAAGCCAATGGAGGTGGTAAAAAATCGATATCTCGAAAAAAAATATTTGGCCATTTCGAAAGTGGAAAAATGAGAAGGGGGTACCCTTACCATTTTTCGACTTTTGAAATGGCAAAATATTTTTTTCGAGATATCGATTTTTTACCATCTCCATTGGCTTCAAGTGGCCCATTTCCGGCTCAAAACACATGCGACTTGTATTTTTTTTTTAATTTTTAAAATTGACCATTCTCAGCATAGGGAATCCTATGTTAAATTTTGCGAAACGGCACTTTTTTTCAAAAAATTTCGAGATATCGAATTAAAACCTTCGCCATTGTTTTCAAGTGGCATATTTACCAACCGATTTCATTAACGAAAAAATTCTAAAAAATTTTTTTGTAAAAATACCATTTTTGTCGAAAAATGGTAAGGGTACCCCCTTCTCATTTTTCAACTTTTAAAATGGCCAAATATTTTTTTTCGAGATATCGATTTTTTACCACCTCCATTGGCTTCAAGTGGCCCATTTCCGGCTCAAAACACACGCAACTTGTCTTTTTTTCGAAATTTTAAAAATTGACCATTTTCAGCATAGGGAATCCTGTGTTAAATTTTGCGAAACGGCACTTTTTTTCAAAAAATTTCGAGATATCGAATTAAAACCTTCGCCATTGTTTTCAAGTGGCATATTTACCAACCGATTTCATTAACGAAAAAATTCTAAAAAATTTTTTTCTAAAAATACCATTTTTGTCGAAAAATTGTAGGGGTACCATAGGCTTACCATTTTTCGACAAAAATGTTATTTTTACAAAAAAATTTTTTAGAATTTTTTTGTTAATGAAATCGGTTGGTAAATATGCCACTTGAAAACATCGGTTGGTAAATATGCCACTTGAAAACAATGGCGGAGGTTTTAATTCGATATCTCGAAATTTTTTGAAAAAAAGTGCCGTTTCGCAAAATTTAACACAGGATTCCCTATGCTGAAAATGGTCAATTTTAAAAATTTCGAAAAAAAGACAAGTTGCGTGTGTTTTGAGCCGGAAATGGGCCACTTGAAGCCAATGGAGGTGGTAAAAAATCGATATCTCGAAAAAAAATATTTCGCCATTTTAAAAGTTGAAAAATGAGAAGGGGGTACCCTTACCATTTTTCGACGAAAATGGTATTTTTACAAAAAAATTTTTTAGAATTTTTTCGTTAATGAAATCGGTTGGTAAATATGCCACTTGAAAACAATGGCGGAGGTTTTAATTCGATATCTCGAAATTTTTTGAAAAAAAGTGCCGTTTCGCAAAATTTAACACAGGATTCCCTATGCTGAAAATGGTCAATTTTAAAAATTTCGAAAAAAAGACAAGTTGCGTGTGTTTTGAGCCGGAAATGGGCCACTTGAAGCCAATGGAGGTGGTAAAAAATCGATATCTCGAAAAAAAATATTTCGCCATTTTAAAAGTTGAAAAATGAGAAGGGGGTACCCTTACCATTTTTCGACGAAAATGGTATTTTTACAAAAAAATTTTTTAGAATTTTTTCGTTAATGAAATCGGTTGGTAAATATGCCACTTGAAAACAATGGCGGAGGTTTTAATTCGATATCTCGAAATTTTTTGAAAAAAAGTGCCGTTTCGCAAAATTTAACACAGGATTCCCTATGCTGAAAATGGTCAATTTTAAAAATTTCGAAAAAAAGACAAGTTGCGTGTGTTTTGAGCCGGAAATGGGCCACTTGAAGCCAATGGAGGTCGTAAAAAATCGATATCTCGAAAAAAAATATTTCGCCATTTTAAAAGTTGAAAAATGAGAAGGGGGTACCCTTACCATTTTTCGACGAAAATGGTATTTTTACAAAAAAATTTTTTAGAATTTTTTCGTTAATGAAATCGGTTGGTAAATATGCCACTTGAAAACAATGGCGGAGGTTTTAATTCGATATCTCGAAATTTTTTGAAAAAAAGTGCCGTTTCGCAAAATTTAACACAGGATTCCCTATGCTGAAAATGGTCAATTTTTAAAATTTCGAAAAAAAGACAAGTTGCGTGTGTTTTGAGCCGGAAATGGGCCACTTGAAGCCAATGGAGGTGGTAAAAAATCGATATCTCGAAAAAAAATATTTCGCCATTTTAAAAGTTGAAAAATGAGAAGGGGGTACCCTTACCATTTTTCGACAAAAATGGTATTTTCACAAAAAAATTTTTTAGAATTTTTTCGTTAATGAAATCGGTTGGTAAATATGCCACTTGAAAACAATGGCGGAGGTTTTAATTCGATATCTCGAAATTTTTTGAAAAAAACTGCCGTTTCGCAAAATTTAACACAGGATTCCCTATGCTGAAAATGGTCAATTTTTAAAATTTCGAAAAAAAGACAAGTTGCGTGTGTTTTGAGCCGGAAATGGGCCACTTGAAGCCAATGGAGATGGTAAAAAATCGATATCTCGAAAAAAAATATTTGGCCATTTTGAAAGTGGAAAAATGAGAAGGGGGTACCCTTACCATTTTTCGACAAAAATGGTATTTTTACAAAAAAATTTTTTAGAATTTTTTCGTTAATGAAATCGGTTGGTAAATATGCCACTTGAAAACAATGGCGGAGGTTTTAATTCGATATCTCGAAATTTTTTGAAAAAAAGTGCCGTTTCGCAAAATTTTACACAGGATTCCCTATGCTGAAAATGGTCAATTTTAAAAATTTCGAAAAAAAGACAAGTTGCGTGTGTTTTGAGCCGGAAATGGGCCACTTGAAGCCAATGGAGGTGGTAAAAAATCGATATCTCGAAAAAAAATATTTCGCCATTTTAAAAGTTGAAAAATGAGAAGGGGGTACCCTTACCATTTTTCGACGAAAATGGTATTTTTACAAAAAAATTTTTTAGAATTTTTTCGTTAATGAAATCGGTTGGTAAATATGCCACTTGAAAACAATGGCGGAGGTTTTAATTCGATATCTCGAAATTTTTTGAAAAAAAGTGCCGTTTCGCAAAATTTAACACAGGATTCCCTATGCTGAAAATGGTCAATTTTAAAAATTTCGAAAAAAAGACAAGTTGCGTGTGTTTTGAGCCGGAAATGGGCCACTTGAAGCCAATGGAGGTCGTAAAAAATCGATATCTCGAAAAAAAATATTTCGCCATTTTAAAAGTTGAAAAATGAGAAGGGGGTACCCTTACCATTTTTCGACGAAAATGGTATTTTTACAAAAAAATTTTTTAGAATTTTTTCGTTAATGAAATCGGTTGGTAAATATGCCACTTGAAAACAATGGCGGAGGTTTTAATTCGATATCTCGAAATTTTTTGAAAAAAAGTGCCGTTTCGCAAAATTTAACACAGGATTCCCTATGCTGAAAATGGTCAATTTTTAAAATTTCGAAAAAAAGACAAGTTGCGTGTGTTTTGAGCCGGAAATGGGCCACTTGAAGCCAATGGAGGTGGTAAAAAATCGATATCTCGAAAAAAAATATTTCGCCATTTTAAAAGTTGAAAAATGAGAAGGGGGTACCCTTACCATTTTTCGACAAAAATGGTATTTTTACAAAAAAATTTTTTAGAATTTTTTCGTTAATGAAATCGGTTGGTAAATATGCCACTTGAAAACAATGGCGGAGGTTTTAATTCGATATCTCGAAATTTTTTGAAAAAAAGTGCCGTTTCGCAAAATTTAACACAGGATTCCCTATGCTGAAAATGGTCAATTTTAAAAATTTCGAAAAAAAGACAAGTTGCGTGTGTTTTGAGCCGGAAATGGGCCACTTGAAGCCAATGGAGGTGGTAAAAAATCGATATCTCGAAAAAAAATATTTCGCCATTTTAAAAGTTGAAAAATGAGAAGGGGGTACCCTTACCATTTTTCGTCAAAAATGGTATTTTTACAAAAAAATTTTTTAGAATTTTTTCGTTAATGAAATCGGTTGGTAAATATGCCACTTGAAAACAATGGCGGAGGTTTTAATTCGATATCTCGAAATTTTTTGAAAAAAAGTGCCGTTTCGCAAAATTTAACACAGGATTCCCTATGCTGAAAATAGTCAATTTTTAAAATTTCGAAAAAAAGACAAGTTGCGTGTGTTTTGAGCCGGAAATGGGCCACTTGAAGCCAATGGAGATGGTAAAAAATCGATATCTCGAAAAAAAATATTTGGCCATTTTGAAAGTGGAAAAATGAGAAGGGGGTACCCTTACCATTTTTCGACAAAAATGGTATTTTTACAAAAAAATTTTTTAGAATTTTTTCGTTAATGAAATCGGTTGGTAAATATGCCACTTGAAAACAATGGCGGAGGTTTTAATTCGATATCTCGAAATTTTTTGAAAAAAAGTGCCGTTTCGCAAAATTTAACACAGGATTCCCTATGCTGAAAATGGTCAATTTTAAAAATTTCGAAAAAAAGACAAGTTGCGTGTGTTTTGAGCCGGAAATGGGCCACTTGAAGCCAATGGAGGTCGTAAAAAATCGATATCTCGAAAAAAAATATTTCGCCATTTTAAAAGTTGAAAAATGAGAAGGGGGTACCCTTACCATTTTTCGACGAAAATGTTATTTTTACAAAAAAATTTTTTAGAATTTTTTTGTTAATGAAATCGGTTGGTAAATATGCCACTTGAAAACAATGGCGGAGGTTTTAATTCGATATCTCGAAATTTTTTGAAAAAAAGTGCCGTTTCGCAAAATTTAACACAGGATTCCCTATGCTGAAAATGGTCAATTTTAAAAATTTCGAAAAAAAGACAAGTTGCGTGTGTTTTGAGCCGGAAATGGGCCACTTGAAGCCAATGGAGGTGGTAAAAAATCGATATCTCGAAAAAAAATATTTCGCCATTTTAAAAGTTGAAAAATGAGAAGGGGGTACCCTTACCATTTTTCGACGAAAATGGTATTTTTACAAAAAAATTTTTTAGAATTTTTTCGTTAATGAAATCGGTTGGTAAATATGCCACTTGAAAACAATGGCGGAGGTTTTAATTCGATATCTCGAAATTTTTTGAAAAAAAGTGCCGTTTCGCAAAATTTAACACAGGATTCCCTATGCTGAAAATGGTCAATTTTTAAAATTTCGAAAAAAAGACAAGTTGCGTGTGTTTTGAGCCGGAAATGGGCCACTTGAAGCCAATGGAGGTGGTAAAAAATCGATATCTCGAAAAAAAATATTTCGCCATTTTAAAAGTTGAAAAATGAGAAGGGGGTACCCTTACCATTTTTCGACAAAAATGGTATTTTTACAAAAAAATTTTTTAGAATTTTTTCGTTAATGAAATCGGTTGGTAAATATGCCACTTGAAAACAATGGCGGAGATTTTAATTCGATATCTCGAAATTTTTTGAAAAAAAGTGCCGTTTCGCAAAATTTAACACAGGATTCCCTATGCTGAAAATGGTCAATTTTAAAAATTTCGAAAAAAAGACAAGTTGCGTGTGTTTTGAGCCGGAAATGGGCCACTTGAAGCCAATGGAGGTGGTAAAAAATCGATATCTCGAAAAAAAATATTTCGCCATTTTAAAAGTTGAAAAATGAGAAGGGGGTACCCTTACCATTTTTCGACAAAAATGGTATTTTTACAAAAAAATTTTTTAGAATTTTTTCGTTAATGAAATCGGTTGGTAAATATGCCACTTGAAAACAATGGCGGAGGTTTTAATTCGATATCTCGAAATTTTTTGAAAAAAACTGCCGTTTCGCAAAATTTAACACAGGATTCCCTATGCTGAAAATGGTCAATTTTAAAAATTTCGAAAAAAAGACAAGTTGCGTGTGTTTTGAGCCGGAAATGGGCCACTTGAAGCCAATGGAGATGGTAAAAAATCGATATCTCGAAAAAAAATATTTGGCCATTTTGAAAGTGGAAAAATGAGAAGGGGGTACCCTTACCATTTTTCGTCAAAAATGGTATTTTTACAAAAAAATTTTTTAGAATTTTTTCGTTAATGAAATCGGTTGGTAAATATGCCACTTGAAAACAATGGCGGAGGTTTTAATTCGATATCTCGAAATTTTTTGAAAAAAACTGCCGTTTCGCAAAATTTAACACAGGATTCCCTATGCTGAAAATGGTCAATTTTTAAAATTTCGAAAAAAATACAAGTTGCGTGTGTTTTGAGCCGGAAATGGGCCACTTGAAGCCAATGGAGATGGTAAAAAATCGATATCTCGAAAAAAAATATTTGGCCATTTTGAAAGTGGAAAAATGAGAAGGGGGTACCCTTACCATTTTTCGTCAAAAATGGTATTTTTACAAAAAAATTTTTTAGAATTTTTTCGTTAATGAAATCGGTTGGTAAATATGCCACTTGAAAACAATGGCGGAGGTTTTAATTCGATACCTCGAAATTTTTTGAAAAAAAGTGCCGTTTCGCAAAATTTAACACAGGATTCCCTATGCTGAAAATAGTCAATTTTTAAAATTTCGAAAAAAAGACAAGTTGCGTGTGTTTTGAGCCGGAAATGGGCCACTTGAAGCCAATGGAGGTGGTAAAAAATCGATATCTCGAAAAAAAATATTTGGCCATTTCGAAAGTGGAAAAATGAGAAGGGGGTACCCTTACCATTTTTCGACTTTTGAAATGGCAAAATATTTTTTTTCGAGATATCGATTTTTTACCATCTCCATTGGCTTCAAGTGGCCCATTTCCGGCTCAAAACACATGCGACTTGTATTTTTTTTTTAATTTTTAAAATTGACCATTCTCAGCATAGGGAATCCTATGTTAAATTTTGCTAAACGGCACTTTTTTTCAAAAAATTTCGAGATATCGAATTAAAACCTTCGCCATTGTTTTCAAGTGGCATATTTACCAACCGATTTCATTAACGGAAAAATTCTAAAAAATTTTTTTGTAAAAATACCATTTTTGTCGAAAAATGGTAAGGGTACCCCCTTCTCATTTTTCCACTTTCAAAATGGCCAAATATTTTTTTTCGAGATATCGATTTTTTACCACCTCCATTGGCTTCAAGTGGCCCATTTCCGGCTCAAAACACACGCAACTTGTCTTTTTTTCGAAATTTTTAAAATTGACCATTTTCAGCATAGGGAATCCTGTGTTAAATTTTGCGAAACGGCACTTTTTTTCAAAAAATTTCGAGATATCGAATTAAAACCTCCGCCATTGTTTTCAAGTGGCATATTTACCAACCGATTTCATTAACGAAAAAATTCTAAAAAATTTTTTTGTAAAAATACCATTTTCGTCGAAAAATGGTAAGGGTACCCCCTTCTCATTTTTCAACTTTTAAAATGGCGAAATATTTTTTTTCGAGATATCGATTTTTTACCACCTCCATTGGCTTCAAGTGGCCCATTTCCGGCTCAAAACACACGCAACTTGTCTTTTTTTCGAAATTTTTAAAATTGACCATTTTCAGCATAGGGAATCCTGTGTTAAATTTTGCGAAACGGCACTTTTTTCAAAAAATTTCGAGATATCGAATTAAAACCTCCGCCATTGTTTTCAAGTGGCATATTTACCAACCGATTTCATTAACGAAAAAATTCTAAAAAATTTTTTTGTAAAAATACCATTTTCGTCGAAAAATGGTAAGGGTACCCCCTTCTCATTTTTCAACTTTTAAAATGGCGAAATATTTTTTTTCGAGATATCGATTTTTTACCACCTCCATTGGCTTCAAGTGGCCCATTTCCGGCTCAAAACACACGCAACTTGTCTTTTTTTCGAAATTTTTAAAATTGACCATTTTCAGCATAGGGAATCCTGTGTTAAATTTTGCGAAACGGCACTTTTTTTCAAAAAATTTCGAGATATCGAATTAAAACCTCCGCCATTGTTTTCAAGTGGCATATTTACCAACCGATTTCATTAACGAAAAAATTCTAAAAAATTTTTTTGTAAAAATACCATTTTCGTCGAAAAATGGTAAGGGTACCCCCTTCTCATTTTTCAACTTTTAAAATGGCGAAATATTTTTTTTCGAGATATCGATTTTTTACCACCTCCATTGGCTTCAAGTGGCCCATTTCCGGCTCAAAACACACGCAACTTGTCTTTTTTTCGAAATTTTTAAAATTGACCATTTTCAGCATAGGGAATCCTGTGTTAAATTTTGCGAAACGGCACTTTTTTTCAAAAAATTTCGAGATATCGAATTAAAACCTCCGCCATTGTTTTCAAGTGGCATATTTACCAACCGATTTCATTAACGAAAAAATTCTAAAAAATTTTTTTGTAAAAATACCATTTTCGTCGAAAAATGGTAAGGGTACCCCCTTCTCATTTTTCAACTTTTAAAATGGCGAAATATTTTTTTTCGAGATATCGATTTTTTACCACCTCCATTGGCTTCAAGTGGCCCATTTCCGGCTCAAAACACACGCAACTTGTCTTTTTTTCGAAATTTTTAAAATTGACCATTTTCAGCATAGGGAATCCTGTGTTAAATTTTGCGAAACGGCACTTTTTTTCAAAAAATTTCGAGATATCGAATTAAAACCTCCGCCATTGTTTTCAAGTGGCATATTTACCAACCGATTTCATTAACGAAAAAATTCTAAAAAATTTTTTTGTAAAAATACCATTTTTGTCGAAAAATGGTAAGGGTACCCCCTTCTCATTTTTCAACTTTTAAAATGGCGAAATATTTTTTTTCGAGATATCGATTTTTTACCACCTCCATTGGCTTCAAGTGGCCCATTTCCGGCTCAAAACACACGCAACTTGTCTTTTTTTCGAAATTTTTAAAATTGACCATTTTCAGCATAGGGAATCCTGTGTTAAATTTTGCGAAACGGCACTTTTTTTCAAAAAATTTCGAGATATCGAATTAAAACCTCCGCCATTGTTTTCAAGTGGCATATTTACCAACCGATTTCATTAACGAAAAAATTCTAAAAAATTTTTTTGTAAAAATACCATTTTCGTCGAAAAATGGTAAGGGTACCCCCTTCTCATTTTTCAACTTTTAAAATGGCGAAATATTTTTTTTCGAGATATCGATTTTTTACCACCTCCATTGGCTTCAAGTGGCCCATTTCCGGCTCAAAACACACGCAACTTGTCTTTTTTTCGAAATTTTTAAAATTGACCATTTTCAGCATAGGGAATCCTGTGTTAAATTTTGCGAAACGGCACTTTTTTTCAAAAAATTTCGAGATATCGAATTAAAACCTCCGCCATTGTTTTCAAGTGGCATATTTACCAACCGATTTCATTAACGAAAAAATTCTAAAAAATTTTTTTGTAAAAATACCATTTTCGTCGAAAAATGGTAAGGGTACCCCCTTCTCATTTTTCAACTTTTAAAATGGCGAAATATTTTTTTTCGAGATATCGATTTTTTACCACCTCCATTGGCTTCAAGTGGCCCATTTCCGGCTCAAAACACACGCAACTTGTCTTTTTTTCGAAATTTTTAAAATTGACCATTTTCAGCATAGGGAATCCTGTGTTAAATTTTGCGAAACGGCACTTTTTTTCAAAAAATTTCGAGATATCGAATTAAAACCTCCGCCATTGTTTTCAAGTGGCATATTTACCAACCGATTTCATTAACGAAAAAATTCTAAAAAATTTTTTTGTAAAAATACCATTTTTGTCGAAAAATGGTAAGGGTACCCCCTTCTCATTTTTCAACTTTTAAAATGGCGAAATATTTTTTTTCGAGATATCGATTTTTTACCACCTCCATTGGCTTCAAGTGGCCCATTTCCGGCTCAAAACACACGCAACTTGTCTTTTTTTCGAAATTTTTAAAATTGACCATTTTCAGCATAGGGAATCCTGTGTTAAATTTTGCGAAACGGCACTTTTTTTCAAAAAATTTCGAGATATCGAATTAAAACCTCCGCCATTGTTTTCAAGTGGCATATTTACCAACCGATTTCATTAACGAAAAAATTCTAAAAAATTTTTTTGTAAAAATACCATTTTTGTCGAAAAATGGTAAGGGTACCCCCTTCTCATTTTTCAACTTTTAAAATGGCGAAATATTTTTTTTCGAGATATCGATTTTTTACCACCTCCATTGGCTTCAAGTGGCCCATTTCCGGCTCAAAACACACGCAACTTGTCTTTTTTTCGAAATTTTTAAAATTGACCATTTTCAGCATAGGGAATCCTGTGTTAAATTTTGCGAAACGGCATTTTTTTTCAAAAAATTTCGAGATATCGAATTAAAACCTCCGCCATTGTTTTCAAGTGGCATATTTACCAACCGATTTCATTAACAAAAAAATTCTAAAAAATTTTTTTGTAAAAATAACATTTTTGTCGAAAAATGGTAAGCCTATGGTACCCCTACAATTTTTCGACAAAAATGGTATTTTTAGAAAAAAATTTTTTAGAATTTTTTCGTTAATGAAATCGGTTGGTAAATATGCCACTTGAAAACAATGGCGAAGGTTTTAATTCGATATCTCGAAATTTTTTGAAAAAAAGTGCCGTTTCGCAAAATTTAACACAGGATTCCCTATGCTGAAAATGGTCAATTTTTAAAATTTCGAAAAAAAAGACAAGTTGCGTGTGTTTTGAGCCGGAAATGGGCCACTTGAAGCCAATGGAGATGGTAAAAAATCGATATCTCGAAAAAAAATATTTGGCCATTTTAAAAGTTGAAAAATGAGAAGGGGGTACCCTTACCATTTTTCGACAAAAATGGTATTTTTACAAAAAAATTTTTTAGAATTTTTTCGTTAATGAAATCGGTTGGTAAATATGCCACTTGAAAACAATGGCGAAGGTTTTAATTCGATATCTCGAAATTTTTTGAAAAAAAGTGCCGTTTCGCAAAATTTAACATAGGATTCCCTATGCTGAGAATGGTCAATTTTAAAAATTAAAAAAAAAATACAAGTCGCATGTGTTTTGAGCCGGAAATGGGCCACTTGAAGCCAATGGAGATGGTAAAAAATCGATATCTCGAAAAAAAATATTTTGCCATTTCAAAAGTCGAAAAATGGTAAGGGTACCCCCTTCTCATTTTTCCACTTTCGAAATGGCCAAATATTTTTTTTCGAGATATCGATTTTTTACCACCTCCATTGGCTTCAAGTGGCCCATTTCCGGCTCAAAACACACGCAACTTGTCTTTTTTTCGAAATTTTAAAAATTGACTATTTTCAGCATAGGGAATCCTGTGTTAAATTTTGCGAAACGGCACTTTTTTTCAAAAAATTTCGAGGTATCGAATTAAAACCTCCGCCATTGTTTTCAAGTGGCATATTTACCAACCGATTTCATTAACGAAAAAATTCTAAAAAATTTTTTTTGTAAAAATACCATTTTTTTTCGAAAAATTGTAAGGGTACCCCCTTCTCATTTTTCAACTTTAAAAATGGCCAAATATTTTTTTTCGATATATCCATTTTTTACCACCTCCATTGGCTTCAAGTGGCCCATTTCCGGCTCAAAACACACGCAACTTGTCTTTTTTTCGAAATTTTAAAAATTGACCATTTTCAGCATAGGGAATCCTGTGTTAAATTTTGCGAAACGGCACTTTTTTTCAAAAAATTTCGAGATATCGAATTAAAACCTCCGCCATTGTTTTCAAGTGGCATATTTACCAACCGATTTCATTATCGAAAAAATTCTAAAAAATTTTTTTTCAAAAATACCATTTTTTTCGAAAAATTGTAAGGGTACCCCGTTCTTGTTTTTCCACTTTCAAAATGGTAGTTGCATGGCTGAATGTTCAAATCGAAAGTTCAATAGATGGATAGGTGACCATTCAGATCGAGAGTTCAGTAGATGAATGGGTGACGGTTCAAGTAGGGAGTCCAGTAGATGGATGGGTGACCGTACGAATCGAAAGTCCAGTAGTTGGATGAGTGAAAATGTTCAAATCGAGAGTTCAGTAAATGGATAGGTGATCGTTCAAATCGAGAGTTCGGTAGTTGGATGGGTGACCTTTCAATTCGCAAGTTCAGTAGATCGATGGACAGATGATCCCTTATCCCTTATCCGTAGTTTCCTTATCAGATTACTAATTTAGAGATCTTGGGCAATCGGAGCGCTGCAGCGCTAACAAATTTCCGCTCGCGCGCGGCAGCGCGCGTCATTGTCCCTAGTATTTTAAAACACACATTTTGAAAATAAATAATAATCGCCAAAATAAACAACATTTAACGATCTTCAATTTGCCAGTAATCTAGTTGATTTTTAATGAAAACTGGATTTGTCGCAGACAAAAATGCGCCTTCGGGGTCACAGACTGGGACAGGGTCACAAACTGGCCCGTTTATCTCTTACAGTTTGCGATAAAGCACTTTACATGGATTTCTTTTCAGTAATAGACTTTGTGACGATTTTTGGAATATTCGGAGAATTTCACAGAATCGGCGTGCACACTCGTTCGACCTGTGCGAGTTCCACAACATTTTGTATCCTACAAAATAGATGCTGTAGAAATTTTGAGCGGCCATGTTGGTTTTCACGACCGTCTGTAATGTTCGGTTTTCTTAATTTCGTTTGACAACATAGACATGGTCAGTCTTACAGCCCTGTAAAGTTTAAAGCATGTGCGTAGCATATCAATGATGTAAAGTCGATTCTACGAAATCGCCGCGTTCCGTTAGTAAAACAGGAAGGGTACTGCGTCCCTTAAAATAATGTGAAAGTCACGTGACTGCGCCACGAGAACGAGAGAGATGCTGTTATTTGCCCTCCCACTACAGTGAGAGACAAAGCACGAGAGAGTTTTTCACATGGCGTTAACGGGACTTTGAATGATAAGGGCACCTCCATTCTCGATTCTTGTACACGGCTACGGCGACGAGACTTTTAGATATTACTAGCAACTTATTTCATTTCTTTTAGGTTCGGTGTGCCCATCTTACTAATGAAACGGGCAATATGAATTTCTATTCCCAACGGGTCATCGACCTAAGTCCTTCAGCACCGCAGATAGAAAAACGTGCCGCTAAACGGGTATCGTACCATTGGTACCGCCACCGTTCCGTCGCCGTGCTGACATTTTTCTATCTGGGGCCCTTATTATCAGTTTTATTATTTCATTTTTTTTATTCACGCTTTAATTAATAATGTTGACGAAACTCGGGCTGCCAGCACTACAGTACTATAGATGATAACTATAATAAAGGAATTTGAAATTATATAACAAAACAAAATCAGGAGTTGCGATTGAAAAAAAAAATGTCCTTGTTTATAAATATTTTGTATTGAACATTGTCTGAACATCGCCAGCGGGACAAATTCGTTCGACGTCTCGGTCAACGACTCGCGGGCGAATAAAGTGGATTCATATTGCCGGGGAGGTTCAACTTACACGTGTATTATCACGGCGATACGCCAGTGTTGACGAAACTTTGATAGCGTGTCGCCAACTGTCGAGCTCAATGTTGAAGCGTTTATCAATCGACAATGCAAATTCATCGGTTAATCTAAGCAACGGCTCATCGCGGCGATAGGTTATCACACTTGTCACTGACACCGAACTGATAACTTCGCGACAATGTCCAGCTTATATAATTCCTCCTGTTCATTTGGCTTTTTAAAAGCTCTCGCCGCCGAAAGTTGACGAAAGGAGTCCAACGAATAATTTCTTTTCCTCGCACTCGTCGGTACGGTAAGACGATTTCGTTACATTATAAACACCAATAGCCGGACGATCGGTAAAAAAATTATTCTACACACAAGTCGATAGAAGTACTAAAAAAAAAATCAATGAGCGAACCTTCGATTATGAAAAAAAAAAAAAAACAAACTTTGTCAGAAGAACATAATTTTTACAATGTCGTTCGCCGTATGTAGACGCATAATTGCCCGAACGTTGAAAAAAAGAAAATCCAAAAATGTATTCATTATTTTTATTCACTTTGCAAAAGGATATTGGACTTTATATTACTTTTATTTCACTCGGTCGGAAAATGTTAGTTTTTGCGCAAGTTTCGCAAAACCCCCCCATTTTCACACCTTGTGAAATAAAATAGTATGCGATACTTGTGCGGTGCAGCGAAATTTATGAGAAGGCTGCGAAGTGAGTCGCACTCGTCGCACTCGTACCACAGAGAGCACTCGTGCGATTCGGCTCGTGCTCCTGTGGTACTCGTGCGGCTCGTGCCATTCACTTCGCAGCCTTCGCATAAACTCCGCTTTACCGCACTCGTACCGCAAAGTACTAATTTTCCGATGTGGTGTTCCGTGGTGTCCAGAGGTCCTTGAAGTCCTTGGAGTCCTGGAATTGTCCTTGAATTTTTTATTTCCCCGAAAATTTGAGTTTGTTTAAAAATGTATGTTTAGTTTAGTAAATGTTTTTGTCTTTTTTTTTTAATGAACTGCCACGTATTTCGATGTATTTTTTCCCGCTGAATACGAATCCGCTGGCCTTTTTGGGGCTAAAGTACAGTGAGACATTGAAAGTCTCGATTTTATGCACGACAAATCGTATTTTTGGGATTTAAATGAAAAATATTGGGTTGGTAGTAAAATAATTGTTATATTCGTGATCAGCGGGAAAAAATACGTGGAATATAGCCTTGAAATAAAAAAAAATCGATTGAACAAGGATTTTTCCATTTTCGAGCCATTTTTGGAAAAACGTCAATTTTCGTGATTTTCAAAGGTCGATATCTCGGCTCCCAATGGAGCTAGGAAAATTCTGTAGTGCCCATCGTGTTCTACGGAAAAAAACACACAGAATAAGGCCTTGTGCAAACAATCGATTTATCGTCCAGTTCGAGGACGTTGAAAAACGTGAAAAATGGATTGGAAAGGGGTAGCCTTGGCATTTTTTATGAAATATTTTTTGTCGGTATGAAATGTTTTTTTTTTTCGTTTATAAAATTAACTGCGACGTATTTCGGAGTATTTTTGTGCGCTGAACATGAATCTGCTGGTCTTTTTGTGCGTAAGTGCAGTTGGACATTTGTATCTTCGATTTTATGCACTGAAAACAGTTTGCTCTAATGTGAAATCTAAAATATTGGGTTTGGAGCAAAATGAACGTCATATTCGTGATCAAGGGGCCGTAATATTTTAATAAAGTGACTTTTACGGGGGAGAACTGTTCGAGGGCTATGCAACCCTACCTTACTTTCATGGCATTCAATGCCGACAATTTTACATGCATCTCGGCACAGTATTAAATTTAATGATTAAAACTGAAAGGTCTGACGATTTTTCTTCAACGATCCTTTTTGCAGCCAGCCATTCGATATAATTCCGCATTGAGAACACAACTTTCGTCATATCCAACTCTACACAACTGAGACTAGATCGAAGCACAAAAAAAAAAAAAAAAATCAATAAAAATGTCGGGTACATTCGAGATTGCAAATGGCGCTATCGATAATAATCCAGCGGTATCGAATGAAGGATATTGGGCGATCGACGACGACATCGTAATCACCGGTTTATCGGGGCGTTTTCCCGAGTCGTCGAACATCGAGGAGTTCAAGCAGAATCTTATGGACGGTGTGGATATGGTGACCGAGGACGAGAGACGATGGCCTCCGGGTCTTTACGGACTGCCCGCCCGTAACGGAAAGTTGAAAGAACTGAAGTGCTTCGACGCGCAATTCTTCGGCGTTATGCCGAAGCAAGCGAGCGTGATGGATCCGCAGATGAGAATGCTCTTGGAGCTGACCCACGAGGCTATAGTAGACGCCGGTGTGAATCCCGTGGATCTTCGGGGCTCGAGAACTGGCGTCTTCGTCGGTGTCTCGACCACCGAATCTGAGGAATACTGGATGAGCGATCCCGACAAAGTGAACGGATACGAATTGATCGGATGTTCCCGTACGATGTTTCCGAATCGCATTTCTTACAGCTTCGACTTTAAAGGACCATCATTCGCCGTCGACACGAGCTCCTCGTCGTCACTCTACGCGATGCACCAGGCTGTGCTGCACATGCGAGCGGGACAGTGCGACTCGGCGATAGTCGGAGGTGTTAATCTGGTGCTCAAACCAACGAGATCGTTGGGGCTGAACCGATTGAACATGCTCTCTCGGGACGGGGCTTGCAAGACGTTCGACGCGTCTGCGAACGGGTACGTTCGCTCCGAATCGGCGGTCGTTGTGTTGATGCAAAAGTCGCGGGACGCAAGGAGAATCTACTCGACGGTCGTGAATTCCAAGACCAACAACGACGGGTACAAGGTTCAGGGTATCGCCTTCCCGTGCGGTTCTATGCAGAATAGTCTGATGAGAGAATTGTTCGCCGAAGCCAAGATCGATCCGACGGAAGTGGTGTACATCGAGACGCACGGTACCGGTACCAAAGTCGGCGATCCCGAGGAGGTGAACTCGATAGCCGATCTGTTTTGCGGAGGCAGAGAGGCTCCTCTGCTGGTGGGTTCGGTGAAATCGAACATGGGACACTCCGAGGCGGGCGCCGCTATGACCTCGATCACCAAAGTGCTCGTAGCCATGGAGACCGGCGTCATACCGGCGAATTTGCATTACAAAGAACCGAATCGTGAGATCGCGGCGTTGAACGACGGAAGGGTCGAGGTGATCGACAAACCAACACCGTGGAAGGGCGGACTGGTCGCTATTAACTCGTTCGGTTTCGGCGGAGCGAACGCTCACATACTTTTGCGCAGCAATCCGAAGCCAAAGTTGTCGCCGGTGATGAACGTCGGTGTACCGAAGATGGTAACGGTTTCCGGTCGCACCGCGGAGGCTGTTAATTTCTTGCTCGACAAGATCGAGGAGCACGCGAAGGACGATGAGTTTGTATCGTTGATACACGGTCTTCACGTCAAAGATATGATCGGGCACGTTTACCGTGGTTACGAGATATTGGGCGATGAGCGCGTGCGCGAGGTTACCGAATTCATGCAGGACGAACGTCCTGTATGGTACGTTTTCTCGGGTATGGGAGCCCAGTGGGCCGGAATGGTAAAAGAACTTTGGCCGATAGAGTGTTTCCAGCGGAGCGTGCGACGTTCCGCCGACGCCCTCGAGCCCGAGGGAATCGATCTTCTCGATCTTATTCTCAATGCAACGGACGCAACTTTCTCTGACGTTCTGCACAGTTTCGTATCGATCGCTGCCGTTCAAGTGGCCCTCGTCGATGTCCTCACCCTGATCGGTATAGAACCGGACGGTTTAGTCGGTCATTCGATCGGCGAATTATGCTGCGCCTACGCGGACGGTGCATTGACAGCAGAGCAGACCGTCCTCGCTGCGTACTGGCGAGGAAAATCCATTCTCGAATCGAACCTTTCGCCCGGTGCGATGGTGGCCGTCGGTCTCAGCTGGAAAGAAGCTAAGAAACATTGCCCACCAGAAATCGACGTCGCCTGCCACAATTCGCCGGACTTGTCGACAGTTTCCGGTCCGGCCGACTCCATCCCGAAATTCGTCGATGAACTCAAGAAGGAAGATATCTTCGCCAAAGTCGTACCCAGTTCCGGTGTGGCCTTTCACAGCCGATACGTGGCTGAAGTCGGTCCTAAGTTTCGTGCGAATCTGGAAAGAATCATTCCCAATTCGAAACCGCGTAGCTCGAGATGGATATCGAGTTCCGTACCGGAGAAGGCTTGGGGAACACCACTGGCCCAACTTAGCTCGCCGGCGTACCATGCCAACAATCTTTTGTCACCGGTATTGTTCCAAGAGGCGCTGAACCACGTGCCGGACAACGCTATCGTCATAGAGATCGCACCTCACTGCCTTCTGCAGTCGATTCTGCGAAAATCGCTACCCTCCACGGTGACCAACATTGGTCTTCAGAAGCGCGATTATCCGAATAATCTTCAATTTTTGTTTTCGAGTATCGGTAAGATCTACAACGCCGGTGGACAACCGGTCGTCAGCAGATTTTATCCGGCGGTCAGTCATCCCGTTGGTCGTGGAACGCCTACGCTCAGTTCTCTGGTGAAATGGGATCACTCCGTCGAGTGGCCGGTAGCCGATTTCTCCGGTATTTCATCGGGTTCGGGAGAAACGATCGAGGAGTTCGATCTGTCGACGGAGAATGACGCCCATCTCGCCGGTCACACGATAGACGGAAGAATCCTCTTCCCGACCACGGGCTATCTCACGATCGCTTGGAAAACATTCGCCAAGCTTCGCGGAACCGACCACAATCAATTGCCGGTCGTAATGGAGAACGTGCAGTTTCTTCGGGCAACGATAATGCCGAAAGCGGGTCCCGTGAGATTCTTGGTGAATGTCTTCAGCGGCACCGGTGACTTTGAGATATGCGAGGGTGGATCGCTCGCGGTTACAGGAAGGATACGTGTGTCGGAAGATATCGAGAGAGAACAGCCTGATCTACCGATTCCCATGACGAACAATGAACCGGAATTGTTGGAACTATGGACGAACGACATCTACAAAGACCTCGGGCTGCGAGGCTACGATTACAGCGGAATGTTCCGGGGTATCAGGAGCGCGAACAATCGCGCTTCGGTCGGAGAACTCACATGGGACGACAACTGGGTTACCTTCATCGATACCATGTTGCAGTTCGGCATTATTGACAAGAACTCGCGCGATCTTCACTTACCAACGGGGCTTCGATATGTCGCTATTAATCCCCGGATGCACAAAAATCTCGCGGAAAATCTCACGAAGGACGAGGGTATTCCTGTCTACAGTTATCCGAATATCGGTGTAGTTAAGTCCGGTGGCATAGAGCTGAGAGGAACGAAGACTTCAGTCGCACCGAGAAGACAACAGGCTCAGGCGGCGCCCAAGCACGAGCGTTACGTCTTCGTCCCTTACGAAAATTCTCAGGCTCTCTTCGAAAATCCGCAGAGAGCAATGTCCAACGGCATCAGCGTTCTTCTTCAAACTGTTGTCGAGAATCTGGGAGCTTTGAAGATAAAAGCCATTGAAGTAACTGGCGAACGGAAAGCCGAAGATCTGCTCGCGCCGTTGATCATCGAGACGTTGCTCGACCAACCTTCCATCGTCGTGAGTGCCAGCAGCGGTTCTTCCCTGGTAGATTCTGCGACATTCAAAATCGCCGATAAAACGACCGGTAGTTTTCGCACAAAAATACGTCCACTGAGAAACAAAAAAAATTGTTGCATTAACCGAATTCGCGGTCACATACGTTCAAAGCTGTTATTTGGTTGGTAAAACTAAACCATTCTTTTATCAAACGATTATTCGCTTTAGTCGATTCAAAATATTTTGATTTAAACAAAAAATGCTATTGTACCAACTGAATAACGCCTTTGAACGCGGGGGAGCGCACCTTGGTTCATCTAACAATTTTTTTTTTCCTCAGTGTCCGGTAAAACGGCTGTTGAAACGATTTCATCCGCGTCCGTGCGAGCCACATACGAGCAGCTTCCAGTGAGAGCTTTCAGTCTGGTTGTTTTACATTTTGTGGCTGGACGAACTACCGCGGAAACGACCGTTCAAAAGACCTTTCAGTCCGATTGTCGTTAATGCGGTCGTTTTTTCGGTTGACAATAAAAAAAAAAACGACCGGACTGAAAAGTGTTTTGAAAAGACGTTTTCGCAGTGGTTCATTCGCTCGTTAATTGTAAAACCACCTGACTGAAAGCCCTCCCTGGAAGCTGCTCGTATGTGGCTGGTACGGACACGGATAAAGTCGTTGTGACTGTCGTTTTCGCGGACGTATTTTTGTCCGAAAACGACCGGTCGTTTACTCGGTCGCATTGACGGTGGTTTGGTGGTGGTTTTTCAAGTCGCGGAACTTACCAGGGTTCTATTCGATTTTTTTTTTATGGAAAAAAACTTAGATTTTTATAAGCTGTTTTTTTTTTGTTACAGGTCGACATGCAGATTGCTTCGATGGCCCCGGAAAACTATGCCGCTCTTGCCGATCGCTGGGGCGTGAAGAACATAGTTGGAGACGCTCACAAAGTTCCACCCGGGCAGGATCTTCAGCTCGTCATAGCCGCAAACGTTCTCGGCAACGGAGAGTCGGCTGTTCTGAAAAATCTGGCTGCATCCCTGAAGCCCGGTGGTTACATTCTACTCGAGGAGACCGGTACGATTCGGAAGTCGAACGTTCGAAACACCGGTCTGCTCTACGTCGGTGAACAGGTTGTGCCCGGCAAGACTTACCTGTTGCTGAAACAAGAGGAGGAGCGTGCCGAGCCAATTGTAATCCAGATAACCGAAAAGAATTTCTCCTGGCTCGAGGACGTTAAGGCTGCGCTTAAAAAATCCGAGCTTGACGGTGACCACGTACTGCTGTTCAGCCAGGGCGAAGAACTTCTCGGACTCATCGGCCTGATGAATTGCATCAGACTCGAAGCCGGTGGTACGAACGCTCGTTACGTCTTCATTCAGGACAAGAACGCACCGAAATTCTCGCTATCGACTGCTCTTTACTCCGAACAATTAAACAAACAATTGATGGCTAACGTGCTCAAGGGCGGACAGTGGGGAAGCTATCGTTACTTGCCGCTTGATCAGCAGAGCTGCGTCTCTTCGGTACAGGTCGAACACGCCTATATCGATGCACTTAGAACGGGAGATCTGAGTAGTTTGCGATGGGTCCAGGGTCCTCTCAGCTATTGTCTGCCGAAAAAGAATTCCGACAAGGAACTCTGCAGCGTGTACTACAGTGCCTTGAATTTTAAGTGAGTCACATAAAAAAATCCAATTCGGTCCTTCGGTTGCGCAATTTTTATATAATAATAATGATAATAATAATTTATTGGATGCTCATTGCATATGAAAGTATACATTTTACATTTTACGATAACGGTCTTCAGATTCTTAACAGTACTCCATTTTTAATAGTTTATTACTGCTTTCCAAGCATGAGCAGGTCGCCTAAACGCTATAATCTTATATAATCTTATATAATATTTTGGTTATATAATATTATATAATCTTATATAATATTTTGGAAGGATGTTTACTTGTCCAAATCTTCAAAAATTCGGGAGGGCCCCTAAATGCCCTGATTATTCTAAGTTTTCCACAAAAACGCCCTCCCAGACTATGATAACTATCCCCTTTTATACTATTTTGGTTCTATTCTGTTCGTGTCGGTTAGTTGTGCATGGAAGAGCGGTCTGCAACAGCGCTCAGCACTATCGTCGCGTGCAAAAAAAAAAAAAAAAAAAACGTTACTTCCGATCCGGAGATCTGATTTTTCGACTGGAACTATATACAGTATAGTAAAGCATATATGGCACGAGAATAGTGTAATAGCGGAATAGTTATCATGGCCTGGGAGGGGGTTGCCTAGGGAGAAACCCTGGACTCTTGAAAGGTGGGCCAAACAAACGAACCAACTTTCCAAAGTGTATTAAACATTAATTTTTTTCTCGCTTTTCTCAGAGACCTCATGTTGGCAACCGGAAAATTAACCGCCGATGCACTTTCGGAAAATCTGGGGGGTCAGGTCGGTATCCTCGGTCTCGAGTTCGCCGGTCGCGACAGTAAGGGTCGTCGCGTGATGGGAATGGTGGCGGCTGGTGGTCTCGCGACGACGGTCCTCGCGGATCCTCGATTCATGTGGGAAGTGCCGGACAAGTGGAGTCTCGAGGAAGCCGCGACGATCCCAGTTCGTCACGCGACGAGTTACTACGCTCTGGTCATGAAAGGAGGTTTGAAGCCCGGCTCGAGCGTTCTCATTCACGCAGGTTCCGGTGGTGTGGGCCAGGCCAGTATCTCTATCTGTCTTCGGGCCGGATGCAAAGTATTCACGACCGTGGGATCGCAGGAGAAGCGAGACTTCCTGAAGAAGAGATTCCCGCAATTAACGGACAGAAACATCGGCAACTCCAGGGACACGAGCTTCGAGCGGCTCGTGCTGAGGGAGACCAACGGCGTCGGTGTCGACATAGTCTTAAATTCACTGACCGACGAGAAACTTCACGCGAGCCTCCGCTGCATGGCTCCGGGCGGTCGTTTCCTCGAGATCGGTAAATCCCACCTGTCGACCAAGACCGAACCGGACATGTCGGTCTTCCCGAAAAATACCAGCTTCCACATTATATCTTTGGACGCTCTCATCGAGAGAGACTCGCCGGAGAAGCGCGAAGTCGTCAGACTCGTGAGCGAAGGTATAGAGAGCGGTGAAGTTGAGCCACTTCCGGTTACGGTATTTACCGATCGACAAATCGAGCAGAGTTTCCGTCACATGACCACGGGAAAACACATAGGCAAAGTTTTGGTGAAGGTGCGTGACGAGGAGACTCGAAAATCAACGAAACCGACAACCAAGACTGTCGCAGCCGTGCCAAGAACTCACATGAACCCCGACAAGTCGTACGTACTTGTAGGCGGTCTCGGAGGATTCGGTCTCGAGCTCGCTAACTGGCTCATCACCAGGGGTGCCAGACACGTTGTCCTGACGTCGCGCTCGGGTGTTCGCACCGGTTATCAATCACTGTGCATTCGTCGTTGGCGCGAAAATGGGATCGACATCGTTGTATCGACCACTAACGCGACTACCATGGCCGGAGCTGCAAAAATCATCGAAGAAGCAAACGGAATCGCACCGGTCGGTGGTATCTTCAATCTCGCCGCTGTTATCAAGGACGCTCTGATAGAGAATCAGGAAGCGAGCCATTTCGAAGCCGTGGCTTTGCCGAAACTCAACGGTACGAAGAGTCTCGATGCCGCGTCGCGAAAACTCTGTCCATCGCTCGATTACTTCGTTTGCTTCTCGTCACTTTCTTGCGGCAGAGGTAACGTCGGACAAACCAACTACGGTCTCGCTAATTCGGCGATGGAGAGAATCGTCGAGCGGAGACAGACCGATGGATTTCCAGGGCTGGTGATTCAGTGGAGTTTGATCGGAGATGTTGGTCTCGTACTCGGTGAGTCAATTTTTTTTTTTTTTTTTTTTTTGCCTCCTAAGTACCAGCGGACAGCCTGAGCCCACGTGAGTTCAGAGAGGATTGAGAGAGTAATTGCGAACACTTCTCGACGGGATAGAAATCTGAAAAAAAATCAAGCATGTGGAAGGTGCTGAAAATATTGATTATGCATAATAATAATTCCAAAATGTTATTAACAAATTAACGAAAAAAACATTTCTCAACAAATCACCCGGCAACCTAACTTTTTTTTTTTATGAAAACGATTTGGTAATTTTTGAAAATCGCGTTTTTAGTTAATAAAAAAACGTCATGGACAAAAATTACACAAAATTCTGAAAAAAAATTCATACGTATTCAAAAGGATTAACAAATTGTTTTTATATGAATAAAAAGTTAAGTTGCCGGGGGATTTGTTGAAAATAGATTTTTTTTCATCAATTTGTTAATAACATTTTGGAATTATTATTATGCATAATCAATATTTTCAGCACCTTCCACATGCTTGATTTTTTTTCAGATTTCTATCCCGTCGAGAAGTGTTTGCAATTCTCTCTCAATTCTCTCTGAACTCACGTGGGCTCAGGCTGTCCGCTGGTAGCACCTTAAATTAATAAAGCCGATCAATATTAGAAAATTTACATCATTTTATTTTTGCTTTTACAACGTTTCATTTCCAAGAAACTATGGGCAACAACGAAACGGAAGTGCAGGGAACGATACCTCAGCGTATGGCCAGTTGTTTGGAGACGATGGATAGCTTTCTTCGGCAGACACATCCGATTCTCGCGTCTATGGTACTGGCTGAGAAACACAAGCCCGGCGATGCGCCCGGCCAAATGAGTATCGTTGAGGCTGTGGGTAATATATTGGGTATCAGAGACGCAAACTCAGTAAACGCGAACAGCAGCTTGCTGGATCTCGGTATGGATTCGTTAATGGGTACGGACATAAAGCGGACCCTCGAGACGAGCTACGACCTGATAATGTCGGCCTCGGAGATTCGTGACCTAACGTTCGCGACTCTCCGATCGTTAGCTTCCGGTGGCGCGAAAGCGTCGATGAAGAAAGCACCTGGCAGTTCATCGACGCTCTAGGACTCTTCGCTCTTTACGTTCCATTCTTCCGGCACCGAACTGGATCCTAGTTAGAAAGCCGGTCCGGTCCCGTCCGAAAACACAATAACTTCTCGAAGAGACTTTGGAGACTTTGGAGACTTTAGATCTATATATCTCAGGAGACTTTGGAGACTTTAGAAGGGGACGAACCCTGTACAGGTGGAACAGATATAAAAAAATGTATATCTTAGGAGACTTTGGATCTATATCCGAGATGCGATCTGAGAGGCCTCGAGTACGAAGAGCGAAACTAGGCCGACCGACGCTGGAGGACAGAAGAAGGGGGGGAACTGATCGAGACGTATAAAATCCTGAATGGGCACTACGCAATAAATGGGCTCGACATTTTCAAACCCTCGAGAAATCGCCAATTACGGGGACACAGAGCGATATTGGAGACGAGACCATTCCAAAGAAACCCATGGAAGAATATGCTATCGAACAGGGTGGTGAGTGCGTGGAACTCACTCCCAGCTGCAATAATTGAATTCGAGTCAATCAACCAATTTAAAAACGGATGTAAGTTGTAAGCTTCCTTTCTGTAAATATTGATAAGAATAATAATATATATTTTAGGAGATTTTCGAGACTTTGGATTTATCTAGCGATTTCTATAAAATTGTATGCAGTATAATATACTTTTGTACAGCGGTTTCTATATACAAAGTGTACTTTTCACCCATAACTTATCCATTTTCAAATTTCATTTATTTGCGTTTTACTTATATATACACATTATTCTTACCATTAATACTGTTCGATCGTTGACTCGTTTGGACAGTGTCGAGCCATTGAATACATTCGACGAAGAACCGGAAGTTTCGGCTAAGCGCGTTTCGAAGCTTTGCCGATGAAGCTCGGATCGGGTATTGCAGCATTTGCATCACAGGTGAACGACACAGTTAGAGCGTACCGCGTACCGGAAATAACCCGCTCGACGGCGTGGCGATTCTCGGCACCCGATGTAAACATCGAGACTCGACCTGATTAAAAAATTTTTAAAAACGTTTCTTTAATCGTATCACGGAGCAGCACATTTTTCTCGTTCTCGGCTGCATCCGGCACTCACCCTTTCGCGGTTCTATCGTCGAGTTTACGTTGTTCTCGTCTATGAAAACGAATCGTCCGCCCTCGAAGTCTCTCCCGTAGTCGTTCAAGTACAGCAACGACGTGTAGTGGAACCATTCGTAAGTTACCTGAAAATAATCGAATCATCGTTGATGATTTACTGCCAGCCTCTCACAAGCTGATTGTTCAACGATCGATAATTAATAGCGCACCCTATCGACGTGAGGCAACCAATACTCGTCGCGGACGTTCTTGGCGGGCGCATTGGTCATCCGCGAGAAGAACGTCGGCTTGGTCAAATAAATCCTATTGGCATCCACTCCGAAATGATGAGCCACTGCGTGCTGAATTTTGGTTTTGACGACTCTGCGAACAATTGTGAAGTGGGATTTTAGTCTTGACAACTCTGCAAACGATTGTGAAGCCGGATTTTAGTCTTGACTGCTCTGCAAACAATTGTGAAGTGGGATTTTAATCTTGACGGCTATGCAAATAATTGTGAAGTGGGATTTTAGTCTTGACAACTCTGCAAACGATTGTGAAGGGGGATTTTAGTCTTGATGACGCTGCAAACAATTGTGAAGTCTAATTTAAGTCTTGACAACTCTGCGACCAATTGTCGAGCATAATTTAACTCTTCACGACTCTGCGAACAATCGTTAACAATTGCGCTTCACAATTGTTCGCAGAGTTGTCAAGACTAAAATTATACACAAGTATAATTATAGTCTTTACGACTCCGTGAACAATTGCGAAGTATAATATATATCGCAGCTGCGACTTAAAAGATTAGAAAAGTCAATTACTCGCAGCGGACAACATACTTGTAAATTGCCAAATCAGCGCTATTTAATATCTTGCTCGCTTCCTCCAAGGTGTAGATATTGACGATGCCCGTTCCCTGGCTCAGAGCTCCGCTGTGAAGATCCAGTATGCTGGCTCCTCCCGCCGAACCCCCCAGATTGATGCCGTTTGTGGCCATTTTCAGAAGAACGTCCGTCTCCGTCGCTGTGACTAATTTGTCCGTGACTATCCGACCGCATTTCTCCGGCATGCAGCCCGTATAGCTATCCAGTTCGGCTTTGTATTCCGGCGAGCAGTCCACGTACTGCGTTCTACTCAGCAAAACATCCTTCTGCTTGGCCAGAGCTATCTCCTTGCCTCGCGTGCTGTTGTACCACACGACTACCAGCACTCCGAGTATGAGAATCGATCTCGACCATACTTTTTGATAGGGAATCGTCAAGTATGGACCGTACTTTCTGCAAATCAATATTATTTTTATTTTTACCTATTCTGTATTGATAGGTAAAATATATATGTTTATTGACGGACTATATGTTTATTGACGGACTATATATTTAATGACGGACTACTCGTTTTACAGTTTTATCAAAATAGAACATTTCAGTAACTATTTGACTTCGTCTGTTATCACATGTGTTCCCTTCTGGCTTCGAAACAAATACAAAATTAAATAATAACACTAGTTACAAATTCACGAATTAGGTCAATTATCTTGGGTGAAATCAGTTTTGGAGTACATAAAAAAAATATATATGCAGAGATATAGCAGAACGTCGGATCCGTTATAATTTATTATGCGAGTTATTAGTAATATTTGAAAAATTATTTAACGTCGGCGATTGAACCAACAATAATTACACCGCGATTAAGCCAAGCCAACAATAAAATATTGTGTAATAAGAATAATAATACAATATTATTATTATTATTATCATTATCATCATCGGGCATTATTTACTGAATTAATTCATCAATAAGCGCATTCACCTGGGAGTTAAATGTAAATGAAACAAAAACGATAAAAATGTTTAAGAATGAAATAAATAAATAAATATAAAAGACACAGTACCACAAGAATGGAAGGCCGTTAGACAATTTTTTAATCGTTTCATTGTTGACAACGCTCGAATTCGACGTGATTTTGACGTTTACGAACTCACGGCTTGACATTGTCGTCGTCGGTAGTCGGAACCGCGTCCTCCTTCTTGTCTTGCTCGCTCGACTTATCCTTATTCGCGTCCTTGCGCTTAGTTTTTTTCGGCTCGTTGGACATGTTTAAGTTTATTTTTTATCGCGAAATCAACGAACGTACGACCGGCTCGCAGCCATTGTTCGCTCCACCGCGGAAGCCACGAGAGTAGGTGCGGGTTTTTTTTTTTTTTTTTTTTCTATCCGCCGCGCCAGGACACGCGGAGCTACGAAACACTGCCGCGAAGTTAAGGGGAAGTGAAACAGCTGTGCGAGCGAGAGAGATAGATGCAATTTTCAAATTAACTTTGTTGAATGTGCTAATTTTGTTGAGAAAAAAAAATGAATTCGGGCCGTATGCGAAATCACCGTGCGCATCCGGCGCGAATTTGCTTTTTCCTCAATAAAATTAACACCTTTGAGAAAAGTTACAGTTTTCATTACCTATCGTGATATTTCATTTCCCGTTCAGGGGAAGTGAAACAGCCCCTGATAGACAAGCGGCACAAAAAGTAGCAATATTGGCGCGATATTTGCGACATGTGCGGCACATGTCGCAATTATTGCGCCAACTGCTACTTTTTGTGCCGCTTGTCTATCAGGGAGCTGTGCTTGCGAGAAACATACATGCAATTTTCAAATTAACTTTATTGAATGTGCTCATTTTTTTGAAAAAAAAAAAAAAATGAATTCGGAATTTGCTTTTTCCTCAATAACACCCTTAAGTTACAGTTTTCATTACCGATCGCGATATTTCACTTCCCCTTAACCGTGTTCCACGGGCGAAACGGACTCTCGCGCCATCTCGAGCGAGGAAACGATAGGGCGACGAAAAATCGTACATCACACCGTAATCGCTTTATTTACTAGCCTTACGTGAGACCATCGACGAGGGTGAGGGTAGGTTATGAATCCGCAGCGCAGCGAAGGCGAAACATGTGCAGGCTTCGAGCTGCGTTGTTGATAGTCAATATTTTTTTGATCAACAATGCACTCGCGTCGATCGGTGACAAGTCGCAGTTTTACATGCAGTGCCTCCTCGAGTGTTACTCAGTCTCTTGCAAACACAGTAAGTTCGTCGTTCTTTTTATTACACTTTTTTTTTTTCTTTTCTTTTTTCGGAGCAATTTTTTTTATCTTATCTCTTCCTACGGCCCGATAGACGTGGAGTTCGAGGTGAGAGTCTTGCCACTTGACAACTCGCTGCTCACTTGGACGTGCGAGGACGAGTGCAGCTACACCTGCATGTGGGACACTGTCAAACAGTTCACTCGTCATGGATTTCAGGTCCCGCAGTTTCACGGCAAGGTAATCGTCCTGATCGTTTTATCTCGACCTGACACTAAATTAAAGATCTTAATTTTTTTTTTAGTGGCCGTTTCTCCGGATTCTCGGACTGCAGGAACCGGCGTCCGTTTTATTCTCGTTACTGAATTTTTACGCTCACGTAACGATGTACAGGAAGTTCAGAAGAGAGACCAGAGCTGACTCTCCCATGGCTCTTGTCTGGACTTATTTTACAGTGGTGAGTCCACAGGCTCGTTATATACAATGAAATTTTTTTTATTATTATTTAATTATTCATTATTAATTCACGAGTGAACGAGCTTAAAGCTTCTGTGCACAAACCGAATGTGTGTAAATGTTTTTGTACTCAATCAATTGATAGGAAATTCATGGTTGCCACGGACCTGAAAAACCGGGAAAAGTCAGGGAATTTGTTGAGACCTGGAAAAGTCAGGGAAAAGTCATGGAATTTTTTTAAAACGCTGGACATTTTTTTAATCTGATGTTTTCCCATTAATTCCGTGCCGCACGACGTCTATATTTTTCGTTTCAGCAAACTTGTCGACTATATCCAGCATATATATGACTGTCGTGTTATTTTTAATAGTTCTTTCCTACCCTGATCGATTGACTGGAAAAATTAAATTTTTGCTCTGAAAAACCAGGAAAAGTCAGGGAATTTCGTGGCAACCATGTAAATTAAAGGAAATGAACATTATATTATTAGTAATATAATATTATTAATTATAAGAACTTAATTATTTTAAAGTTTGATATACACATTTTTTCAGGTCTGTCTGAACGGGTGGTTCTGGTCGGCTTTGTTTCACGCGAGAGACCGACCGTTCACGGAGATGATGGACTATTCTTGTGCTTTTGCGATCGTCGTAACCCTCCTGTACTGCATGTTGCTGAGGTAAAAATTATTGGACGATTTAAAAAAAAAAAATTCCCCAATATTTTTTTTGGAAATCGCTTCAATCGCGTTATCCATTTCAGGATAGCTCACAAAAGCAAGGCGGCGTCCGCCGTGATAACATGTGCCTATCTGAGTATCCTCTTCACCCACCTGTCTCACCTCTGGTCAGGAAAAATTAACTACGGATACAACATGAAGATGAACATATTTTTCGGTAATTTTTTTTTTTTGTCCAATCGGAGTTTCAGTCTTTCATTCGTCTCTTACGCCGTTTCGCTCTTTTCCAGGTTTTCTCACCTTCCTCATTACGATGATGTGGTGGTACTATAATTCGAAAAAACTGAGACACGCCTATCTCGTCGGTTGGTTCAACATACTGACCGTGTCTGTGACGCTTCTCGAGGTCGCCGATTTTCCTCCGTACTACTGGATATTCGATGCGCACTCTCTCTGGCACGCGGCCACGGCCCCGCTCACTGTTCTTCTGTACAGGTAAAAAAAATATACGTTTAAAAAACAGGTCGATTTACAACATTTTTTTTAACGCGGGTATTGGAAGGACAAGGGCGGTTTTTTACCGACAGTTAGTTCAAGGTGTTAAGACATTTTTTTTATTAAAAAAATATCGTTTAACAACGGACATCGTATCTGAATGTCTATTCGTCCGATTAAGTTGAAATTTTGACTGATCGTTGATTATAATATTTTTTTAATCTAATGACCGGATGATTAAAAAAATATTCATTTCTTTGTTGATAACAAATGAGCTTAATCATTTGTTATTAACAAATAGATGAACATTTTTTTAAATCATCCGGTCATTGGATAGAAAATGTTATAATCAAGGATCGGTCCAAATTTCAATGATTAAAAAAAAGTTCATTTATTTGTTAATAACAAACGATTGAGGTCCTTTGTTAGTAGCAAAGAAATGAACATTTTTTTAAATCATCCGGTCATTAGATACAAAATGTTATAATTAAGGAACTGTCCTAATTTCAACTCAATCGGAGGAATAGATTTTCAAATACGATGTCAGCTGTTAATTGTTAATAAGTTCGTTGTCAATTGATATTTTTCAATTTAAAAAAAAACTCAAACTTCATAACACCTTCTACTAACTGTGTGTAAAAACCCGACCTTGTCCTGCTAATAACCGCATTAAAAAAATGTTGAAAATCGACCTGTTTTTTTGAACAAAATCGTTATGCTAGCGCCTTAACAGCCTAAAATAAATTGATTTATGATTTATCCGTAGTCAACACTCATTTATTCATAAACTCCGATGATATTTCGCTTATCTTTACAGATTCATGATCCTGGATTGCCAATATCTCAGGAAGCACAGTAACCAGGTAACATTGGATCATCAATTATACAATTAAAGCTGCTCTCTTTGCGTCATATATATATCAATTAAAACTTCCTTGTAGAATAGGCAAGAGACGCTTAGAAAAGAAAGGCCGTATTTCGTAGACACGAGAAGCTGCTTGACAAGAAATTGTTGTTTGTCGGGTCGCTTCGTCGATAGAATTCGTAGAGGCATAGAGTAGGTTCGTTTTTGAGAACAGACTTTTTTCGAGTATATCGATCAGATTAAATGTCCATTCAATAGAGCGAGAAGTTGCTTGACAAAAATTGCTGTTTGTCGGGTCGCTTCGTCGATAGAAATCGTACACATACATATCCGAGTAGGTTCGTCTTTGTGACGATCGTACTTCTTCCGAGTATATCGGTCCGACTAAATATCCATTTCATAGAGCGAAAAGTTACCCGACAAAAATTGTTATTCGTCGGGTCGCTTCGTCTATATAATCGTAGAGACATAGAGTAGGTTGATTTTTGAGAACCGACTTTTTTCGAGTATATCGAACCGACTAAAGATCCCTCCAATAGAGCGAGAAGTTGCTTGACAAAAATTGTTATTTGTCGGCTGGCTTCGTCGAAAAGTTGGTGGACAAAAATTGTTGGTTGTCGGGTCGCTTCTTCGATAGATTTCGTAGACATACATATCCGAGTAGGCTCGCTTTTGAGAATTGACTTCTTCCGAGTATTTCGATCCGACTAAATATACGTTTCATAGAGCGAGAAGTTACTTAATAAAAATTGTTATTTTTTCGGGTCGCTTCGTTGAAAAGTTACTTGACAAAAAATCTAATTTTTTCCACCCGCTTCGTCGAAAAGTTATTTGACAAAAATAGTAATTTTTTCGGATCGCTTCGTTGAAAAAGTAACTTGACAAAAAATGTAATGTTTTCCGGCCGCTTCGTTGAAAAGTTACTTGACAAAAAATGTAATTTTTCCGGATCACTTCGTCGATAGAATTCATAGAGACATACATATCCGAGTAGGTTCGGCTTTGAGAACTGACTTCTCTCGAGTATATCGATCCGCCTAAATATCCATTCCGCAAGATAAACTAGAAAGTATACAAGCATGTGTGATAGACAAAGTAGTGTGAGAGGAAACGATTTCTCGACAGAGGATCGAAAGAAACGAGCGCAACGATTTTTTTTTTTTTTTTTTGTGCTCGATCTATTCTCTTCGCCGCTGTAATATTGGTTACATCAAAGACGATTTTTTAAATTTATTTTCGCAAATCTCCGCGATCCATGTAGAACAGCGATGTGTAGTCGCTTCTTTTTTTCGTTCGCAAAAAAAAAAAAAAAAAAAAAAAAACACGATTAGTATCGAAAATGTAGCCCGATTGGTCAATATTAAAGTCGTCGCGGAGATTCGAGAGTTGAATTTTACAAGGAATGTTTGGCGAGATATTATAACATAAATATATTATGAAATAGAAACCAATGAACGAAGTGTGACAGACGTCGTGAAAGATGAGAATATACAGTAGTTAAGTAAAAAAAAAAAGAAAAGAACAGATTTAAAAAGAATATCTGTTTGCGCATTTCTTAAGTACTGGTATGTAGCGTATCGTATAAATATGCACGATAAAAAAAATTAGGTAAAAAGTTTAAGTTATGCCACTCAAAGAAATTGTCAACAACAATTTTAGTTCGAGTATAAAATAGCTGCTATATAAATTTTACTTAACACAATAACACTGGTTGCCTCTTGAGTTCGTCGTACAAAAATAGTCGTATGTTCCCGTTGTCTTTTTTTTTTTCCTCTTATACTTTTTTCTCGCTTTTTATACTCGATATTAAAAACCTTAAAGTACCAATAAAATCGTACTTATGACGAGGAAGATATGAAGTGTTTTCTTCACTGAATATATATCTTTGTTTTTTTCTCAAGATTATTTAAGTTAATAGATGTGCGCGTTAAGTTAATAGAGGGCAGTAAGAGTTGGGCTGCTGGCCGTGGTAGTACAGGGTGCGTCAGTCTTTGTTCGTCGGTAGTACCAGAGTGTCAGATTGTTAGTTATCATGCTCTAGCTGCACTGGTGGACGACAAATGCTCTCATGGCAGTGACGGTCCAATATTTCGATGCTCTTTTCAACTATAAATAACTTTAAAAAAGATTTTTCTTTCTTTAACGAGGCTTATCGTTTAAACGCACGATGCATAATAAAATTAGCCCGTCCGTTCAGTGCTTGAAGAGGGCCTCGTTCTCCGGATTATCGGCTTCTCTGTGCTTCTCGAGATTTCCCGATAGAGTAGGATCCGGTCGGCGTCTCTTGAAGAAACCGAGCTTCCACAGCACGAGGATCAACAGTATCAGGACCACGAGACCCGCGACTATCGCGACTATTATTATCCACACCGGTACAGGCTCGGCTTCTTGCTGGTCCAGTACGTCCGGGTAAGCGATCGTTTCCGCCTGTGTTCGACAGAGAGATCGTTTTTAAATCAAGGAATTCGAGTAGTCGCGGAAATTGCGGTTTTGCGCTAAATACCCCATTTTCACACCTTGTGAAATAAAATTTAGTTCGATGCTCGTGCGAAAAATGTTTCCTTAACTCACGTAATTGCAACACTCGTCTTCGGCTCGTCTTTTTTAACACATGCACGAAAAGCCCCACTTTTCGTGCCTGTTGCGCGTGGCAAAAGTGGTGCTTCTCAATAAGGCGAGCGAGAAATATACTGCTCATGCGCAGATCGCACTAGTTACTTTTTCGCAATTTTTAAAATACTTTAGCTACTTTTTCGCACGCTTTTTGAACACTCCAGTTATTCTTTCACACGCTTCCGCCATGCTACAGGCATAAAAAGTAGGAGTTTTTGCCAATTTTTTTTTTTTACATAATATTACATTACGATATCGGTGCGATAAAACTTTTTCTGACGAATGTGAGTTTGGAGTACGAGCCGAAGACAATTGTTGCAATCACACGGGTTAATAAAAAGTTTTTCGCACTGAGTGAAAAAAAGTACTATTTTCTGTTACAATTTGTTGAACAGATATTTCAATACTCACTATCGCGGTGTCGTCGTTCAAATTCTCCTGTTGTATCTCGACGTTTGAGGGAATGATTATTCTCGCGTTAGATCCAATTTTAACCATGTCCACTCTCGGATAATCCTCGACGAGAGTCGAATTCCACAATCTAGAAAAAAGAATACCATTAATCTTGTACCGAGACACTTTTTTTAAAGACTTTTTTTTTATCTCGCGCTTGCCTCGCTTTAACCGTGATCGTTGCCTCTTGATTTCTCTGCAAGTTGTAAATCGTGCACTTTATGTCGAAACACTTAGCAGTGCCGGCTTTGCAGTTCTGGATTTAAAGAGAGAATGAAAATTATTATTATCAACAATGTTTAAAGAAATAAGTTTCCACTTATTGATCTGCTTCTGTATAATATAGCATCAAGTAGAAGTATATCTATCGATGTTGCTTTTAAATTGGTTTAAATTCGCAACGGATACAATTGTAGAACAGAATCGTCAACGGAGCAAAGGAAACAATACCATTGATACAACTTGATGACGATGACCGTCGGTGTCGATGATCGTTCTCGTGTTCACCACCTTCTCCGTGTCTCGTCTCTCCCTTATGTAATTACTCGTACGATTTCTGTAGTAGTTGCTCGGTTTATTGGTACTCGCAGATGCCGAGTACAGCGGATCGTAATCGTCCATGCTCATGCTGCCTTGGAGCTTCAGGGGATTTATCGTGTGGCCTGCCGACAGTGTGCACTCGCCCAGATCTCCCAGAGCTAAAAAAAACACGCTGATTACGAATCTACGAACCACCATTTATTTTACGTGTAGATGAATATTGTGTCTAAAATAAAGTACTGATTTTACATTTAAAAAAAAATTCAAAATTACATAAACTTTAAACGGTTCGATCGATTCTCCCCTAATTTAATAGGGATCATCGGCTGGTCATACTCCAACTGCATACAACTTTTTGTCACGATTACTCAAAAAATTGTAAGAGTTACATTGCGAGTGAAAATAAAAGTAAGTTCGACTCTGGTTACGCCAATACGGGACCATTGCAATTACCTTGCACCGTGGGCAATTCCTCGAGATACAAAAGCCATTTTCCATGTGGCTTGTCGTTGGCGACTTCGTAAGGCCACGATATGTGTACATCGACGCTTCTCACTTTCCAAGGACCCTCATTGAAAATTTGATAAATGTGCGACACCTTCGGTCCAATTTCGTTGAGATGTTTTATTGCCGATTCGCCGACCACCGGCCCACCGTAGTACGCCCACTGCGTTTTCGCGCTTCTGCAAATTGCATTACAAAATTAACTATCTCCTACTTAATCGTAGTTTAAAAAAAATTGTAATTTGCTAATAATGCTGTAAATTAGTAACGCATTAAATTTTTTGTAACGAATGCAGAAGTCCGACTCCGCGCCTACTGATTGTGGCGGTGTAGAGCCAGCGTGAGTAAAGTACGTGTAGCGTGCGTAAAGTATGAGAAGCGTGCGTAAAGTACGAAAGCGTGCGTAAAGTACGAGAAGCGTGCGTAAAGTGGGAGAAGCATGAGTCACATGAAAGTATTTACCCCTTGATCGAGAGTTCGGCTCTCTTGAGCACTATGGCCTGCAATGTAGTTGCCTCCTTTTCGGTAACTTCCTTGGACGTTGAATTGGCAAAGATAACGAAGTCTAACTGCGGCTCGTTGTCCTCGACGCCCTTCGGATCGAATCTCACCTGTATGCTGACTGCCTTCGCTTTTCTGAACGGATTACCGATCGAGCATATGACCAGCGTTGCATTGTGCAGATTGCATATGACGGACTCGTTGCTTTTACTCGCTATGTAGTTCAAGCTCGACGAGTGACTTATGAAGAGCTGCGCCTCGTAGGCGGACTCTCCGATGTTCGCCGCGTTCACCTCGACGACGACCTCTTCGACCTCGCCCAGCAGAAGCTCGTAGAAGTTCGGTTTCACGGCCGAAGCTGCAAAAAGAGAAAAAATAAAAATAAATTTCGTCCGTTTTTTGATAACAAAAAAACGGTTACACTGTTAAGAAAAAATTGTAAATTTAATGTACCGGACTGGGAGTTTTAATGCAAAAACTGGTACATTAAGTTTAATGTACACTTGCCATGGAAAATTAATATACTTTTTCATCGAAATTAAAATAAATTACAAGAATCAAAATCCTTTTATAGTAAAATTGAAGTAAAAGATTAAAAATAAACTATCTCCAATGTTTCTGATACAGTGAACATTAATTTTCATATCACAGTTCTACATAAAATTTCATATACCAGTTTTTGCATAAAAACTCCCAGTCCGGTAAATTAAATTTCATACAAATTTTCTTTTGCAGTCTAAGGAAGCGGAATTATTCGTCGGGCAGCGGACGAGTTCAAGCTCACCGGACAGATTCAACTTCGCCTTGACCTGCAGATCGCTCTCGCATATATCGTTGTCGCCGCAATCTTTCTGGAATACGGCTTCGAAGACCCTCGCGGCCTCCTGTTGATTCAATATCGGATAATTTTTAATATCGGGCAGAGGCGCGCCCTCGGCGGGCATTACTGGCTGCTCCTGGATGAGAGTGTAGTTCAAACGAAATTTGATCGGCGACTGTATGTCCCTGGTGTTCTCCTTGAGATAAACGGTCTCGCGTTGGCAATGCACGAGCTTGTTGGGGTCGAGGCTGACGGTGCGGTTGACGTAGTGAGGCCTCGCGTTGCCCGAGCCGAACCAGACCCGAGAGAATTTCTTCACTCCCGAATACGTCTCGGCCTCGATGTAGTAGTTCAGCCTGAGATACTGCATGTCCTCGTTTTTCTTTAGGGACTCGGTTTTGCAGCAGGCCTCGAAGGTGAAGCAAGTGTGGTTGGATTGCGGATCGGAGGCGCAGCTGAGTCTGTTCGGATCGATCGCCTCGATCTTCTCCTGATAAGTGCCGTCCTTCTTCGAGTAACGAATCGACGTCGTTATGTCGATGATTTTTCTCGAACGAAGAAGCGCGACGGCGTCGTCGTCGTAAGCTCCGACGAGCAGATCGGGATAGCCGTTGTTGTCCATGTCGATTCCGCCGCTCAGCGAGTAACCGAAAGTCCTCAGCGGCACCGGAGTGTCCTCCGAGTGGATCACCTGGGACGGCACGGTGATGATTCCGTTCTTAGAGCCCAGATAAATGTAAACTGTTCCCTTTCCCTCGTACGGCGCGCCTATCGCTATGTCCTCGAAACCGTCCTTGTTCAGATCTCCCAAATTCGCGAGGGCGAAACCAAAGCGCGACTCCTCGCGACCGACCAGCTTCGTCGGCTTGCATTCGTCGCTCTCGCGCTTCGTTCTGCACAGCGACGTGTACACGTAAACCGCACCGCCCTCGGCCTTGTTGAAGTAGAAGGGCGCCGATACGATGAGGTCGGTTATCCTGCGGAGGAACAGTCGGTTAAGGATTCGTCGCACACGCATGTTCTCAACCAATAGATTAATCCGTTCGAAATTTCGGCACTTCGCGATATTCCAAAAATCTTTTTAAAAATTACCGATAATGACGTCAAGACCTTTGATTTTGCATAATAATGTCGAAAAGTTATTACCAAATACTTTTAAAAACATAATTTAAAAAAAATCAGAAAACATTTTATTTTCTCACTGTAAATTAATTCTCTGATTTCTTAGAATTCCTATGCATTTTTTTCAGAATTTGCTTGTATCTAAAATTGTTTTTTTTTTTTGTTTTGAAAATTTGAAAAATTGATGTAGAGGCACAGATTTCGGATATGTTTCCGCATCACGATTCCACGGTACATAAAAAAAATTCCAGGCGATTGCGTCAATAGTAGTACTTGTGGCGTTAAAAATAGTAAAAAAAAAAACGGTCAATTCACAAATGTCGATTGACTTGACTGTATCGCACGAACTACCTTAAAGTTTCGTCGGTTCACAGACCAAAGCTACGATTCAACGAGCGATAAAAGTTTATAGGGACGGTAAACATTACTTGTCGCCATTGACATCGGCCGCGGCGATTTCGTAGCCAAAACTCGAGGCGAATTGTTCTCCGTCCAGGGTCAGTGTTACGTCCATGTCGGGCCTGAAGTCCTGACGAGTCAGAACGATTACCTGACCCGTGCCGTTCGAGCGAGGCGCTCCAGCCGCGTAAGCTAATCCCTTGCCGAAGAAGTTCCCGACGGTCACGGACATACCTGTATTTTTTTTTTAACAAAAATAAAAAAAATATCTCATCAGCTGCGATCTTGGAGTTTTTATTGTCTATGCTCGACGGCAAAGCGAGGCAGATACCGACCCAGATAACTGTACTTGCTGACCGGTGACGAGTCTTGCATGGGCGCGTTGTAAACCGTGTTGTCGCGGGTGAGAAATTCGTCTGAGACCGTGAAAAGGTACAAGGTGCCTCGCCATGTATGCGGACCCGGCGTGCCGATCACCACGCGATCCTCCGACGTCAATATTCCGCTCGTGCCAGCCTGACAGTAGCCGAATTGCTCGTGAGCTCTGAAACACAACGAACGTTGAAGTAGATCCAATATAACAAAAAAATTGTTTATCAATTCAGTTGATTGGTCAGTGGTCGATGTCGAAGAATTTATGCTATTTGCTAGACTGTAAACAAAATCCGTATGAAATTTAATCTACTGGTACAGGAAGTTTTTATGGATAAAAAACTGGTATAACCTGTGAGTTTACACTGGGTCTTTGAAGGAACAGTCGAAATTTGAAACTCTCCGTTCTTTACCCCTTTTCGACTATTTTTCAATTTTTATTAACGGTTTTAAACTTTCGATTTTGGCAACTTCTGGGCCGTGTCGTAGACACTTCAAGATGTAACCCGGAATTTTTAAAGAATTTTTGAAAGACTAGAAAACTTTGAAAACCCGACTGTTCTCTAAAAGACCCAGTGTACACAAACAGCGTTAAATTTCATGTACAATTGTGATGAAACATTGACATGCTGTAGACTGAAAACTTTAGAAATATTTTTCTTTTAATAATTTACTTTAATTTCACTGTAAAAACCCACCATTCTTTTCATCACAATTTAATTGTACATTAAATTTAATGTACCAGTTTATGCATAAAAAATGTCCAGTACCGATACATTAAATTTCATACGATTTTTTTCTACACTGTAATGCTCGCGGGACATTTTTTCTTTTTTTTTTTGCAGTGGATGAAAGAGAGATGATAAATGGTTTACTTTGCGGTCGGCTTTCCGGCGCAAGGCTTCTTGATATCCTGGTACTTCAAGTCGTGAGTGAGTATGTAACACTGTCCCTGACCCCATTGCGAGTCGGCGGTTTTAACGATGTGGCGATGAGCGCAAACCTGTTTGAATTTTTTAATCGATTTTAAAAACCATCATTAATTTTATTCGTGATGAAAATCAACTAATAACGACTTTTCGTAGGTCATTACTCACCATAACTTTACCGCCGACTCCTTGACTCTTGACGGTAACGCCCAGCCACTGATTGTCCTTTATCTCGTCATTGCCTGGCGGTATTAATTCGTCCGATTCGAGATCTGCGTTAGAAAAATGAACAAAAAAAAATTCCTTACAGTAAAATCGGCCCTTAAGTGGAACGATAAAAAAAAATTCAATGCAATTAAAAATGAAACAGCGAATCACGTAATCCTTGCGATTCATCGGTTAGTAAATTCGTACGCGGGGAAAGAAAAGGCGGTTGCATCGGGTCAATCGTTCGGATTAATCGCGAACGAGGCGCAAACGTTGTTAGTAAAATGAAATGCAAAGCCGCTGGAGCGTATTATTGTTTGGAGTTAATTTAAATGATTCATTCAGATATTAATTGCTGAAAAGAAAAATGAACCGCTGCGAACGGTCCGTGTGCGGTTAAAAAAAAATGTCAAAGTTGTTCTGTTATTCGTCTGTGCTGCGAAGGAAAGCTCGATGCAAGAAATATGCATCGTTCAACATGCTCGGAGCTTCAAGATCCTGGAATATAAAACAAACTTCAAACTCAAAGGTCCTGAGACAACTCGAGCGTGTTTCAAGCCTCTTTTTTTGTTTTTGTTTTTTCACTTACTTGAATCGCTAAGACCATCTTGGGCTGTTGAGACAATCAGAAGATAGTTTTAGATCTTACGTCGATTAATAGCTCTACGATAGTTAAGCCAAAGATTAATTATAGCCTAATCAACAACGAATTTTTTTTTATAGATTAGCGCCGCGTACCAAGAGTTTACATCCCTGCGATTATTGTTTTTTAATTTACATTGAAATAAATAGCGTCTCTCGTAGAATCTTTTATTATTAAAGAAAAAATCAATAAGACAAGTAATGGAAAATAAAAATAATGCTGTGAATAATTAATATCGAGCTCTACAATGGATGAAGTAGTGTGTCCATAAAACGTTCCTATGGTTAAACTTTATACATCTACTGTACCGGTTATTTTTTTTATTTTGGTTTATTATTTTTTTTACAAATGAATAAGGCAGGTAATGGGAAATAAAATGAATGATGAGAATAATTAATATCGAGCTCTATAATCGATAAAGTAATGTGTCGATAAAATGTCCCTGCGGTTAAATTTCGCACATCTACTGTACCTGCTCTTTTTTTTTAAATAAAAATTTATCAATAAGACGGGTGATAGTGAATAAAATTAATGCTGTGAACAATTAACATTGAGCTCTACAATGGGCAAAGTAGTGCGTCCATGAAACGTCCATGTGGTTAAATTTTGCATCTCTACCAAATCCGAATTTTTTTAAAATACATATAATTTTTTTTTTTTTAATATTTTAAAAGAATAGTAATAATAATGTAATTCAAAACGAATGCTACAAACAATTACTATCGAGCTCTGCAATTGATGGAGAAGAGTATCCATAAAATGTCCCTGTGGTTAAATTTTGCATCTCTGCCAAATCCGATTTTTTTTAAGTACATTTAATTTTTTTTTAAATATTATAAAAAAATAGTAATAATAATGTAAATCAAAACGAATGCTATAAACAATTACTATCGAGCTCTGCAATTGATGAAGAAGAGTATCCATAAAATGTCCCTGTGGTTAAATTTTGCATCTTTACTAAATTCCAATGTTTTTTTTAATAACTTTTTTTAATTTTTTAATTCTACAGTGAAAAAAAGTATACTCACTGGCACGACCGTCCGTAATGACTTGTGTGCAGTCCCGTGTGTCGGTGCTCAGCGGGCATTGCCACAGAGCTCCGGATCTGTTGGTGTCCGGCTGTCTGTTCTGGCCCAGAGGCGCGCCGACCAGAATCCTGAAAAAAAAAAGAAGACCAAAAACACCATAAAAAAATCTGCTCACCGGAGAATCTCCAGAATCCCAAAAATTGCACCTAAGAAAGCGGCGACATGGACGAGATTATAAATAGACCGCGGAGGTGTCTGGAAAGGCGTGACCGATAACTCGCATCCAGAGCATATCTAAAATAATACTCGGCTATGACTAATAACAACTCCCTGGATGAGACACAACCGCACAATTGTCATCGCTTTCGCGTAAAAAAAAAAAAATCGGAATTTTTTCTCGACAATCGAAAAAGTAACAAAATAAAGAAATGATTTTTTTTTTTTTTTTCAAATACCAGCTTTTTGCTTTCGTGTTGGCGTCCTCGGCGAGTTCCTGGTGTTCGGCGACGGAGTATCCGAAATAAGATCCGAGCTGGCCGCGCTTGATAACAGGTATTCTCGGCTCGAGATTAAAACCGTCGGAGAAACGCAATATCAAACTCAACACCGCACCGAGTAAACTCCATCGCGCCTTCATCCTCGTTATCTCTTGTGTTTTCGCGTTCTTCCTCGAGCGCTCGAGTCACTTGACTGTTTGTAACACGAGAGAAGAAAAGATTCCACGAGTCTGTAAGAGAATTAACAGAGATAGTTTATTCGTTATCGCATTCATTCGGTTCGTTTGTATCGTCCTCGTTGTACCAGCGGTTATCGAAGTTGTCATGCGGAATGAAAGAAACACCCGACGCTCGGAAAATTTTTCTCCCAACACACTGCGCTCTGTGTATTCTGTGCCCTACAGTGCACTTTCGATCGCGTCCACCCACGCTGATCCTACACGCCTATATCCCTTTCGACACACCGACCGATCGGTGACTGACACACCACGAAAGCCTGCGGAAGCCGCGGAGAAACACGCACCGAACTGTGGCACTGAGTGTACCGAAGTCGCCTCGAGCAACAGCACTGTCGGTATTTTATTTCACGGTACCGACACGCTCTGTAGGTGCGTGTTTGCGTACCGGCGGAGCACGCCTTGTGATTACTAGTTTAGTCCCCATGCGCATGCGCGCTCCACTTTCGACTGAAGAGCCGATGAAACCCGGAACTACAATGTCGTGGACATTTTTTGAAAAACAATTCAACTCGTTAATGGTTATAATGGTGCAAGTTCTAAGTTATGATTCTTACAACTTATAACACATATCATAAGTTATGTTATAATGCTTGGAAGTTATAAAACATGTTATAAATTATAAGAAAAGAAAACGGGTGCTCGGAAAATTTAGTGTCCTGTGTGTATTCTTTGCCCTACAGTGCATTTTCGATCGTGTCTACCCACGCCGATCCTACACAGTGTGTCAAAATCACCTCGAGCAACAACACCGTCGGTATTGTATTTCACGATATACCGACATGCTCTATACCAGTTGGTCTCCGTGCGCATGCGCGCTTCATTTTCGACTAAAGATCGGACACAATCGGAACAACGATGTCATAGGAATTTTTTTGAAAGAAAAATATATTCCCAAGCCTACAACAGAACTAATAGAGATAATTTAGTCATCTCATTCATTCATTCATCTGTATCATCCTCGGAAATTTTTCTCTAAACACAACGTATACTTTACGATGTCCAGTCTAGTCTCCGTGCGCATGCGCGCTCCACTTTCGACTGAAGAGCAGACGAAATCGGAACTACGATATTATGAGAATTTGATTGCAACTTATTTAGCAACTATGGCTGTGTATGAAAAATGAACACCGAAAATTGACAAGTTGACAACTGAACACGAAAAGTCCACTCGTCAAATTATGACAGACAATAAAGTAATTTTCCATCGCTAATCGGTGGGAGTTTTTCGTTTCGTCACGTTTGCCGAAACCGCACACTCGGAACACTTGTGCCGGCACTGCCGGCAGAGAGCGGCTCTATCACCCCCCACTCCGCCGGCCAATGGACATTAATCGTACGTCACACTTGCCTCCAAGCTACACATCCGGCGCAGGTTGATTTTTACGGACAGTCCTACTGGTCCTACTAGACGCCGCTTCATCATCTCGAGGGACCCAATCGACGATCCCTTGGACATTAAAAGGTATTTTAAGATTATTGCCTAACTCGAATCTTCGAGTGACAAGAAAAAACTTTGACCCTCTGAACCGATATACACGACCCGAATATATCGTTAACGTTGCCGTGGAACTTTGCAAATTTTTTTTTCGCCAACGTGTGTGTGCACCGCGCCGATCGATACGGCACATGGTTTGAATCGGAGAATTAACGACATTGTTGTACGAAATCACGCTCCGAGCCGACAAAGCCCTTTCGTCCTTGTCGATCGTTCTATTTTTAGTCCAATCTCGTATCAGTCATCGCGATCATTTTTCGTCATTACACGTCGGCTTTGCGATCGAACATAACCTCAATCGCGAGAAAATCTTTCGGTCTGACAAACAGCTGTTGTCGGGACAAAAGAGTTGGGCGGTCCAATTACTTCGGCCGAGTTATCAGATTCGTCATTTGCCGACATTCGCGTAGCTAGTTTCATCCTCTATACTCTATATGCATACATTATGTACATGCGCGTTTGTATGTATATATGTGTGAAACCGAGCGCTGCGGTGGCAAATAAAAATCGCGCCTTACGGCAGCCGTGTGAATCGAAGAACTCAGCCATTGGGTAGGTTCTTGAATGCGATTTTGTTCTCTGTTCGGCTAAATCCCGAAATATTCGAGACGTTTCCATTGCATACGCAGCTGAAGAAGGCGTTCTTATAGTCCAGTCTGCTCTCAGTTAAGGTAGTCCTTTCGAATCTAACTTTGTGAACTTTGGGGTTTCAATTTTTTTAACATTGCAGTTAAATTCTTTCCAATGTGTTTACGAAGTTTGAGGATTGGTTGCCGAATAATTTGTCCAAAAAATTAATACAAGATATAAGGTTTTATGCATGGGCTCTTATGAAAAAGTAACCAAACTAAGACTACAGAACAAAAATTAAAGTGTATGCGCTGAATTTTTGCACCATATGAAAGGTGATGTGGATTTCTTAGAAATTTATAATTCAATATAAATTTTTTAAATAAGACCATTATTTAATTATTCCCAAAACGGTGCCGTTACTTGTTACATCCGAATCAAATCAACCTTTATAATTTGATATGTCCAATATTATTGATTTTCTTTTGCATTACTAAATATGTACAACGGCTTTTTTATTTGCACTGTAATTTATCGAATATGAATAAAAAAAATTACTTGACGATTTACGAATTTTTCGAGATAGTCCGTCAGTTGACTAACATGCATCGCAAGGACTACCTTGAGGGTTCAGATTGAACACAAATCTGGTCTGATACAGTGTAAAAAAAATTCCTATGAAATTCAATGTGCTTGTACTGGAATTTCTTGCACAATCTTGATGAAAAATTTAATTGTACTGGTGTGCAGTATATTAAAATCTTTAGAAATATTTTAATTTTAATAATTTACTTTAATTTTACAATAACAGTACTTTAAATCCAAGAGACATAATATATCCCGCGCGAAGAATCTGATGTTGGCAGTGTAAAAAAACCCCCTAGCAGTGGACAGTTACAAACACTGTAAAAAACATTGGTACGAAATTTAATGCGTTTGTACGGGAATTTTTTATGCACAATATTAAATTTCATGTACACTTGTGATGGAAAAATTAATGTACAGTATATAAAAAAACTTTAGAAATACCTTGCATTAAATAATTTACTTTAATATTACTATACAATACTTTACATTCAGTCATTCACTTTAATTTCACTGTAATAAGAGTTAATAAATTTGTTATCCCGTTAATTAGTTTTTGCATAAGAACTTGCAGTCCGATGCATTAAATTTCCATTTCTTTTTTTGTAACAGTGTATAAAACGCATAGCTGAGTAGATCTGCATTCAAGAACGCACTCATCGGTTTCCGAAAAAACAAAGATTTCCTTATGTCAAGGCAGGGATATTTCGACTCTACTCACAATCGTTCCAATCGCAGATTCGCTCAGCGTCCCGCAAAAAACAGTCAAAAGACTAAAATTGACATCTCGTATAGCGTCGAATCGACCTTCGACCCTTTGGATATTCGAAGATATTTTTTGTATTTGTTATTTGCAGAAGAGCGCTTCGAATGACAAAAAAAAAATGTCAACGTTCGGTGGCCTCGTCGAGGAGTTACCCGGGATATCGGTGGATCGCTTCGACGGCGAAAATTTAAAGTCTACCGCGTATTTTCTCAGTCACTGTCACACCGATCACATGAGAGGATTGAACGAGAATTTTTTCCTCCGTCTGAAAGACAAAAAACAATTTATATATTGCACGTCCCTGAGCAAAGCTTTCCTCGAGGCGAGATTCGCCCTCACCGAGTCGGTATCGTCGGAAACTGTAATACCGATCGACGTCTGTTCGCCGATAATCGTAGACTACGTTAGTTCCGACGGGAGCCCCGAGAGCGTGACGGTTCTCTGCGTCTCTGCCGGACACTGTCCGGGTTCGGTAATGTTCGTCTTCGAGAGCCCAAAAGTTTCGATTCTCTACACCGGTGACTTTAGAATAACTCCCGGTGATCTCCGAAAATTGAAGCCTCTCCACTACCGCGCCGGCGATCGGGACTTGCCGAAAAAGTTCGACAAGATTTATCTCGACACGACCTTTCTCGACAAAGATTACCGGGAGTTTCCGAGCAGGCAGCGCAGCCTAGCGGAGATAAGTCGAAGCGCCAGAGATTGGATCTCTCGCGACCCGAAAAACGTCGTACTTCTCGAGTGCTCGGCGCTCTACGGCTCGGAATTCGTCTACATGGAACTCGTTGATTCCCTGAAAAAACGCGTTCACGTAAGGCCTGCGGTTTATCAGTGTTACTCGCGTATTCCCGAGCTGGAGCGTTGCATCACCGAAGAGGCCGAAAGCACGCGGGTTCACGCGTGCGTGCCAAAGATCCACGGCAGACTGGGCTTGAAATGCAGACCGGACGTTAGGGCGGAAAATATTTTGACTATCGTACCGTCGGCCATGAGATGGAGGGGCAGAGACTTGACGAAAAATATATCCGAGTGGGATCCCGCGATAGAGAGACGATTCTGCGTTTGTCTCTCGATGCACTCTTCGTACAACGAACTGAAAGCCTTCGTCGACTATTTCGAACCCTCGGCCGTTCACGGATGCGTCGATTCGCGCGATCGCAGACGAAATGTTCAAGACGATTTGGACGAAATGACGAGTAGTAAAAGAATTGACGATAAAGCCTGCGAGCTGGAGACGAATAAATTGGGAAGCTTGAGACTCAACAATCCGAAGAGGGCGCGAGTAGAGTCGAAATATTTCAGCGACGACAGCAGTGACTGATCGAGGATTAACTTGGGGAAAATCATTAGGATGTACTTTAATGTTTGACCGGTTAAGACGAGCGAACATTTGTTGGGTTTGACGAGTGGAACAAACGCTTTAAGTTCTTTGTTTTTAGTACAGTTATAGTAACTGTTTTCGTCTTCGCGTTGTTTTGTTACGACTTCGTGAAGTTTCGTATGTTTATAGAACAATTTTAAGGATCCACGACAAGTTCCGTTTATTGAATGCATAAAAAAAGAGTTAATAGTAGAAAGTTAAAGAAAATCGTTAGGCTGAACTTTAATGTTTCACGGGTTAAAACGAGCGAAGTTTCGCGGAGGCCAAATCTGAAGAATAGTTGGTTCTGACGCTTTAAGTTCTTGTTTTCTTTAGTAAGGTGACAGTACTAATGCTCGGACACGTCCCAGTTGTCGAACATTCCTATGTAGATTCGATTTGTCTCGAATTTAAGTATAAGAAATCCAATTTCACGTTATAATCGTATCCGCAAACATTCTTCGATGCACAGAAAAAAGTTACACAAGGTTTAAGCCTAAATTATTTTCTATTGTAGCTTTTTGTTAAAAGACACGATATTCGCTACGCACGCGATGTACGTAAAGTCACCGGATGAGCGCGTATTCCGTATTCAAGCAAAAAGCTGGGTGTGCACGTTGGGACTGAGCCGGCCGGTAGGCGGCGCTGATAGAATGCATTTACACGGCAATGCACACTCAGCCGGAAGCTCTGGTAAGTCATGCGCATAGCGAATAGCGTCCGGAAGTTGGTACAAGCGTTACTACATACCGCGTTCGAAGTAACTTCTTCAGCCTGCTCTCTACGTAGCTTATCTTCAGAATTGTTTCGCGTAAATATAATTTTTTCATAGATCTAATTAATAAATGGCAAATAAATTATTTTAGTTTAATACGAACTAGTTAAGTTTGTAAATCGTAATTCTCCAAATCTATGATCGTCCGAAACATTGGGACATGCAGTGTCCGCATATAGTTTGGACTCTCTTATTATTTTCTTCGGCAATTAAATTAATATTTATCTCGTAATTAATCGATGTGCTTTGGAAACTGGAAACTATCAGCTTCACATTGGTTTCAGTTATTTGCATACAATTTAAAACTGCTGGAATCTGGGGATGCTCTTGAACGTCCGAGCATTTGTATCTTTACCTCACAGTTATAACTGCTTATGTCTCCGAATTAACCGTTGTCTTGTTATGGCTTCGTGAAGTTTCCCATATTTACAAATGTATGTTTATTGAGCAATCTTAAGGGTTCTCGACAAGTTCCGTTTTATTGAATGGAGAAAAAGAGGGTATATGATTGACGCATAAAAATCATCGATTGTTATCTGGTCGTTAAGCCTCGACCTCGCGTATTTTTTTTAACCTTCTAACGCATGAGTCGGGTCAATAATACATCCATCCCGCGCTTTTCACGATCCTAAAACCGCTCCCGCAGAGACAAAGGGCGTTGATACAACAAGAAAATTTTCTTATTTGTAAGAAGGAGTATTTATGCGATAAATTCGATTTCGTTGAAGTTTGTTTAGCGAAATATCGATTTAGAGACTGATAAATGCACAAAATCGCAAAAACATAATTTTTTATAGTGTTTCGACAGAGTTTTAGGGTTAAATGCGTAAAAGTAAATATATCTTGTTACGGCAACGGCCACTTTTGTATTTTTTTTAATGAAAAATAAACTTGTGTAGATCGAAATCGCCGATATTTATACATCTGGGTTAATTCGTTTGCAGTTTAAAACAAACTCGTAGTAAGAAAAACGCAAAGCAACATAAAGAAACAAAATGGCCGCTACCGCATTGGCACAGGAAAAAGTATGGTTCGAGAAGCCGACGTACGATAAAGCTGCGCGCCTTCATTTCGAACGTCTCGCAAAGGTAAGATAGTCCTTCGACAAGTCTCGACCCCGATTCGATACACGAGAAATATTTTAGACACACTCGTGTCTAAAGTAAATGTTCGAAAAAAAATTAATGAAAACAATGAGCACGAACAATCGACATGTAACAATTGAGTTTTTTTCTTTTTAATCGACGTTTACTTTAGACATGACATAAAACCATTGCGTCTAAAGTCAATGTTTGAAAAAAAAATTCAGTTCCAAATAAAAATAAAAAAACTAACACGAACAATCGAGATGTAATTGCTGAGACTTTTTTTTACTCAACGTTTACCTTAGACATGACATGAAACCATTGCATCTAAAGTAAATGTTTGAAAAAAAAAAAAAAATGAGTTCGAAGTTTTGAAAAAAAAATTACCATGAAGAATCGAGACTGATTTTTTTTTTTTTTTTTACAGACGTTTACCTTAGACGCGACATGAAACTATTGCATCTAAAGTAAATATTTGAAAAAAAAATCAAGTTCGAAGAAAAAGAAAAAAAAACTACCATAAACAATTGAGACGTAATAATTGAATTTCTTTTAACAAACGTTTACTTTAGACACGACATGAAACCATTCCTCTTGGCCCCAGCATCCACGACTGATCATTTTCAAAACTTTGCTATGCATATCTTACGATTGCTGATCGATCACTCTTAACTATCAAACATCTAACGTGTGCCTTGGGGAATATCTGGTGATTTTTTTCGGATACATGTAAAAAAAAAATACTAAAAAACAAAAAAGCTCGAACTTAACGGAAACCATAACAATTTGGAGTAAACATTAATTTCGCATACAAGTTTCATCACAACAAAGCCTATCTCACAATGTATATTTCTCACAAACCATCTCTCACTTTAAAAAAACTATAATCGGTGCAAGGGTAGATTTTTCAAGTTTTTTTTTTCTACACACAATAGGAAATATTTTATTTTTATCTTAATGATTAGTCATTGATAATTCTTGTCGAGGGACTACCGAATATTTTTCGTAGCTCGAGCCCCTTTGCAAGGTGGTGGGTGATAAAATTGTGGACCAAAACTGCGAGGCTAATGATAAGAGCTTGGTAATTGCACCGCCTCAAGATCAACTGGTAATTGTACCGCCTGAAGATCAAGTGGCAATTGTACCGCCTCAAGATCAACTGATTGGGACTAACGAACAATCGATCGTCAATTCGTCGAAAAAATCTAAGGATAAAAATAACAAAGCAGCGAAAAGACACAGAAATATGAAAAAATCAAAGAGCGACGCCGTCGAGCCGAAAGAACAGATTACTGTGCAGCAGGTATAATACATAAATTGTAACAACGAAAATGGAATGAAATTAAATTTTTTTTATTTCCATGTGTGCTTTCGAAACGCTGTTGGTATTATTTTTATTTTTATTTAAATTGATTTTTTAATCCTCGACCATATTACGTTGAGATTTTAACGTTAGTTTATCAGTTATTTTTATTTATCGAGAGGTTCGCTCGGCGTTGAGTAATTGAATTAAAAAATAATGAAATCACGAAAAATCGGCATCGACTGCATTGTCTTTAAAAATAACGTCTCGACGAGCAAACCTTGAGCGACAATTACCTTAGATCATTTGGATGAAATTACTTTTATCAATTATCAAGCCCAGTCCCGTCTTCCCTGCACGAGCATGCTTCTAAATTTTCTTGCATTATTTTTCTGCTTCGCAGATTAACATGCAAAATCGGCTATGTCTTTCGAATCACAGCAATTTTTTTGCTCCTTGCCTATCTCCATTATAGGCAAAGCTGTAGATTTTTTTTACTCGTAAATTAAGTTGTGGCAGAATGTTGGTAGAGTTTTTTGGGTATCAAAAAAAAAAAAAAAAAATGATTCAACATGGAACAAAAAATAAATGTAATTGCTTTTTAATGGAGGTATGGCCATAGAATCGTTTGCAATAATTTGCCTGGTGTGCGTTGACCTTTATAAATCGGTGGATGCAGGAAAGCCAACAGTCCATTTGCCCAATCATTCTTGCCAGTGGAAGTTTGGCCAACGAGATCTCCAAGGCTCGGCAGCACATAAAAAAATCTTTACAGTGTGTGAGTAATGTACGTTTGATCGTTTGAAACGTTCTTTTTTAATTTTGTTTTTATTGTTTTTTTTTTTCAATTGAAATGGACCAAAAAAAATGGATGAAATTTTCATATATTAAAAAAAGAAAATCTGTTAATTCGCGACTATTGCCTGCTAAACGCGACTGCTTGTTTGTACCGCACGTTTCACCATCATACATTCACTTTTCAACAATGTTTAGCCGATATAATAATTAATAAGAATAATCAAACGAGACGTTGCGATATTAAGAAAAAAAAAGCGGCTCTGCTGGAAAGTCCCCTGAAACAGAGTCGATCTTGGTATTAACTTGTAGCGAGTTTCTTTTATATTTCGGGAGACGACTAGAACCACGGCTCATTCATTTTGCTTCCTCATAGAGGAAGCTATGTTTGTTTTTTATTTTGTGTTTCAATTAATGACTTGGGATTTTTCGTAGTAATTATCGAGATCCGTCGATGTGTGCAATAATTGATAATTTTTTTTTTTTTGCAGATGAACGGAATCGCAGCCTGCACCGATGTGTCCATTCAAGATGTCGTTGCTCGAGTCGCGACCCTCGAGAAGGACAACCAAGAACTGAGAAGCAGTAAGCATCCGTTCAAGTTCAATATTTTAAAGGACCACAAAAAGCAAATTAAATTGATTTGCAAACTTCGGCCCGGATGGTAACGAAATGTTAGAAACGAAGTTCTCAGAGAACTCACATATGTATCTTGAAGCATAGTGTCTTCGTTGACGCATACAAAAAAAAATGTACACGAACACCCACATCGTTACGATTTCTGAGAGTTCGATTTCTCACATTTCCTAATTTGTAACAATTAAAAAAAAAAAATTATTTTCTATGATGGCGTGAATTTAAGGGCGGTGTGCTGACAAGAAAAATTTGTTTCACCACAGGCGTCCAGGAGCTCAAGGGTATCGTTAAGCAATTGGAAACGAAATTGGCCAACAATTCTTGGCCCTCCTTACAGATCTGTCCAGCCAAGCCGGCTGAGCCAACTCCTGCAGCCAAGGCCGACGAGGGCGACGACGATGTCGATCTCTTTGGTTCCGATTCGGAGGTAAGTCGTTCAACGATAAACAAAAAATCACTTTAAGACTAAGCTGTATTAGCAACTAAGCCGTTAATTTTTATCTTCTAAAATATCTTATCGCTTAGCCGTCGGAGGAAGTACATTCTCGACATCGTAGCATTGATTTTAACGAAACGCCGATGCGAATATCATGAACTTCATTTGTCGAGAAATTAAAAAAAAAAAATCAATTATTCTACACCAGATATTCCCAACATTTGTCCGTACGACGGTACGGCATGTGCACGACTATCGTTTCACGTGTAATTTCTCACACTGTTCTCTCGAGATCTGTCGGGTATCTTTGAATCTTCGCACATCCACTGTGTTTTCTTATTCATTATCCACTTCGCTTTACATCATCGGCTCGTACTGGGTATTTATTTTGCAATAAAAGAGCGAAAACAAAAAAATTCTTTCCTCTCTACTTTATCGACTATGCAGGGTGAAGACGCCGAAGCCACCAAGATCAGAGAGGAGAGAGTCGCCGCTTACGCCGCGAAAAAATCCAAGAGTGAGTTGTCGACTCAATGATAATAAAAACTTGTTTTTTTCTTAGACTTTTTTTTACGTCGTTATTGTCGACCTAAAATTATTAATTTGTTCTTCTCTCGTTTCTAGAGCCCGCTCTGATCGCCAAATCCAACATCATTCTCGATGTTAAGCCCTGGGACGACGAGACCGACATGAAGGCCATGGAAGAGGAAGTGCGGAAGATCCAATGCGACGGTCTCCGCTGGGGAGCGGGTGAGTTTTAAAAAAATGAAATTTTCATATCGCTTCCTCAAAAAAGTTGAAAATTGAAACTTTCATATCGCTTCCTCAAAAAAGTTGGAAATTGAAATTTTCATATCGCTTCCTCAAAAAAGTTGAAAATTGAAATTTTCATATTGCTTCCTTATAAAAATGGAAATTAACATTTTTATATCGATTTCGCATCAAAGTTGAAAATTGAAATTTTCATATCGCTTCCTCATAAAAGTTCTTTTCTAAATGTGATTTCTCGACATTTTGGAAGATTGTGAAGACGTTTTCATTAAAATTTCGACAAAAAAAATTTTTCTCCAAAACAAAGCTCCCTCTATGAGAAAGCAAAATTGCCAATCGCCGAAAACAAAATGAATGTTTGTAATAAATTGATCGTCTTATTCCAGCGAAACTCGTGCCACTGGCGTTCGGAATCCACAAGCTCCAAATCGCGTGCGTGGTCGAGGACGAGAAAGTGTCCGTGGATTGGCTGACGGAGGCGATCCAAGACATGGAGGATTTCGTCCAGAGCGTCGACATAGCGGCGTTCAACAAAGTCTAAATTAAAACATTAATTTTAACGTGAAAAAAAACAATTTTATTTCTTGAAAAAAAATCAAATTATGAATGTTAGATGAAGTGAAAAATGAGCTTCGGGTGCCATTTATTTCATTCCACTAGCAATACACGTCGTGCAAAATTATTGTAACGTCGATGGCGCGTCTCCGAAGTCCCTCAAACTTTTATTAGCTTCAAGCCTTTTAGAGTATCGACGATCATTTTACTGTAATAAAATAAAAAAAAAAAATTGTCCACGATTTCCGCCTCTTCGAATTTGTGTCGAGGGGACGTCGATCTTGTTACCAACGTTCAATCCATTGGAGATTAAATAATAATCATAAAAAAATTCTGCATGTAAAACTACTCGTTGAAGTTCAATGAATTTCCCTTCCTTATCAATCCGTCATCTTTAAAGGCTGCAACCTGCCTGCGACCGGGTGGCTGCGACCGGGGTTTTCCGGTCGCTGATTAAAATCGTGACTTGTGGTTTTTTTACTAAGCTAACTTATAACCCAACGTACAGGGGTGCTTTTGATTCAGCGTTTTTCGTTACTTTACCATGACCGCGCATGCGCACGGTCGTTCTTTGGCGAGAATTCGTACCAGAAAACGACCATGCGCATGCGCAGTCACGTTATAACAACAACAAAACAGTCTAATAATTCAAGATAATTTGCGATAGCGAAAACAAGAAAAACGGCGTAACTTCGCAGTGTTGTTACTTATTAAATATGTGAAAGAACGATAGTATAAGTTATAAAAAAAAGTACTATAATTTGTGCGATTAGTGGTCCTGAGTGCGCAATCCTTGTATTTAAAAAAAAACAGTTTCAGCAATTTTACCGTTCAAAATAGTATTTAACTAATTTACGATAAATCTCAACGTCAATAATTGACACGGCCCTGAAGCACGAGTGAGCAGACGTCAATCGTTTGAACATGGCGGCGCAAGGATCTCCGGCAAAGATGAAAGAGCTAAATTTGCCGTTGTCGCGAGTTAAAACGATAATGAAAAGTTCGCCGCACGTCGACACCGTTGGCCAGGATGGATTGTTCTTAGTCGCTAAAGCTACGGTAAGAAGATTTTTCGCCCTTCACATTTTATCTTGCACGTAAAAATTTTACTCGACGCGCGTCGGCCATCTTGGTTTTTTTTATGCGGGAAAGAGCGAGGCGCTCGGGCTTCATTCAATTCATTAACTTTTAGGTGTAAAATCTCGAACGATAAATCTATCTTCTCTGATGTTCGATTATTTATTTCGTAGGAAATGTTTATTCATCACTTGGCGGAGGAAGCTCACGTCCAAGCCAACAAGGGCGGAAGTCTCGATTACAAGCATCTCGCCGAAGTGGTGCAAACAAACGAGACGCTCGAGTTTCTGAAGGAGATAATGCCGAGAAAAATAACGGTGAGACAATTCAAGGAGCTAATGGCAGCGAAGGAAAACACGAACAGTAGCTCGTCGGAGAGTTCGTCGGACTCCGACAGCGACAGCCAATCGGACAGCGACTCCTGCTCGGACAGTTCCGACCGGAAGGAGGAGAACGACAATTCTTCGGGAAGCGACGAGGCGAAGAAAGCGAACGGAAAATCACACTCCAGCAAGAGCGATTCGAGCTCCAAGGACGACAGCGACGAGGAAAATAAGAACTAGAGTTAATTAGTCGATTGTAGAATTATAACCGCGTGTCTCGTTAATTATTATTATCTCGATGCGTGTAAGAAATTTGTTTTCCCTAAACTAGTTTAGCTCTAAGTTGAATATTTTCGTAACATGTAAATTCACGCAGACTTTCGGTGCACGAGATCGTCTCGTAGTATCGCCCGAGTTTCTCGGTACCTTTATATATACAATATTTTTTAATAATTTCAAAATGCCGTCATGATATTCGATCTATTTCCGTTCACGATACTGTAAACAAAAAATTGTACATTTAATGTACCGGACTGGAAGTTCTTACGCGAAAACTGGTATATTCAATTTAATGTACAATTGTAGTGAAAAATTAACGTACAGTATGTTAAACACTTTGGAAATACTTTACTTTTACTAAGGTACTTTAATTTCACTATAAAAGTCCATTAATTTTTCGTCACAAGTTAACCTTTAATTGAATGTACACGTTTTTGCATAAAAACTTCCAGTGCGGTGCATTAAATTAAAAATTTTTTTAACAGTGGAGAACGAGGCGAAGATAGCTAACCGGAAATCTCACTAGAGCGGGAGCGGGAGCGATTCGAGCTCAAAGAGTGATAGCGACGAGGAAAATAAGAACTAGAATTAATTAGTTGATCGTAAGAAAATCATGCCCGCGTCTCTGGTTAATTATTATCGCAATTGGTGTAACAAATTTTTTTTTTCCATAGACTAGTTCAGCTCGATCTTAGATATTTTCGTAGCATGTAAATTTACACTGTAGCCTCTCGTTCCACGAGGGTGTCTCGTAATATCGCTCAAGTTCCTCGATACCTTAATATATATAATATTTTTCAATAATTTCAAAACGCCTTCACGTTGTTCGATCAGTTTCCTTTCACAACGTAAAATTATTGCGTTTAATTTATTCCTGATGGAGCTTCGAGTATGTCCCGAATTCGTCGCAATGATCCTCGTTCAGTTTCTTCGCCAGGAAGTAAATTTCGGCGAGGGCGATGACGAGTGCGCATATTATGCCGAGAAGCAATCTGAAGCCGAAGTCGAGATTTCCGACGAGCAGCTGGACGCCTATGAAGCCGAAGGCGAAGCCCGCCAGCACCGAGAAGATGAACTGGGCGACGGCAATCAATTGCCGATTTATCTGCTTCACTAAAAATAGGCAAAAGAACGATGATCGTTAAATAGTCATTTATGTAATTCACTATAAATACCCGCATGCGCACATCGGGCCGATTTTACTTCACGCACGCTTCTCGTACTTTACGCACGCTTCTCGTACTTTACGCACGCTGACTACACGCCACAATTAGCAGGCGCGAGATAGCAGCACTTCTCCTGCATTCGTTACAAAAAGTACTATTACGATACTAGTGCGATAATAGTAATTTGCGATACAAGTGCGGTAAATCGAACTTTTTAAAGTGAATCGCACGAGTGGCACGAGTGACTTACTTCAAAGTCCGCGTATGATGTTCGCTACAGCGCACCATTATCGCATAATATTTTCTATAACGAATGCAGGCGAAGTGTTACTCCATGCTTGCTGGTTGTGGCGCTGTACAGCCAGCGTGCGTAAAGTACGCAGAGCGTGCAATAAAGTAAAATCGGCCCGATGTGCGCATGCGTCCGGTATTTATACAGTATTAGTACAGGTGCCTGCAAAGTGCCACTTCCGCCACTCTCGGCAGGCACGAGAAGTAGCGCTTTTCATGCATGAGTTACATAAAACTGTTTCTATGGAACTTAGCCAAGCGGCATAAATCCAAGAAAAAGGAGAAAGAAGAAGAAAACTTTTTCTGACAAGTGCGAGTTTGCTGCACGAGCCAAAGGCGAGTGTTGCAATTACACAAGTTAAGAATAAGTTTTACGCACGAGTATCGTACCTAATTTTACTTCACAAGTGCGAAATTTCACTTAGTGCGAAAATGGCACAAAACTGCCATTTTTGTACTAAGTGAAGAAAAAAAAAATGTTCTCGAAAGATGAATCGACATCGCGCGAAAGGCAGGGTGAAACTCACTCTGAAAAGCGATCGTGTCTTCGGGATGGCGTTTCCTAATAGGATCGACGCCCTTCGTCATTGCCTGGTATTCCCGGGCGTTCTGCTGGGCGGTTAATCTCTGAATTCTCGCCTCGAGCTCGGGATCCCTGGGCGTTACCTTCGGCGTCGGTAACTCTATATCGACACACTCGAGAAACTCGTGTATGTAGATCTTTTCCTCCGACGACTTTCGATATTCCTTCAAATATCCGTCGAGCCATTTAACATCGTCCAGATTCAGCGTGATCTGCGCTCGCTTGTTCCTCGACGAGTTTTTCAAGGTCATTATATTCGTCGGTGCTTCCTTGCACCTCAGGCTCTTGGTGACGAATTCTATAAGTTTGGCCGTCGGCTTTATTCTTATGGAAGGATCCTCTATCGGTTCTACAGGCATCTTTTCGAGCGAGCGTTATTTTTTCTTTTTCTACAAAATATACCGTCACGATAGTCGATCACTTTTCTTTCGCGAGTAGAATTTTGCGTTCAATTTATCCTCGACGGAGCTTCGAGTAGTCTTCCTTTTTTTCTATCGCTACTGAATCTTAAAAATGAAACTCGAGTTAAATGCGAGGCGCGGAATAATTGGAGTGAATAAAATTATGCCTGCAAAAATTCAAGGCTCGATGCGCAACTTCCTTTCCAGATCAACGCAGAACTCCTTGGTCTTCGTTCTTTCTAGCGAAAAGTTTGCGATTTTTTGTCTTCTTCCCCTTTTTCTCCCACCACCGACTCTTAAAGTGGGACCGGAGTTAAATGCAGGGCGCACGATAATTGGAGTAAATAAAAATTATCAACTCCAAAAAGATTTAAGGATCGATGTGCAACTTTCTTTCCAGATCGACGTAGAACTCCTTGAGTTCTTCCTCTTTCTCCTGAAAGGTTTGATCCACCTTACGGCACTTCGTGCTCATGTCATTGATGAAACCCTGCCAGTCGGCCCTTCGCTTCTCGCGGTTCTCCTGAAGCTTCTTGTCCTGCAAAGATAAAGTGCAATGAAGACAGTTGCGCAGTGGTCGATATCGAAAAATGTTTGCGATGTGCGCTGCGGCTACGATCGACTCATCGGCACCGTCAGTTTGGAAAGACTGTGCGAAACTCCGAACCTCTTTCGTTTACGTTCCGGCCGTATGCGGAACGTAACGGCTCTCAGAATTATTTATTTAGCTAAATTATACATTCACTGTAAAAAAAAACAATTGTAAATTTAATGTACCGGACTGGGAGTTTTAATGCAAAAACTGGTACATTAAATTCAATGTACAATTGTGATGAAAAGCCAATGCCACTTTTTCATTAAAATTAAAGTAAATTATAAAAATTAAAGTACTTTCATAGTAAAAACAAAGTAAATTGTAAAAAATTAAGTATTCCCAATATTTCCAATACGCTGAACATTAATTTCTTCAGTGTTATTTCATTAATGATTCTGCTAATTCAACAATCCATAAGTATGTCAAATCGGTAGCGACAAACTTGCTACGTTATGATCCGTTTCAATGGAGCTAAAGTGTCTTTACCTCGATTAAATAAAGACTTTACCTCAATTTTGCAATCATTTCATGTGTATTGAGCGCGACAGGAATACTTTGTATTTTAAGCATTAGCCCCAGTAGCTCGTATAAAAGAAATTATACGTAATGGTACCAAATATGTAAATGTACATATCAGATGAATGTATTTCTGTTAAGAATGCGCAATAAATTATTAATATTATTATAATTATTTAATCATAATGCAGCAAGTTTGTTGATCGCTGAATTAGCATGATCATTAAGAAAATAATGTATAATTTAGCTAAATGAATAATTCCGAGGGGGGGGCCAACACACATGGCCAAAATGTAAACGAGCGAGGTTTGGAGTTTCGCACAGTCTGTCCAAACTGACAGTACCGATGAGTCGATCGTAGCCGTAGCACACATCACGAATGGAACGTGCAATGTTTTGAGAGAAAAACGAGCATCGCTCTCGGAGCGCGTGAGTTAAACGACGCGACTACGAACGAAAAAATCTAAAGTCGTCTCGTACGTTGTAGAATTCTTCTTCCCTCCGAAGTATTCTTTCGCACATGCTAAGCGCAACGTCGGTGTTCGCTTTCAGGCTGGGCAGATGACAGTCGCCGAGAAGTTCGGCGCGGTCGAACTGATTCTGTCCGAGCTCCGTCGAGTACTCGAGAATCTTGAACAGGCGTTCCACCTCCCGATCGCCCCTTCGTTCCTTGAGACGAGAAAAACATTGTTCAGGTTAGAAATACATCGACGACAATGCTTCGATTTACCAACGACAACATTTCGAAAATTGTTGTCTAACATATTTTTACGACGCTTCGATCGGCGCGATTTACATTGAAGTGAAATTTACCTCGAATTCGCGCAGAAAGTACGTTATTTCACCGTGAACGAATGGCCGATGATCGAACAGTCTGCTCCAAATTTCGCCAGTGTCTGCGAGCACAGTACAAATTCACTAACGAAAATCAATAGCGACGGGATGGAACGATACATATAAAGATCTTATGGGAAGATGGAATTTCGTGTGGATGTTTTTTTTTTTCGTATTCGATAAATTTGGTTAAATGAGTATTTTATTTGTCACACCTTTTATGACAGACGCCATGTCGACGGTAAGGGTGTAGCTGTAACTGCTCGCCAGTCATGTGATACGGTAAGTCAACGGTTAAATTACGTCCGAATGCCCTGCAATAACGGCACTCGTGAAAAATTACAAAAATATTCTTTGCAACTTCACTTCCGGTTTGAAGATCCAATTTTTTCAACCGGGAGTAACGTAAAAATACGAATTTTCAAACCGGAAGCGATGTAAAAATAAGAATTTTCAAACCGGAAGTGAGGTAAAAATAAGAATTTCCAAACCGGAAGCGATGTAAAAATAAGAATTTTCAAACCGGAAGTTGACCACCTTCTCATTGTTCCACTTTCAAAACGGCGAAATTTTTTTTTCGAGATATCGAATTCTTGATACCTCCATTCGTAATTTTCGTGATTTTCAAACCGTAGGTAAACGCTTTTCCGGTAAATCTTGGGAAATCAAAATTTCCGGTTTCTAAATTCATAGCGAGGGTACGAAACACCCGATCTACAACAGCCTCCCAGTAATTAATAAATATCGTAACCAATCCAAATAATTGGTCCCAGGCCCAAAATAATCTGGGCCTGGGACAGGAGCTATGAGACAACAAGCCGAAACAATTCGTTTTATGTATAGATTTCTTTTATTCATAATAGTGCAACAGGCTGACGATCAGCTCAAACAAGTCTTATTTATCACACACATAAGACATTGCAATTTGTTTTTTTTTTCCTTACACACCTCTATTACCAATATCCCAGTACACTGCATTAATTAAAACGACGGGGACGGGGGAGTGGCCATTAATACTATAACTACAATAAATGGGACGAGGGAGGGTAGTGTATTTTCAAGTAATTCGTAAAAACTCAACGATATGAGATAAACGACTGTTCCGTAGATCATTAAGATTTTTCAATAATCGCACTTCAATAATATTATGTGGAATGTATATTATTAGGCAACGGTTACCCTGATTATGCCAAAGAATTCGGGTATTCGGCCCGTCGACGGTATAGTCTTAAAAATATATTTAAAAAAAAATGTTCAGTTCTACAATATATATATTTATATATAGTTCAACGCCGTTCCCGATAGTTAAAAAATATTGAGCGACGATTGCCCAAAATTCAAACTCTCGGATTATAACAGACAATTACATATTCCACAAAAAAACAAAAACAAATTAAAAACAAACAAACAAAAAAGATGAACAATAAATATAGATTTTACGCGCTCAATATAAATATATAATATGTATATAGGCTATGTACTATGCACATGTGTTGAGGCTTCGCAGGAATCTTTCGCTTCTTGGATAAAACGACGCTCTATTTATTCATCTCCATCTTCGGCTCGCCTTTATAAATTCATACTAGGTAGTTAGTTATTGCACATATAACAGCAAACAGATCCCACGGTAAAAAAAAAAAAAAAAAACAAAAAAACAATTGTCGTTTACGATCTAGGGGTGTGCACGGTAGGACGCTCGTGTGACGAAAGTGTCTATAGCCGATTTCGGAGGGTAAAATTCGATAGAATAAATAAATTAATTGGACTAGATCGCGAGCGAAGACAGCGTCTACCAAGAAGTAACGGAAAGATCGTAGGACAGCCCTTTATGCTCGAACGGTTCATCGAAAAAACTTAACGAATTGCAATGTTGACGGACAAGAGACTCATTGTCGGCGGTTTGGTCGAACACACTCAACGATGTGTGTTTTTTAAAAAAAATTTGGTCTTTTTCACTCTTAAAAATGCATTCGGATAATTTGGCGTTCGATGCCAAACCGCTCCCTTTCTAAGTACAATTAGACGTTGATTTGCTATAACGACGCTTCGATTTTTTTTTTTTTTTTCATGTAAAAATGCAACGATAAAATTACGAGGCGCTTACGGAGTGTATATAATAATAAGTATGTATACTACATATATATACATATATATATGTATATAAATGACTCCGATATCGAGGCAACAATGTATGATAAAACTTAAGTCTAAAGATAGGTAACATCTTATGTTGGACCAGTCGTAGGATTCGAAGCCGCAACAAGCCCCATTCGCGGTGCCTACATAACACTAACTTTGACTGCGAAAATAATATATAAAGAGATCCGATCGATAAAAACCCTGTGTACACTAGAATACATTCATAGTATTGACTAAAATTTATAACAATCATTAAACTCTATTCGATGGTGCGATACTTTTACATCCAAACAAAAATGCTCCTTACGCGCTAAAAAATGTATAATTCTTCTTTTTTTTTTTTCTTTTTTTTTAAACACACCACACCGCTTTCGAAACGATACACATATCGAAGCGCACCTTTTTTTTTATTGGATATACAAGTCAATTTTTATTTTCACGAAGATTAGTCTCGCGCGGACTTTTGAACAACAGTTAAAACGTGCCAATAATATTCTGAGCACTGTGGAGCAATCAATACTTTTCTCATATCTTTAATGAATTTTTTTTTGTTTTCCTTGAATAAAATCGATTGCACCATCCCGCATAGAACAATGCGGTACAGATATTAAAATAGTATGAATAGGTAACAGTGGTAAACGAGAAAGTATGCAACGTAAGAATTATAATTCAATACTGGTTCACAAGAACGAATGGAATGTGTGTTGTATAGTCTTTGTATTTTTTTTTTTTTTTGTTTTTCATTGTTTTTTTTCTTTGTTCTGTTTTGGTTTTTCCATAGTAAAAAATGTTCGTGACGAAAGGGTCAGAATTGTAGTCTACGATTGAAGAGAAAAATTTAACTGACTCGACGAAACAACCCCGATGAAAAAATATCGTTTTACGAACAACCCTGATAGAGATATGTTGAGGAACATGATTAATTCTGCAATAATAGTTTTCGGCTTCTACCCTACGTGAAAGTGAAAAAAAGCTCCAATATCACTTTCGTCTATCACAAATGCAAGAGCAACAACTATCGCCTCGTCGGTATTAACAACAACAATGCGAATAACATTAAGCCTTTCTCAAAGATTTCTTCGTTTGTTTCTTTTTCTTCGTTCTGTAAATACGTAAGACATACGGCACGCGAGATCACGACGAAGAAACGGTACATCAAGTTTTATACATTTTTTGTTTCCTTTTTCTTTAACGTAAAATGATCTTTGTTCTGTGTGCTCCTTTGCCCTCCTGTTTTTTTTTTTTTTTACATGTGTACATTATACCTGTATTTATATATTCAATATATATAGATTTATAAATTTTCTGTTTTTTTTTTTTAGGCACATAGAACACACGATGATTCAGTAGTTTGCACGCACCGCACACGTTTTGCTGCTCTTTTTTGTAGCATAGATACATATATATATCTCTTTATTTTATTTTTTTAAATATATTGCGAGGGGCAAAAAAATTATCTTCGAAATGCGTCTGTAAACGGTTATGCATTCGAATCATTCGTTATCGGCACTCAATGATCATCGCTACGAAGCTCGACCGTAAGGACACGTTCGGTATTTACGTTCTTTCGAAAAATCAATTGTTTCAAAGGCAATGTGTATATATATATATATATTTTTTGTTGTTTTTGTTTTTATCAAACAGTCGATAATATATCATTGTTTTGCGTGATGCTGAAAATATACGTCATTCGACTCGATTCTTCAATGCCTCAATATTATCCGTGGGCTTTGTCAAATAACTTTGTACTTGTCACTAGTCTTAATCTCCGCGTTATCTTCGTAGAGATACATTTTTTTTTAGGACTCTCGGGAGATTCGGTGTTATCGATTATGCAATCGAAAGTTTTATCGATTTAAAAAAGAAGTTAATTCGCACGCGGTGAATTTAAAACCCTCGCGAGATAGTGCCGATTGGCGTTGATTTTTTTTGTTCTAACGCGAAAAAAAACCAACACGACATACGAGGAATACTGTTTTTCGGGCTTGCGTTTAAGGCACTCGTGCGTGTCCCGAACGTAGACAAGAAAAATGTGCGAAAAATGAAATGTTCAGAAAAGTGCTCGTAAAAATAGTACGATCCATTCGTGGATTTGGAAATAAAAGAACAGAAAACAGAAAACACTTTTTTTTTTTAACATACGTCTATCCCTGCGTAAAAAGATAAATCTTTCTATACATTTTTTTTTATATATATAAATCTCTCCCTCTACGCGTTAAACCCGTGCATACTCGTGAGTATGCATATTTTCTTCACTAAAAATCCCGTCGGGACAATTGCAATAATAAATATAGATATCTATGTGTATGTGTGTGTATGTTTGGTTTTCGTTTCTCTATGTATAATACATACGGCAGTATGTCCCTTGTCTTTTTAAGATAATAATATATATTAAAAATCTTATTTTTAAATAAGATGTGTTTGTTTTTTTTTTGTTGTTTCGTTTAGCGAACAAGACCACCTTGTGGACCGACTCGTAAAATTATTATTTGTACACGTCGCAAAAGACTTATCGACTGCCTGGCGCAGCCTCGTCTCTTCGTTAGTTTTAAGTAATAACCAATCCTATCCCGCATCTCCTTATCTTCCGCGACTAATATCTTTGGCTAAACAATTTAACAGACCTGCTTGGCAAACCCGTGATTGTTGGTAAATACGATTACCAAAGATGCAAGACTCCCCTATTCGTCCCTCGAACTTACGTCCTTGTTCGGCTTTACACGAGCACCGTCCTCCAAACTGATGGCAACGTCCTGAAAGATTAATTTTTGTTTACTTAGTTGGGCTGTGGTCGATGTCGAACAATTTTGTGATACATGCTCCGGCTGCAATCGAAATTAATTTTTGCAATTTAATGTAATTTAATTACTTAAAGAATTTTAATTCATTATTATTTATTCATCAAATTTTAATGATATTCTTTTGCGGCGCTTGCGGTTGATCTTTCGTGTTAACGGATAAAAATTGACGAAAAGTAACTTTACCTGTACTGCAATTTGCAGAGGCGTCGGCTCGCCGGGCAAACAATCGGTGCGCACGATGCTGGCTGGCAATAATCGTGGGCACGGTTTGCCGGTGAAGAGCATGAAAAGAGCGTGAACCGTTCGCCTCTGAGTGAGCTCCGTGTGACGGTGCTGGTAACCGGAGAGATGTCTTTCGTGTCGGATCGTACTGGGGAACCATCTTTCGCACAGGTTGCAATAACGCCTGTGCCTTATCGTCGCCTTGAATGGGGAAAAAAAAATTGATCGGCATTAAATTAAGCTCCGAAAACTCCGAAACCAAAAAATTATCATTAATCGAAGTCAGATACATCGGCATCAACATTTTCTGAAAATAAAAAAGCCTTTCTCATATTTAATTATAAATTACATAATAATAATAAAAAGGTGCCTTATCGTCATCTTGGATCCGGGGAAACAAATTTCTCGGCATTAAATTAAACTCCCAAAGCTCAAGAACTAAAAAATTATCATTAACCCTTTGAAGCATACATTTTTTTTTTTTTTTACAAGTATGAAGTTTCAAATACCTCGGTTGGTTATTAATGCATTTTTTCTGAATTTAAAGAGGTGTGTCACCTGCAATACACCATGCTTCAGAGGGGTAATCGGGTTCATTTGCATTGGCATGAACATTTTCGTCAAAATAAAAAAGCCTCTATCATAACTACCAATTAAATAGCAATTATAAAAATAATTTAATAAAAAAATATAATAATTGTTTTCGACAGTATCGCGTATTAATCAATCGATTAATTTACCTTTTCGTGATAGGCCAGCTGCGACACGATATCCGCAAAGGTAACAGCCTCCGAGTCTTGTTGCTTAGTGATGCTATCGAGTTTATCCGAGTTAACATTATCCTCGATCTTCTTTGGTACTTCGTTATCGACTCGTCGATCCTCTTGCTTGGTGATGACCGGAGGTGATCTCGAGGTGTCCCGATCGGATCCGGCGAGTTCGAAGCTGAGATCTACCTGTGGCTCCAGAACGGGCATTTTCGCCGGACTCGGTGATTTCCTCTTGTCCTCCGCAACAGCCATCGCCGGCTCCTCCGTGCCGTTTCCATCGCGCGACTGCGATATTTTTGGTATCTTGTACGATTTATTAATTTTCTTAGCAGGATCTTCGGTATTCGCTGATTTCGAGGCGCTTTGTCGCTCCGAGTTTTTCTCATTGGACTTCGAACTCCTGTTCGTCGAGTTTTTATCCGCAGCGCCCTTCCGAGAATTCTCGCCCTGGCTTATGTGCTCGTTGGATTTCCCGCTCGATTTCGCCTGACAAACCTCCGTCGACGAAGTCGTCGAGCGTTTCGACGATTTCGACGACGTTCCCGAAGACGAATTCTCGTCCCTCGAGCGTCCGCTCGGTCGGCTCTCGCCGCTCCACGATTTCCGATGTCTCGCCTCCTTCCCCGAAGACTCACGAATTTTCTTCTCCACCTTCGATTCTCCAGTCTCAGCCCCTTGAAAATTGTCGCTCTTCGCTCTGCCCTCCGAGCTGCAACCGTTGGCCTCGCTACTTTTCGTACCCTTAAGCGTATCCTGGAAGACTGCATCCTCGACGTTGCACTTGGAAGTTTTAGCGTAAGCCGCCAGTCCTACGAAATCGAAACCCGCGCCCTGTTTCTTCTCCGCCGCAGTTTTAGTTCTAGGTTTCGTCTTCGTCCTCGCGACGACGCTCTTCGATTTCGTCAGGCAGCGCTTTAGCGTTTCCTTCGCCGCTAAAACCTCCTTCACCAACGAGTCCGAACAGCAAACATTTCTCGTCTCCGTCGATCTTCTCGATTTTCTCAACGATATGCTCTTGGTCTCGGCGTCGTAGAGGAATTTCTCGCAGCCGAGAACCGTCGCGGCGCTCTCGTCGTCGTCGCTGGCTCGATAGGTCTTGAAGTGCTCGATTCTGTTCGAGCGCTCGACCGCGGAATCCTCGACAGTCGACTCGCACGGCATCGGGATCGGCACGTCCAGCGAGTCCACCGTGCTGTTGTCGACTATGTCGAGCTCCAGCTCGAACTGCGTCGGTATCGCCTCGTCCGAGTACAATTTTCCCATGGCGTTGCCCATGGAGTGTTCGAGCTCGGAGTTCGGCTCGGTCGCGTCGAGCGACTCGGGCTGGCTGTTGTCCGGCGAGGCAGGCAATATCTCTATCGTCGTTTGACTCTCGTCCGACGAGTCCAGTTTTATAACGGTGCTCTCGGGTTCGGTTATAAAATTCTTTTCCGATTTTTTCGACTTCCTGGAATTAACTTCCCTCCTATCGTGCTTCTCTGTCGAGACTTCCTCCCTCTCCGGCTCCGTCCCGCTGAACTCGAAATCGTCGTCCTTCAGAATTTTTAATGTCCGATGGCTCTTCAGTTTGGTCGGGGCTGGCGGCGTTTCCGGTTTCAGCTCACGATTCGCGTTCATATTCTCGTCGAAGCTCTTGCTTCGATTGTTGCCGACGAGCAGGGTGCGCGCTCGCTGGTCGTCGTACCGTGCCGGAGTCTCGTTGAACTCGCAGTCCGATCTTCGCCTCGCTTTGCCCTCGAACGACAGCGAGTTTCGTCGACTCGTCGAGTCCGATGTGCTTCGCTTCCATTCACTTTTTTTCGTGGTCCCTTCGGTGTTTCGGTGTCTCTTGTCGCCAGATTCGCTTGATGTCTCGAGCATCCTGAGAATAGTGATGTAAGTTCGGTAAATAACCAGTTAAGTAGACGGATATTTAACCGGCTAATAACTACAGCTATTTATAAGATTTTACAGGAAGCTATTTATTTGTATGTTTGCAATCATTGTATGCAATTAATTTTTATACGTCCAGTCTTTTTTTTCATCGAAAGTGTTTATTAATTTATTATATCCAAAATTTTGTTAGTTTGTATTTTCTTAAGAAACAAAAAAATGTATAAACTTTTAAAAGTAAATTAATGAAGAATGTTGAAAATACGATTAGTCAAAACGATTTCTTTACTTTCATCAATTTTTTGCAATCCCGAAAGTTGTGAAATATATTCTCAGTATTTTCTGATTCAGTCGCGAATGCCACTCATTACGAAACTACGAACAGATGTCACAGCAATGTTTCTTTCTCGGTAATTTTAATATATATGCAAATTTTTAATTAATCCTAGGTGTTAAGGGGAAGTGAAACAGCTGTGCGTGCGAGAGAGATAGTTACAATTTTCAAATGAACTTTATTCAATGGTGCTAATTTTTTTGAGACAAAAATGAATTCGGCCCCGATGCGAAATTGCCGTGCGGATCCAGCTCGAATTTTATTAGCTTTTTCCTCAAAAAAAATTAGCACCCTTGAGAAAAGTTCATTGCAGTTTTCATTACCGACCGCGATATTTCCCTCTCCCTTAAAGGGTTGGCAGCATCCCAAGTAGCTAAAAGACATCCGGTACGAAATTTCCTCCGAATGCGATACCTATGTCCGCCCGAATGGTAACTATAAGCTATCCTATGTCTAAAAGTTAACTTTTGGACGTAGGATAACTTATAGTTACCATTCGGGCGAACATATGTAACCCATTCGGATGACTTTTTCGTACCAGATGTCTTTTTGCTACTTGTTCTTTAACCGAAAAAATAACCGTTAGTCTAACTGGCTACACTACCGGTTATTTTGGTAACTATCACAATTAACCTGTTATTTAACGACAACTACCTGAGAGCCAATTTTCCACCGCCCGGCTCTTTCGCCATGCAGTCGAGGACCCACGAGCGCTGCAGCTTAACTTCCGGTTGCCACTTCGAGTCCTTCGTTATCGCTTCCCTGCCGACCTTGCTCAGCTCGCACTTGAATTCCGCGCTCGGCGACGTCCGCTTTATTATAACCTTCGGTATCTTCTCCGAGGGACTCTGCGAATCGGTGTTTCCCTCGTTGCTGTCCGAGCTGTTGTTTCGCCTCTCGCGCGATCTCGTCTCGTCCTTCTTGCCGGAAGCGTGCTTGCTCGCGCTCCTGCGTTTCTTCGAGCCCGACTCCCCCGGACTGCGCGAGCGTCGTTTCTTCAACTCCTGCTTCTTTATCGTCAACTTTGGAATTCGATCGTGCCTCGCCTCGTCCTCGGCTCTCTCAGCTCTGCGGCTCTGGTGAGGCTTCGACGATTTATCCACGAGCGTGAATTTGTACGATCCACTCGCGTTGCTGCTCTCCGCGTTCGGAGTTTCCGCAACATCGACCGGAAGTTCGCGCTCCGAAGACTGCCTCGATTTTCCGGCTCTCATGGGCGAGCGACTGCGCGAAGATCTTCGGACTTTTCTGATCTTCACCTTCGGCACGTTCTTCGGTTGCTCGATTTCTGGACTCTGCGTCGGAGCCTCCACAATCATCCTCGGTTTCTCCTCGAGCTTGATCTTCATCTTCGGGACTTTGCACTCAGCCATCGAATCCCTCTCGACCGTGTCCTTGTCCAGCTTTATCTCCACCTCGAACACCCTCTCGGCATCCTCCGTCTCGTCCTCCTCGACAGCCGTAGGACTTCCGGGACGCGATCTCACGTTCCTTATTATCATCTTCGGTATCTTCGGATAGGACGATGCTTTCAGCTCGATACGTTCAACGCTCCTCTCGGAACAGTTCGTTGAGTTCATCGAGTTCATCGAAGTCTCGATAGGCTGAGGAATCGACGAACTCAAAGATTCCTCGTCCTGCTTCCCGACGATTTTCGTGACGGGATTTTCGCAGGACAAGTTTGGCGGGCTCTTCGTCAGCGTGTCGCTGTTTCTCGAGTCGCTCTGTATCTGCCCGGAGAAACTGAGAATGGGCGCCGACGGAGACGACTCTTTGCTCCGGCACTCGCTCGTCGCGTACCGTTCGAGCGAATCGACGCTCTTCCGGCCGATCGAGCAGTCCTCGCTGGGATTCGTGGCGTTCTCGGCGATGCTGCAGAAGAACGACTCTCTGCCGGAAGTCGTCGAGTCCATCGTACCGTGACTCGCGAAGGGCATGAAGTCGCTTCTCAAGCTGTTGCTCTCGTCGCCGAGTTCCTTGAAGTCCATCGACTCACCGGCGAATCTGGTCGAGGTGTCCTCGAGACGGGAACTCTCGGACTCGGTCGGCAGCGCGCTGACCGGCGCGGGGAGCTTCATGCAGCTGGAGAAACTCGTCGAGGTGTCGATCAGGAAGTCCTTGCACCGAGCCCGAAACATCTCCGGCGACGGAACTCTCTCGGCTATCTCGCTTGTCTGCGAGTCCGGATTCTCGCACTCGATTCTTTCGAAGAACTCTGGCTCGTCGATCTCCTCCCGGACGACCCGCGGCTCGATCTCCGAGACAGTTGGACGGAAGAATTCGCTTCGAGAGTCGCGACTCTCGACACCGTCACTCGAGGCTCTCCTCGACAGGGCATCGCTCGCTTTCCTCTCGAGGCTGCACGTCGACTCGCAATCGCGACGAAAAATCGAGGCCGGTGGCTTCGCGGTTTCGCGATCGGTGTCGATCGGCTTCGAGATCTCCGGAACGATCCTAGCTTCTCTGAGGCTCGGACGATGACGATGCGTTATCGCTAAATCGAGACTCTTTACGATCTCGCTCATGCGGTCGCTCTTCAGCGCTTCGTCGTTCAGCGGCTCGGTCGGTAATGCAGTTTCCGCAATTATCCTCCTTCTTTCCGTCTCCACTGGTCGCTCGATCTTCTCGGCGTTTTTTCTCGGTTCTTCGACCTCGAGTGTTCGCGGCTCGACGACTTCGATCTGGTCCGACACGACTTCGCGACGACACTCTGTGTTCTCGTCTTCCTCGATTCGTGGCTCGCTCGGCTCGTCGTCGAAGTAGTGCGCCTCGTCGTCGGGGGGCAATTTTTCCCTAGATAAATCAATCGCCTCGGTGTAGCCTTGGATGGGCGTGTCGTAGATGGTTTTAGCGATCTCGACCTTGTTGACGAAAGAATTTTTCCATCGCTGAATCCTCCTCGATTCCTTGCTCGCCTCGACGTAGGTCGTCGAGGACTCGAGTCCGCTGTCGGACAGCGCGGTCTGACAATCCTGCTCGAGGTCCCAGCCGATCGGACGCTTCTCGAGGTTTATCAACGGACTCGCCATCGGTGTCTTTATGGAGTGCGGCGAGTCCTGAAAGAACCTCGAAGTTCTCACGCAGGCCTCGCGCTCGTTCTGCGTGCGCTCCGGACCGACCGCCGAAGAGACTTTTCGTGTCGATATCTCCAACTCCTGACCCTGAAATATCTTCGAGACGAGGCAATTCTCGTCACGGTTGGGATAATGTTTTGGGCTTCTCAGCTTCTCGTCCATTGCGCTCTTCATTCCACTTCCGGTCTTTAACGACGCGTTGTTCCTCGAGTTCTCCGGCTGATCGTCCTTCCTCGCAACCTCGGACCTCCGATTTCGAACTGGAGATTCTTGCTGCTGGACGAGGCTCGGGTGAGCCTCGGGCTTGTAGAAAACCGCAGTCTCGACCGAACGATTCTTGATTGTCGCGCATTCCTCCGCGTAGCCTCGAGTCTGGTCGTCGCTGCAGAACTCCGACAACTCCGACGGCGGTCTTGTTTCTCGACGACGATTCTCATGCTTCTTCGGTCTCATCGCCAGCCTCGCCTCGGTCTCCTCGACGTGGTGTCTCGTCGACGCCGGACGCTTGAACTTGCCGGCGTGATAATCTCCACTGCGGCGCTTCTTCTCGTGCGCCGTTCTCTCGTCCTGGCGCCTCTTGTAGATCTTCTTCACCGCCGCCTCGCGGTAGTGAGCGCGCGACGAACCGTGCCTCGGGTAGTGGAGCTTCCGCACTGCCGGATATCCCTCGCGCTGTCGAGCCTCCATTATTAACGCCCTGCAAGTAGAGATTTGAGCGGTAATTTTACCGTATTTTTACGGTAAAGAATACGGCGCGTGAACCCGCTTTGAACATTATCACCTCGGCAATAAAATTATGTGGTGTGACTGTGTGATTTTTTAGTGATTTAAAATATCACGAAAATATCGTGAATTTTCGAAAAATGTTGCTGAACGAAATGTGTTATTGGTAATTTCACAACTATAAAGATGAAGTGTACAATTTTTTCAAACCGTAATGTCATATTTAAATAGGTAGATTTTATACGTTTTGGTGGTAAATTTCCCAACAATTTTATGCCAGGTAATTTCACATCTAGACAGATGATTTTTACCGCTTTTTACGGCAAAAATTACGAGAAACTTTTGCGTTCCGTATTTTCACAACGCAAGATGTTGAGAAAAAAAAATTACCTAAAAATACGGTATTTTTACGATAATTTTACGAAATATTAAAATACAGGTACTTCCGCATCTCTACCTGTAAGTGTAGTTTCTGTTAGGACTGTAGGTAACTCTGCCGTCTTTGGTCGTGTAGATAGGAACTGTGTTGAGGTTTATCTCGAAGGCGTCGAGGCTCGAGAGTTCGTCGAAGGACGTTCCGTAGCTCGAGGGATTTCTGTATCTGTCGCGATCCTCGAGACGCGTTCGCTTTATCCTCCCGTACCGGGTCTCGTTAGACGAGTCGCCCTTGTCGGGGTCGGTGTCGGTGCTCTGGTGAGGCGCGACGTCGAAATTATCGAAATCGAGGGTCGACGAATTTTCCATCGAGTTGTAAGACGGACTCGGAAATGTTCGATTCTCCTTGGCGTGTTTCTCCGATCGCGATTTCTTTTCTTTCCTGCTCTCGAGGAAATCCTTATCCTCCTTGGTGAGAAGGGACGAGGCGTCGGTTTCCGGAGTCTCGTTGCGCGGCCACGGAAGGTTAAAAGCCTTGGACATTTCGAGATGAAAGTTTCGCTCCTCCGTTCCGGTGTCTTTTCGCGAACGATCGGGCTTGAAGAGCAACTCATCGTCCATCGAACGACGAGTCTTGTGACGTCCGCCTCCGCTGTTTCTGCCCCTGGATATCTTCTTCGGCGTGTAGTGTTCGGTCACTTCCGGTCTGTCTTCCTCGGTTCTTTTCGACTTTTTGGGTTCGTAACCGTCCGGCATCGACCTGCGACGCTTCCGGCAACACTTCTTGCCCGAAGTGCACGGCACCGTTTCCCGTCCCTGCGGGCTGACCTCCCGCACGTCGGATTCTTGGGTGACACGACGATCGTCCTCGACGAATTTTTCCTTGCCGCCCCGTCGATTGACGTCGCCCCGCGAGAGATTAATCTTTATCTCGATAGCGTCGAGTCCGTCGTCGCTGGACTCTTGGTGATTAGTTTTGGGCCCGATGGTCTCGTTTCTTATGACCTCGTTGTCGTGGATCTTGACGTTGAAGTTCGCCACTTGGATCTCCACGTTGGAGTCGCGATGCTTTGTCGTGTAGCTCTTCGTCGAGGGACATTTCGCCTCCTCGTCAGAGTCGCGATGTTTCGCGTAGCTCCTCGTCAACGGACTCTTCACCTCATCCTCAGAGTCGACGGTCGTCCGGCTGTTCTCCTCCGAATCCTTCGCCTCCCGCGAACATCTCCGTTTGCGGGCATTTTTTCGAGACTCCTCCACGGGAAAATCGTCGATCTTCCGCAAGGACGATGATTTTTGTCGCGCGACGGAACAATCGTCGATCTTTCGATCTGACGATGATTTGCACCGCCCGTCGGAAAAATCGTCGATCTTGCGCTCCTTGGACGATGATTTTTGCAGCTCGACGGGAAAATCGTCGATTCTGCACTCAAACGATGATTTTTGCCGCGCGACGGAACAATCGTCGATTTCGCGCTCCTTGGACGATGATTTTTGCAGCTCGACGGGAGAATTGTCGATTCTACGCTCCTTGGACGATGATTTTTGCCGCTCGACACCAAAATCGTCGATCGTGCGATCGGATAATGATTTTTGCCGTTCGACAGGAAACTCGTCGATTCTGCGCTCCCTGGACGTCGATTTTTGTGGCTCGACAGGAAAATCGTCGATCCTACGCTCCTTGGACCTCGATTTTTGCCGCTCGACATGAAAATCGTCGATTTTGCGCTCGGCCGATGATTTTTGCCGCTCGACAGAAGAACAATCGTCGATCTTGCGCTCCTTGGACGACGATTTTTGCTCGACAGAACAATCATCGATCTTGTCCCTCTGAGGATTCTCTGAGCTTACAATTTCCCTCGATATTTCGGGACTCGACTCCTCCTCCTCTTCCTCGGACTCGGACAAATTGCACCCCCGGTTGATTTCCTCATGGAAAGCCTCGTCGATTCTCTTCGTTTTGCTCGGTGACGATCTTTCGCTTTCACCCTTGTCGATTCCCTTCGACCTCTTCCCATCGTCCTTTCCATCTTGCCCGCTTGGATTCGCAAAGTTCGCATCGAGATGCTTGTCCATGTATCTCACGTCGCCCCACATGTCCTCATCGGGTTTGCCGTGCTGCTCGTCATCGCCGGACGACTCCGAATCGTCGAGATCGCCGACCGTCGTAATCGGCTCCTCCATCATCTTCGCGAAGCAGTCGCCGGTCTCGATCGGCGCAACGGGAATTCTCGGCTCTTCGCAGTCGTCGCCGGAAATCAGCGGCATCATGCAAGAACCATCCAACGACATGTCGCACAGCTTCTCCAGATCCGACGACCTGTTGAAGTCGTCCTCGGGCTCCATCATAGTCGGACACTTGTCGGTGTCGAGCTCGCTGCCGAGAATCCTGTCCGGCGATTCGCAATTCGTTGTCTCGTCATTTCCAGCTTCCGGTTGGCAAACCTCCTCCGCCTCGTCGCCGCGGTCCTCGGAAACCGTCTTCGTCAGGTGCGCCATTCCGACCAGCGGATCGGCCGTTCGATAAAATTCCTCACCGTCCGGCTCGACCGCCGATTTTTCCTGGTAAGAATTTTTCTCCTGGTAAGCATTTTTTTCCTGGTAAGAATTTTTCTCCTGGTAAGTATTTTTTTCCTCGTAAGAATTTTTATCCTCGTAAGAATTTTTATCCTCGTAAGAATTTTTATCCTCGTAAGAATTTTTATCCTCGTAAGAATTTTTCTCCTCATAAGAATTTTTCTCCTCGTAAGAATTTTTCTCCTCATAAGAATTTTTCTCCTCATAAGAATTTTTCTCCTCATAAGAATTTTTCTCCTCATAAGAATTTTTCTCCTCATAAGAATTTTTCTCCTGGTAAGAATTTTTCTCAGAGGCCTCCTGAATGTCCGCAAGAAGCGGGACTTCCGGTTCGAGACCTTCGACCCCGCCGCTATCCGACGTCTCAGACGCCTCGGTGTACTTCGTGTTCTCGCCACAGGCGACCTCGCGGTCGAAGTCGAAGTCCAGCGAGTCGTGTCTCTGGAGCTGCTCGGCGACGGCCCGTTGCCTCGCCGGTCGTCCCATCCGGGCCTCCAGTTGCTCGTAAGGCTCGATCTTTATCGGCGAGTGAGTGAAACTTATTATAGGGCTGTTCTGTATTATCTCGATGGGATTCGTCGATGTCGTCAGATCGGAAACGTGCTCGGACGATTCCTCGCTGTCCGAGTGAATCGGAGTGTTCAATGTCGTCGAGATCGGCGTGCATTCCGATGTCTGCAGATCCGGCAGGCTAATGTCGTCGGGATTGTGCGATTCGTCGCTGGTGAAGCTGTTCTGTTTCCTGAGGTTCGAGCCGTTGACGCCCTCGTTCGTCTTCGACGAGCCGGAGGACGCGCTCGGTGTCGATGTCGTCGTCGCGGTCGCAGCGGTTTCTTCCTCGACCGGCGGATCGTTCGGCCGATCTGCGTCGCGCGGCGACTTCTCGGAACTCTCGATCGCCTCCCGCAGATCCGGAGTTTCTACGGTAGAGGACTCGATTATCGAGGCTATGACACCCTCGACGACCTCCGAACTCGCTACTTCCGACGAGACGCTGAACTCCAGGGTCTTCGTGCAGACGCCGTTTTCTTGCTCGAAGAGAACGATGGTCTCGGATTTGGCGCCACCGTCGCCGATCAGCTCGCTCGAGGCCTCCCCGATCGATATGGGATTCAGCACCGAAGACGCGAGACTCCCGAATACGGTGTGGATTTTCTCCAGGTCGGTGCCGGCCTCGAGATTGTCGACTATGTGGATCGTCGGTATTTCGTCACCGTCGTCGGTTCTTATGCATTGTATGCCGTTCGTTATCGTGACGGTCTCGCAGCAGTTCGCGATCGGCGAATTGTCGTTGGTCTCGATGTCGATCTCCGACGAGTCGGTCGACGGCGAGCCGCCGCTTCCTCCGGCGGTGCTCGTGTCTTCCTTCTCCTGGGGATTCATCTCCCGAGTCTTGGTCGCCTCCTCCGAAACCGCAACGGTCGCGGGTGACTTGCACGCGAAGGGCGCGTCGAATCGCTCGGCCAGGGCGTTCGCGGCCGCGGCGTCCTCGTCCTCGGACTCGTCCCAGTTGGCCAAAAATTGTCGGACATCGAGCTGCGGTTTGTCGGCGAAGTCCTTTGAATTTTTGTACTCGTTCGATGTCGTCGAGACGATGGGCATCGAGGGCGCCACAGTCGTGGTCGTTGAGCTGGTCGCGTTCTCGGCGGTTTTCGTCGCCTCCACCTCGACATCGACCCTCAAGCCGCCGAGACTCTCGTCGGTTCTCCCCAACCTACCGACCTCGTAGGGAGTCGCATGAGTGTTTTTCCCATCGGTCATGAAGTAACGCTCGTTGCTCTCGTGCATCGGCCCGACCGCGCTCCGGTGCTGCTGGGAATCCATTTCTCGACTGAGATTCATCTGCTCGCCGTGGTCCATGTAGTGACCTCTCTGCTCCATGCTGGAACCTGCCATACGTCCGTTCGCCGAAGACTCGGCGCTCTCCGTCGGCGCCGCTGGATTCATTCCACCGTGCATACCACCGTAATTGCCTGGAATGTAATTGGAGTTTATGAGAATGCCGTTCTGATCGAACTGTAGATTAATCGGCGCTACGGGCGGCACTGCGCTCGACGGACTCGGCACTTTGGGCGCCTCCTGGAGAACGCTCTGGTAATCGACCGTCTGCTGCAGTCTGAGAAGCTCGCGGTATCGCATAACGCACTCCTGGTACTTTGGGTGAGACTGATAACCGGGTATCCGCGAGTAAGAGCGCAGATGATTCTCCATCGAGTATCTCTGCAAGGCGATTTTCTGGTGGTAAGCCTGGTACTTGCTGAAGGAACCGTGAACGTGCGGCCCGGCCGGCGGTAGTTGCGCCATTCTGTTGGGCTGCTCCTGCGAGTAATCGCGCGGATAGTCGCGCGAGAGATCGCGCGGTATCTGCGCGGCGTTGTAGTAAGAATTCTGTAGCGACGATGGCAAGTTCGCCGTCGCGCTCGAGGATGTCGGCAACGCAACTCCGCCAGCGCCGTTCTGGTACTGCATAGTGTGATTCTGCTTAGCGTGGGAATATTTCTGCTGAACGATGACGCTCTGCTCCTGGTACTTCATCATCGCGGGGTTCTTCGAGCCAGCCGAACCACCGCCGTTGCCGCGTCTCATGTAATCCTTCACCGAGTAAGGACACTTCTGATACTCGTTCGGAAAATTGTAATTCTGCATCGGATAATTCGGCATCATGCCGTTCGCCGGGGGAGGATAATTTCTGGGTACGCTCTCCTTGCGGGTGTATTTGTAGTCGTAGCCTCGGCGATGCTCGACCGGAAAGGGCGCCGGTTGTTCGACGAGGTCCTTGTCGAGGCAGTCCTTGCGGATGTTCATGTCGTTCATGTAGCGTCGTTGCTCGACCGGTGGGTAGCTTTGTCTCATGTTTTCGCGATAGGGCGCCGGCCCGCTTGGCGCGCCGTGGTAGTGGCCGTACTTGTCCCAGTGCTGGTAGGACATGTTCGCCTCCGGGTGGCAGCACGGCGCTTTGCACGCACCGTAGCCAGCCTGCCGGCCCGGTGACATCGGACCGACCGGCGAATTTTGCATCCCCGCCGGACCAGCGTTAACGTTCACGCTCGGTGGATTTGCGTGGCTCGACGATGGAAAGGACATCTGGCCGTTTCGGTGAGCCACCTCCTCGCTCATCCCGACGACCGGGACCATTCGCGGATCCATCGACGAACCGTGAGCCTCCATCATCGGGTTCCTCGCCGATGACGCGCCACCGTAGTGACTCACGCAACCCGGCAGAGGCGTCACGTGCACGCCCGACGGCAACGACGTGCTCGTCGAACAATTCCCACCAGGATTCTGAGCTCCAACGTAGTTTCGACCCACGTACGAACCCTCGCTCTGGTGCTTGCTCGGCTGGTGGCGATCCGTCGACAGATTCACACCGTCCAGCGCCGGTGGCGTTATGCTGGAGATGAACATGTGGCCTGCACTCGCGCTCTGACCCCCCGACGATGCCGCTGGACGACCGCCCGGCGCCGCGTTGTAAGGATGCCAGTCCGGCATGTTGCCGCATTCGGCCATACACGGTTACGAGCGGGGCAGCTCTGCCTAGGTTTTTTGACAAAGAATTCGAGAGTTAGTGGATGCGAAACGCAGGTTTCATGCATTTTTATTTATTTATTTTTTTATATTTTTTTTTTCTTTACTAGCGTCATTCAATGTGCAGTGTAAAAAAATTGGTATGTAATTTAATATAGCGGAGTGGAAGTTTTTATGCAAAAAGTTGTGCGTTGAATTTCATGCTGAACCGTGATGGACAATGAATGTTCAGAAGAGAAAATACATTGGGAATACTTTTTTTTTTTTATCATTTACTTCAATTTTACTATAAAAGTAATATAAATATAAAATATTTCTTTTATATATATATATAAGAAATATAAAAACATTTCAATAATTCACTTTAATCTCAACAACAGAGTATATTAATTTTTCATCAGAATTGTACATTTAATTTAATGTACCAGTTTCTGTATAAAAACTTCCAGTCCGGTGCATTAAATTTACAATGTTTTTTTGGCAGTGTGACATTTGAATTTGATGTTAAATGAGACTAAAAATTAGTGGTAGCGAGAGTGGAGCCGAGACCTTTACAAAGAAACCCATGGAAATGAACTCTATTGAATAGTGTTGCAGGCGCGTGGAACGCATTACCAGCCGCAATAACTGAATCCGAGTCAATTAAGTAATTTAAAAACAGACTCCATAAATTCTTGTCTACTTAATGTTAACTACAAGATTCGGATATTATAAGTTTGAGGCTTGTTTTCTGTAAATATTCATAATAATAATAATAAAAATGAAAATGTGTTTTTCAGATAAAAACGTTTTGCATCGCAATTTTATTATACTTTTGTAAAATTACATAATTTTCAATTCTTTTTCTTCTCAAGAACGATCAGGTTTTCCCATAGTAAGCTGTACGTTTCCACGTGCAAACTTTCTGCTTGTTTCGTTTGCCATTGAGCGATTCGAAAAATAAATAATTTTGAGTTTACGTGGAAATATTAAGTTTTTTTTCTTTTTCTATCTCGTATTCGAAAAGTAGATAGCTAATAGCAGGCAAAAAAAAAGGAAATCCATCGATGGACATGAATAAATTAATAAAAAATAAAATAGAGGTAAAAAAATTGAAGAAGAGCGTTGAAGGAAAAAGAAAAATGTTGAGCAAGGCATTTAAAAATAAAAGTAATTGGTGAACTGAATTCTTTGAGAACAATTTTTTTTTCTTCCAAGTGCGGCGCACTGACGAATTGCCAGAGCTGAAATTTTATGTCGTGCGGATGTCTTCAGGGTCATCGAAAATTAAAATACGTGTACATGCAAGTTAATCGGAAGTTGAGCAACCGCTAGTCCACCCGTACGTCGCGTAAGCGCAAACGAGTAAACATTTCATCCGCATTTCTGGAATATCCATTTCAAAAGAAAAGAAAAAAGTTCTAGAAAGCCACTAAAAATAAAAATACATTCAAATACATGCATACATGCGATTCAACGGAAAGCTGAGCTACGGCTATTCCATGCATGCACGCCGATCGCTTCTCGAGTAAAAAATTTCATCCGAATTTCTGTGAAAACGAATGTGAAACAATTGCAAAAAAAGTGGCTCTAGCGGAGAAAAAAAGAATAAAATATAAAAATCCTCGTCCCAAGTTCGTCGTTGTATTAGAGTCATAAAAAATTCATGCACGCAGAGCTAATGAGAAGCTAATGGCCCAAGTGCGTCCGTCAGGTCCTCGTGTGTGAGTGAGTATAAATGGTACGCAAAAGTTTTATCGCGCCGATAAGAGAGCGGGCAACGCGGCACACCGCGAGATAAGAGATTCGGTCGCGAGTCGATTGCAATCTCTGGAGATTTCGAAAGCCGTGTTTGTATCACCGTCGATCGAGCCCAACGGTCGGTCCCCGACAGCGTAAGTAAACACCGCGATCGACGAGGAATCTTGCCACAAAAATTGAAGTTCTCTGCCCCCTTCGTCGCTCTCACGTTTTTTTTTTCACCAAAAAAGCCCCACCGCGCGTTACTCGCGCGTTCGAGAATGCAAATAAAGTTCGGCGTAAGGCGGAACAAAAAAAAAAAAATTAAACTCGCCGATCGATTCCCGACGAGATTAATCGAGCGTGTGATTTACGTTAACGAGGCACGTTTCTATCGAGGACAATCTCACATTGCGCGAAAATCACACTGGTAGGGCTACGAAACGATCATGAAAATTAAAAAAATATAAAAAAACAGAACTGTCCAGTCCAACAGTCGACGATAACACGGACGGACGGGCAAGTCACTACAATTGCAGTGCGACGGAGAATAATAAAAAGAAATACTTGTCGGGCAATGAAAAATAAACGGCACGATATAGACTTTTGCCACCTTAGCAAACTCGGTTGTTAACGAGAGTACTCTGCCCGTCGACATGGCACACATATTTTCATCGTAAACAGTGGCAAGCGAGCGAGCGGCGAGGACGAAACGTCGCTTCGCTGATCGAACTTGGGACGAGACGCGCGACGGAGCATTCGACGTTGTCGGATTAATGCACTTGCGTTTTGATATCGGGTAAAACAATTGGTTTTCTTACCTGCGCTACGAGTCAATTCACAACACCCACGCCATTTTGGACACGAGTAATTAAAAAATCACGCGCCCCCTACCGTCGAGCCTTCGCCGTCGCAGCGCAGCGCTTACGCGACGCGAATTTTTTTTTTTGTTCCTCCTCTCGGTGTGTTCGTGCCGAAGGTAAATACACACGCGGAAGCGGCGCGCGTTTACGTGAGCGCTGGCACGGTGCTACGCAACAGCCTCTCGAGGGAACTGGCAGCGCCGCGACGACGAGGCAAATACACGCGCGCACACCAGCCACGATCAGGTGTTCCGGAAGTCGAGCGTATTTGAACTCGCGGGCGCCGAGCGGGGAGTCGGCCAATGGGAAGCCGGACGGACCTTGAGTGGAAATGCCGGTGCTTCTATTTACATGCGAGAGATAAGAAAAAAAAAACTTTGGACTGCTGTGCAAATGTGTGCTCTACGAATTAGGTGCTCACTTTTTTTATTTTTGGGTTTTATAGAAAATAGAAAACAGATGGGTTTTTTAGCGCTTGTTGCGAGAGCAAGCGGACCATGAACGCTAACGAGTTGTACAATATCTCTATCTCGCCGCTCGTACCGAGCAACTTCGCCCTGGAATGGTCCGAGGATAACCACGTATCCATCGTCACGCAGAGGGGTGTTCACGTATTCGTGAGTCCATTATTTTTAACGGAGATAATCGCGAAACGATTGTCAGTTGGCCGACGGATGGCGAGAAAAATCTCTCGCTTTTTTTTTTATCGGTCGGACTTCTCGTACCGAAGATTTATTAAAGATAACTTTATGCTAAAAAATCTTGCGATTCAGCGCTTCTAGCGCCGTAATCGAAAAATGTTCACAAAAATAAACAGAATTATTATTATTTTTGTAAGTTATGTTATTATGTTTGTGTTTGCCGGACCAATTTTTCACTTACGCGTGTTTACTATTTGTTGGGTATTCGCGATGCTTCTTCTCTGTATACGATATTAAGTGCTTTTTACGTAAACTGTATTGAAACTATTCCATACTCAAACTTTTCTTTCGGCTTGCCATATGCACCGCTTATCTGTATCGCTTGGTCCTTACAGGATTTATGCAAGTTCACTATTTGCCGGGTATTTGCAATCATTTTTCACAGTATGAAATGTTCTTAAGTGCTTTTTACATAAACTGTATTCAAACTATTCCGTACTCAAACTTTTCTTTTGCTTTTGATATGTACCAGTTGTCTTATCGCTTGGTCCTAAGGAATTTATACAAGTTCACTATTGGATACTGGCATCGTAATAGAAAAAGTTTCATACTCTATAAAATGGAAAATTAACATACAAAAAAAAAATTATTATTACTTGAAGCAGATTGTGTAAGTTTATACTTTCCTTTTATAAATATTAATAGTAACCATTATTATCATTACAGGAATTTATTCCATATCCGATGTGCATATATCCGACGCTCAAGTTCTGGAGAACTTTTGTGCACCCTTCGGATTTTGTCCCTGCCGAGCCTTTCTCATCGCACGTTGACTCGGCGATATGGAAAATGGACAGAAGCGATATCTACGCTCTCCTAATGGAGCATGCAGTCACACCAAAGATCGAGGACAAGATCGACCTGGCGCCCAGGATAGTGAAGCTAGCTTGGTCGCCAGCCAAGCTGGCGGAGTCGTCCAAGAGCTTGCTGGCCATAGTCACGTCCGCCGGAAGCATAGAAATTTTGTACAAATTTGGCAACGACTGGCTTTCGATCTATAATATGGCGAGTCAATGGTCCAGATTCGTCGCCGAGGAATCCGGCTTAGACCCTGGCGACTTGGGGGAAAAATCGTTTGACAAAATTTCGTGGCCGGAGCACATCAGACGGCTGCTGGGCACGGCCGTTGCGTGGAGCCCGCTATTGGTCCGCGCGGACCAATCACCGTTCGCCTATTTCGTCGCGGCCTATCGGAGCGGAGATATCGTCGTTTCGCGAATAGAACGTGTCTCCGATCTCGCCGCTTGCAGCGGAGATCCGAGAATCGTTTACCGGACGAAATTGGAGGCCGGCGCAAAGATCGGTCAAGTTCTCTGGCTAAATCTCGAAAACGGGCGACACGTAATTTTCGTGTGCTACGCCGACGGTAAAATTCACGGACTTTGCCTCGTCGAGAGTAACGGAATTCTTCGGGAAGGCGAATTGCGCAAATACTACGATCACGCTGACCGCATGGCGACGAGCTCGATAAGAAAGATTAAAAAAACGGGAAGTGGAAATTTCGTTGTCGTCGCGACGAAGAGCTCGTGCATCGTGGCGCTGAGCGTAGACGGCACGGGTGAATGCACGCAGACGCGATGCCTCAGAGTTGCAGGATTTTCCATAACAGGTATAAAAAACAAATGTGAGACGCTAATTGAATTAACACATCGGCTGTACGAGAAAGTTCGTTGACCAATTCTGACTTCGGCCGCCGGACGAGCTACCGCTCTTTTCGGGATGCCTCGAAGGTGAAAAGTGAATGAAAAAACAATTTTTGTGATTTTAAAAAATTTCGGAATATCGTTCAACTTTGGAGCCTTCGAAAGGATTTTCGTTTTAAAAAAAATGCCCAGTTTGCCATTCACCCTTTTTCGAACGTTTGTATAAAAATCCCCCTCGTTTGGTCAAAGTTTTTTAACCCGAGAGTCAAGTAATAATAATAATTTCAAAATATCACTACATCTGGGTCCTCGAAAATTTAGAAATTTTATTCAAATCTAAAATTCTTCATCGTTATCCGACATTTGTGTATCAATTTTTTTATTTTTTTTCGAACACAACTTCCTCTACGAGGCGACAAAAGTAAACGCGCAATATTTAATTCTATCGTAAAAGGCTCTTAACAAAAATATGTATTTCGCAGGACTGACGGTGATAAGCAGGGACAAAGTGATAGCGACAACGCAAAACTGTCGGGTGTACGCGGTGACGATACCGGATGCGGAAGAATTGACCAGCGAGCCGATAAAGAACGATCTGAAGGGTACCAAGGTCCAGTATCTGGGTCTCGCCAGTTCGCCAAACTCGACGATTCTGCTGAACGTGACGAGTCCGGACGCGACGCACGATCACTTGATGAATCGTGAGCCGAGCACTGTGCAAGTGTTCGCTCTCTCGGGCGACGAATGGGATCCCCGAAGAATAATAGAAGAGAAGAGAATCGCCAATTCGTCGTTGCACACTTATTGGGATTGTCTCGAGGCGATGAGAATAAGAGCGTCGAAATGCCCAACCGAATTCGACAAATTATCCTACGAGGTACCCAAAAATCTCGACGGTCTCTCGATCGACGGTTTGCGACTGGTGATGTGGCTGACGCTGATCTCGGAGGTTCTCGACAAGAAGCAAATCCTCAAGGGCGTCGAGAAAATCGTCGGCGAGATTTCGGAGGCTCAGCCGTTGATATTTTTACTTTCAGCCTGCGAGCATCTCTCGCGATTGTCGAGAAAATCCAGCGTCAATGAGGAGGAAAGGCGTTGCATGAGCTTTCTGAGGATGTACATGGAGATCTACATGGCCGGCGAGAACGAGGAGGAGCTGATGAGCAGCGAGCTATCGCGGCGCGTTGCCGAGGCGCTCGCGGCGAGCTCGCGAGTCGACAGCATCGAGACCGAGTCCTGCGACTTGTGCGGCGAAGTCATAACCGAACTGCCGTGGACGGTCGACAGTTGCTCGGCGGGACACAAACTGCCCAGGTGCTCGACGACGCTGCTGCAGGTGACGTCGATCCGCTATCGAGTCTGTCCCGTTTGCGAGAAAATATTTCATCCGTCGCTGGACGACGAGTACGGCGAGACGCGATGTCTCTACTGCGACGTGCCCGCACAGCACGACGCACGGATACTGTCCGGCAGCCTCGGCGATCTTCGAGAGCGCTGGAAAAACCTCTCGAGACGACCGACCGCCTGCCAGACGGAGGCGAGAGCTCAGGACGGCGGGCAACACGGCGCGACCGAAAAACCATTCAAACGGCGGGGCATGAATCCGCATACTTTTGCCGTTATCGTCAACAGGGATGACGACGACTCTTTCATTACGGAGACTTGGCAGGAATTCTGAGAAATTCATGGCTAAAGGTTACAAACAATTTTCTTTTTTATTATTGAATATAGTACGGATTAATATTGTTCATCGCCGTCGCTGCAAACGTATATGTACGGAAGATGCTCGATTATCTTGATGTCCTTCTCCGTCGCTGACTACATCGCACGGAAATACTTTTGAAAGTTTTCAATTATTATTATTTTTTTATTGGAAATATTTTATCAATATTACAAGATATTTGTGAAATGTTTCAAAAATATTTTGAAAATATTTTTTTGTCCGCTCATAAATCTTGCATCGAAATGTTTCGTTGAAATGTTTTTTTGGCACATTTCGGCGAAACGTGCAGGATTGCATCGCCGATCCAAATGGCATGTACATATCTCGCAAACACGGAAACATTGGTAGAAATATTTCGGTGAAATATGAAATTAGAAAATATTTTATCACTATGTTTCAGAAATACTTCAGATGTGTCGAGAGATTAAGTATGGTTCTGAATTATTTAAGAAACGTTCCGTTGGCATATTTTGATAGAATATTTCAAAATTTCATTTTTATATGTTTTACAAATATTTCGTAAGAATTGAAAGATTGAAAATATTTCGTGCTGAATGGGTGATTTTCTCTCGACTTTTAGCAGAGAGTGGGTGTGGAAGGGCAAACACTGAAATTTCTTCGGCATCTCGTCCCACTTCTTTACCCTGCTCGAACAAATTGATGGTACTTAGGGGCAGCAAAATAAAAAAAAAATATATATTAATGTTTCGAATTCAACCAGCGTTTTTTAAATAATGGCAAATTATTATTTCTTAAATAATTGCAAATTATCATTTTTTTAATTATCGCAAATTATTGCAAATAGTGTCGATCAGCATTCTTCGTCGCCGTCGCTATAAACGTATATGTAGGGATGACGCTCGATAATCTTTATGTCTTTCTCCAGCTGCAGCAGATCCTTCTCCATCGCGGATTTTCTCTTGGCTTTCGGCGGCGTGTCTGTGACGAACGGTAGACACTGAAATTTCTTCATCATCTCGTCCCACTTCTTCTTCATACCCTGCTCGAACAAATTGGTGGTATTTAGTGGAAGCAGAATAAAAAAAAAAAAAAAAACGTTTAAAGTTTTGAGTTCAACCAACGTAAAGAAGCTCCTCGCGTTCGTCCTCCGTGACGTAACGGCAACGAGGCTGCTGCACGCTAGCGCGGCTCGCAAGATCGTCGTCCCTTCCACCGCGCGTTGAGCTCTTTCCCGTCGTCTCCGCGGATCGCAACGATTTTATTTCCATCGCCTCTCCGCTCTCTTCTCTGTCGTCCTCGTCGTATTTTCTTTCAGAGTCGGTCCCTTCTCCCTGCTCATCGTAATTCGCATCTTTCCCCTCGTCTCCGTTCTTACGCTCGTGTTTTTTCGCATCTTTGCTCCGTTGTGCGTTCCGTTTGGCCCCGTCTTTTCTCGCGTCGTGTCTTTCGCGTTTCTCTTCGTGTTTTCTCGCACTGTGCGCATCGTGTCTGTTATGCTCGTTTTTTCTTGGACTATTAATTTCACGCTTATTCTCATGCCGTCTCGCTTTTGTTTTATGTTCCAGCTGCGGACTCGACCCTCGGTTCCTCTGTCGCGGCTCCTGTCGCTCCGTCGTCGGCGAGTTCCTGCCGGGAACCTGGCCGTAACTCTGCGAGGCAAGAATCACGCATCGTACAAAGTGCGGTTCGCAAAAGACAAGAGGAATGGTGGCCGCGGTCACGGAAAACCAGGAAAAGTCAAGGGAAAAAATCTTGATCAAGGAATCTGGGAAAAGTCAGGGAATCTCAAAATTTGCTACGGAAAAAGTAACTTGCGGCCGAACTGTCTATAAATAATTTTTTTTAAAGTACATAAAAGAAAGCCTTAAAAAAATTGAGAACATTCAGAGAAAAAGAGAATTAAACATTAATACAATAATTGGCCATGTTCATTCGCATCATTAATTTGTTTTAATAGAAGTAGTTAGAAGTTCAGTCAGGGAAAAGTAACGGAATTTTTTCCCAGGGGAAAAACGGCCACCATGAAGAAACACGAACGGTGCAAACTGTGTTTTGCAAAAGACGAGAAACACGAATAGTGCAAAATGCGCTATGCAAAAGACAAAAAATACAAATAGTGCAAACTGCGCTTTGCAAAAGACAACGAAGCACAAAGACAGTAGAACCTCGATTATCCGAACCCATCGGGACCGCGTCTAGTTCGGATAATCAAAAGGCACATTTTTTTAACGTCATTATAACGCGTATATAAATAAGGCATATACAAACGAAGCAATAGTAAATAATAGACTTCAAAATATATTTTTAACACATTTTCAACGTCAAAGTCTTGTTACGAGGATCCTGTGAAATAAATTCGGATAATTGATGGCTCGGATAATCGAGGTTTTACTGTAGTGCAAGCTGCGCTTTGCAAAACACAAGAAACTACGGTACCTTTCTGTTCCTGTAAGTCGGATGCAATCCGCTCGGTTTCAGAGCGTGAACGGTACCGTGTCTGTCGTCCACGTAGTATTTCCGGGGCTTAAGGGGTCGCAAATTTCTCGCCTCCTCGATATTGCGTTTAGTGAAATCGACCCTCGAACGAGAAGCTTCCCGGTCCTTTTCCAAAGCCTTGATCGGCTGCCAATCGGGCAGCTTGTGCTGATAGCCGGGCTTGCGATAGTGCTCGTGATGGACTTCGGGTCTTTTCGGAAGGGAGCTCGTCCGCTTCCTGAGAAACTCGCCCGGTGGATTCAGCGCAACGCTCGGAACTCCGAGAGTCTTGTGGGCGCTCTTTCCACGCTTTGCGGCTATTCGAATTTTATCGCGGTACTTCGATACGTATCTGTTTTAAGAAATATTATAATTTATTACTTAGTCTAAAAAAACAATAAATGCTCTACTATATTTTTTAATCTGGTCGAGAGATTCGCGGGTGACTGTCATTATAATTCATTATTAAGCAAAAAAAAAGTAAACGCTGCACAATTTTTTTTTTATCTCGTCGAGAGATACGCGATTCCATTATCATTATAATTTATTATTCAGTATAATAAAATAGCATAATAAATGCTCTACAATATATATTTTTTTAAATCTGGTCGGAAGATCCGCGATGTCATTGTCATTATAATTTATTATTCAGTATAAAAAAACAATAATAAATGCTCTACAATTTTTTTTTTGTTGAATCTTGTCGAGAGTTAGGCGATCATTGAATGACTATGAGATTAACGGAGAATAATAATTTGCTTGATATCAGAAAAAGATGGATTTTCTTACCTAGTTTCCGGTACGTACTCGGCAGGCGGCTTCGCTATCAAGTCCATAACGTTATCCGGTGACGGTGACCGTGCCATTTTATATTTTTATTTGTCACCTTACAATAAATACCCCACAACAGTAATCCCACGTATCGTCAGTAGCGAGAGAGCTTGTGATTATTAAATACATTGAGGTTTAGTCGATAGAAAAAATATCCGCGGTTGGCATCGTAACCACAAGCAACCGCTCGACCATTTGACGCTTCGACAGCCAATGGGCGCGCTTCAGTGGATCGCTGGTGTCGGCGAGCGTGACATCGAGGAGGTCTGCGACGGTAAAAAAAAAATCATCTTTGGTAAAAAGAAACTTAGTTAAACGAGCATAAAGAGCCGCGGCTGCGTTAATTCTCTCCGCCGTTGTTGCGAAGCGCTTTTCGCGAGTGATCGACGCGTAATCGTTAATTTAGAATCGCGAATTGAGGTTACGTTGGTTTCGTTACCCAACTCGCGCTCGCTCATTGTTGGTAAACAAGTGCGGCCTTCGCTTCGAAAAGGTAAACAAACCCGAAGAGTTTATCGTTCGAACGCACGACGAATGAATAATCCAGTGTCTTGCCGAGTCTCGGCCGTTCGCCTTTTGTTTTCAATCGCGTAATTGATTCGTTGGCTGGAATTAAGTTTGCGAAATACGCGCCCGATGCGGTAAAATAAAAAAACGTAATAATTGGAGCGTCGGATTTTTGGGTCGCTGAGACGAGACGAGCCGGGCGAGAAAAATGCTTTCCACACCGAAATCCAAGGGCGAGCTCTTCTTGGCTTCGTCGCTACGGGACGGCTTGGAGGACAACGACATAAGGTATAAACCCGCCGCTCCGATTAAGAGATATCTCCGTTATGTCTCGTAGAATTAACCCAGATAACTGTACGTGCAGGAAACTTCGACGAATGATTAACGTGGGAATTAATGTGTTCGCATTCGCAGACTATTTTTCGACAACAATATTTTGATCGATCGGCGAATTATTTTTTTTCTATTATAATAATAATAACAATAATTGTTATTGTTATATTTATTTATCGGATTTCTCCTCCTATAATCAGTATGTAATATATATATAACTTAGGAGCTCCGAATATTGAAGCTTAGTTGAGTTTATAAAACACTCGAATTTTTTTTTTCATTAAATTGAATCTAAATTTTGTACATAAAAATAAATGAACAATTAAACAATACATTTATTAAATAATTTTTTACATTGAATCTGTAATGAGATTCCAGCTAAGATACCTATGATTTACGCAACACCTGACTGTATGACAATATAAAATTTATTTATTTAAACGAGTAACGAGCATCGTTATTTATTTATTTATTTACAGAACACGCCGTTTTGCAATGAAAATTGTACAGATTTAAAGAGAAAAATCACAATAGTGTTTCGTATCTTACAGTGTATCCCAATTGTATATTTAGTGATTTATATTATATTATTTAAAATTATTATTATTATTACTATTGTTATTGATATTATTATTATGAACAACACCAAAAATCAGAATGCCGATTTCAGATTTGTCTCAAAAATAAAAGCTATTGATTACCGTGAATTTTTATTAAATTTTTTTTTAATTAAATTTTTCAGACAAGTGAAGACTCTTCTGCTGAGCAAGGAGGCCGATCCCAATGTGCTCATTCCGACCCACGGAATATCGCCTTTCCACCTGGTTATCGGTAACGATTCCGAAAAATTTGCCGAGGAGGTAACGAAGCTCTTCCTCCGACACGGCGGAAATCCGAACGTCAGATCGTCCGACGGCATGACTCCCGTGCACGTGGCCGCCGCGTGGGGTCGAGTCACCGTGTTGGAATTGCTGCTCGCGAACGGCGGCGATCCGCTGTGCCTCGACGACGACGGCCGCAGTCCGTTTCACTACGCATTCGACGGCAATTTTTACAATGCCGTGACCATGCTCGGAAAGTACTGCGGCATGAGCCAGGACGAGGAGGAGGAGGACGAGCCGAAATACAAATTGACACTCGGTAATCGATTAATTCGCTAATCGGAAACTCACGAATTTAAGTTTCACAAAAATCGCCAGTCCGTTCAATTAATTTTCAAGCCAATTTAATTTTAAAAAATGTATTCATTGAAACTGAAAGTTTGCTTGACGGAAGAAAGAATTTATTTAATGGAATAAAAATTTATTTAACGAAATGAAAATTTATTTAATGGAATAAAAATTCATTTAACGAAATGAACATTTATTTAATCGAATCAAAGATTTATTTAATGAAATAAAACGTTTAAATTAAACACAAGAGACTTCGATTTTTAAATGCGTATACAGAAAATTTCCAGTAGGGTGAATTTGTTGAAAAAAAATTCTTTCCACCCTCCAAAAGTATAGATTTTAATCTGAAATTGAACCTCGCGAACGGCAGGCCTAAACAAAAAAATCTTAAGAGATGTCGCATTCGTCGTTTATACCCAAAAACAAAGAAGCTGTCGAATTTTGTTGGTACAAATGCTGAATGCGGCACTTTTTAGAATTTAGAATTTTTTTTTTTGGGCCGTCTTTCGCGAGGTTCAATTTGAGATCGATATCTGTACCTTAAAAAGGAAGAAGGGAAATGAAAAAAATCCTTTTCATGAAACACCCAAATATATATATATATATATATACACGATCATAAATAAGTAAATAAATAAAATGATTTAATTGAATAAAAAAATGTATGTAATGAAAAAAAAGTGTTTGATTTTTTAATTTTACTAATTTTAATGTAATGACCTTGCAATTGAATGTTCGCAGACAAAATATTGATCAACAAGGGAAACGTCGTTGCGGAGTACGTGACATCCGAGGATTCGTGTTCGGTCTCGACGAGGTCGGAATGGAACGAGAGATTCGACGACGTCGAGAGCGAAGCGAATTCGAGAGCGAAGCGGCCAGATTTCGAAAAACCCAGCGCAAGCGCGTCGCCGGGCGCTGACGAATTCAGCCATTTGAACACGAACAACGTAACTCTCCGCCGTTATCAGAAGCGTCGGGTGGTCTCGCCTGTCGCGGCGAATTTGCACGGAGCCTTCGACGGAAGCAGCGTCGCTGCCGAGAGGCTTCTAATTGGCGAGATAATCAGCCGATTGTCCGACACATGCGCGAACGATTCACTCATTGCCAAGGACCCGACAGTGACGGGCGGAAATCCGTCCATCAACGACGCGACGCAAAACGCCCCGCAGATAAAGAAAATGCGGAGTTTTCTACCACCGCCCAGATATCGAAGCGACAAAGCGAATTCTAAGGAGAAACCGCCTCGCGGACTCGTCGACACGTCGACAGCAAGTAAATCGCCGAATCTTCGAGTAACGGAGAACGCCAAATGGAAAGACTGGAACGGCAACGCGACGCCTCCCTTGCGCTCGGCGAGACCGGAAGCGAGGACAAAAGGCGTTAATTCGACGCCGAGATATCGCGGCGAGAACGCGAAATCCGTGGAAACGCCGCCTCGAAGACTCGTCGATAGGTCGACAACAGGCAAATCGCCGAATCCGCGATTAACGGAGGACACGAAAGCTACGCAGTTGAACCGGAAGTTAATCGCTTCTCCGAGTTACACGTGCAAATCGAGGTACTGGATTTGCGGGAACGCGACGCCTCCCTTGCGCTCGGCGAGACCGGAAACGAGGACAAAAGGCGCGAATTCGACGCCCAGATATCGCGGCGAGAACGCGAAATCCGCGGAAACGCCGCCTCGAAGACTCGTCGATAGGTCGACAACAGGCAAATCGCCGAATCCGCGATTAACGGAGGACACGAAAGCTACGCAGTTGAACCGGAAGTTAATCGCTTCTCCGAGTTACACGTGCAAATCGAGGTACTGGATTGGCGGGAACGCGACGCCCCCTTCGCGCTCGGCGAGGATAAAGGGCACGAATTCGACGCCCAGATGTCGCAGCGAAAAGTCGATGGAGACGCCGCCTCGAAGGCTCGTCGATACGTCGATAATAAGCAAATCGCCGAATCTTCGAATAAGGGAGGACGAGAAAACTCCTACGCCGTCGAAGCGGAAGATGATCGCTTCGCCGAGTTACACGTGCAGATCGAGGTACTGGAACGGCGGGAGCGTGGCGAGACCGGAAGCGAGGGTGAAGAGCGCGAGCTCGACGCCCAAGAGAAAGCACAACGGCTCGCGGCTCCACAAAATCCCGAAGTTTACGAGGAGGGCGGAAAGACCGATCGGAGTTCCGTCGAGGAGAGCCGAGGAAGTTACGCCGACGATGCTCGACAGGACTTACAGCAAAGATCGGTTCGGCGTTCTGACTTACTCGCCGGACGCGGAGGTCCACGCCGGAGGCGTCGACAGAAAATATCTCGCGAGAAGCATCGCGGTGAATCTCGACGATCGCATGTACGACGATAATCGGGAGACCGAGGGCCGCAGCGATTCGCCCTCGGACTCGAACGGCGTCGAAGGCTCGAACGACGCAACGCGAAGACTGAAACCTCCGCGAATTTACAACAACATCAAAGCGGAAGCGGCGAGCGAAGCAAAGTCGAAAGGCTGCAACGTCGCCTCGAGCAAATTCAAAGCCGCGTCGCCGCGCGATCCGCTCGACAAAAAAGTCAATAACATATTAATAAGCTCTCCGTCTCTGTCTTCCGTTTCTTCGTCACTCGGCGAGCAAAATTTCAGAATCAAAATCGCTTCGCCGCACGAGCCGCTCGGGAATGAAAAAGTCAACAATGGTCCTGTTTCTCGACCGCTGACTCGGAAGGCTCGAGGCGTCGACTTTTCGCCGAAAACGAAGACAAATTCTCGCTGCGAGGCTGAGGCTTCGAGTAAATTCAAAACCGCGTCGCAGCACGATGAGCTCGAAAATGAAATAGTCGATAACGCTCTCGTCTCTCGACTGCTGACTCCGAAAGCTCGAGGCGTCGACTTTTCCCCGAAATCGAAGACAAATTTTCGGGCGGAAGCTGAGAAGCCAGCAGCGATTTTCGACAGTCCAGGCTCTTCGCGTGCGATATCCGTTTCGTCGATTATCGGCAAGCGATATTGCGATGGCGACGATAAGGAGGAAACGCAGTACTGGCTGGAGGTGGAAGAGGCTTGCATCAGCAGATGCGTCACCCCGCCCGCCTCGGTATCTATGATAGTGGCCGATGACTCGCCATCCTCGGGCCACACCTCGCAAACGGCGTTTTACTCCGACTACGGCAGCGAGGATTCCTACGGCTCGGACTTCAATGAGGCGTCTGTGGACTACAGTACGGTTCTTCCGAACACGAGGATGACGTCCATGTAAATATCTAATTAGCCACTCGACGGATACGAATCGAAATAACGAGCCGATAAGAAATTCTATATTAAATATGTAAATGTATTTTTTGTTATTTATTTTTTTTTTTTTTTAGGTCTCGTTCGGAGTCTTTCGTGAGCGTCGAGGAGGAATACACGTACGAGGACGCCGAGGAGGGCGTCGTCTTCATCGAACGACGCCTTTGCGTTATTCCTGCCAGGTACATCGGCTTAGAGACTTTCACTGGAAATAATTATTATTTCATTGAGAAAATAATAAAAATAAATTGAATCACATGTAATTTAATAATTGTAACTTGTCATGTAGCACGAGATTGTTTTGAAATTATTTTATACATATTTTCAATCTTTCAAATCTTACGAAATGTTCCTGAAATATATGAAAATAATATATTGGAATATTCTATTAAAATATTCCAACGAAACGTTTCTCAAATATTTCGGAAACATAGCGATAAAATATTTTGAAATATTTTGTAATTTGATGTCTCACCGAAATATTTCTACGGGTGTTACAATGTTTATGCGGGTGTGTATATGCAAATTGAACCGTCGATGCAATCTTTCACGTTTCGCTCAAATTTAAAAAAAAATATTTCAACGAAAATTCCTGAAAGATTTCGATGTAAGATTTGTGAGAAGACAAAATTTTTTTTTCAAAAACTCGTCGAAATATTTCACAAACATTTTTTAATATTCATAAAATATTTTCAATGTTTCAAAAAAATATGATCGAAACTTTTCAAAAATATTGCTGTGCTATGTAGGCAATTTATATATATTTTTTTCGATCTTTCGCAGCGATCGTGCCGATTGGAATCCCGTGAAAACCGAAGGCTCGTTGATCGATCGATTTGGTGAGTAAAACCGCTTTCGTACTATTCCCAAAAAAAAAAAAAAAAAAACCAAAAGCAAATATGTCTTTAACCAGCAATCTTCTTGCAGACAATCTTTCGATAGCCCCGAGCGATCGCACGTCGATAAGTTCTCAGGCGGAGCCTCTGAGCAGATCGATGCTCGACGACGAGATTTTGCGCGCAAGATTGACCGCCCTCGGTGAGCAGCCCGGACCGATCACGAAGACGACCTACGACGTTTATCTCAAGCGTCTCTGGAGATTGGAGCGTGACCGGAAAAGAACGACCGGGAAGCCGCTCGAGTCGCCGAGGGACCCTCGAAAGCGGATCGATCGAGTCGTCGTCTCTAGCGCGATACCAGATTTTCTGCTGGCGACCGACTGGACGACCAAGCTGCAGTTCTACCAGAAGCTCGAGGAGCAAGCGTTCAAGGAGTACGCGACCGCAAGTCCGAGGCGGAAATATCGCGGCGGAATATCGAAAACTTCGTTCTGTTATCTGCTGCTCGATCCGCGAGTGACGAAAGATTTGCCGCGCAGCAGCGCTCAGCTTAGCGACGAGGACAGATGGAAGAGATTTCTCGAAGGCGTGTTCTACGTTGGCCAAGGAAAGGCCGCGAGGCCCGCGCATCATCTCTACGACGCTTTCGGCGTCTGGTCGAAGAGAAAGCGCGTCGATAACATAAATCGCAAGATCCGAAGGATCCTCGATATCTGGGAAGAAGGACATGGAATCGTTTGTCTGCACGTTTTTTATCACACGATGGTCGAGGAAGCGTGCAGTCGCGAGGCCTCGATGATCGACGCACTCGACACGACCCACCTTACGAATTGCAATCGGGGAACTTACTACGGCTACACGACGACGATGAGCGCCCAGGAGAAACGGTCGCTCGGAAAATATCTGCTCTACAAGGCGATGGAGATTTTTATGCACGAGGGCGAGAGGCAACTCTTTCCTCGGAACGTTACAATGTGACGAGATTCGTTATCAATTATGGATCCATCATAGATATATTTAATCGAACGACGATTTATTGCAATGAACCTGTGATAGTTGACTGACTAGGATCTCCGATCGAACTAGACTATATTTTTACTACTGTGCATAAAAGTTATACGATCTTTGGGGAAAAAAATGACGACTGGACAATTTAGTTGATAGGGGGTAGTGATTTATTTAGCGACGAAATAGAGAATCGCGCGAAGAGAGATTGTATTTTACTGGTGTGCATAAAAATTATGCGATGTTTGGGGGAAAAAATTATGACTGGACAATTTAGTTAATAGGGGATAGTGATTTAGCGACGAAATAGAGAATCGCGCGCGAGGTGCACAGTAAATGCGGTTTGTTCGTTGTGGAAAACTTTCCTGTCCAGAAACATCGGTGATACTCTTATCAGCGATTTTCCACTTAACTTATACTAAAAAGATACGGTTTGTTAACGATACGTGTTGTTGGGTTGACGTGAAATTTGTTTATATTTTATGTTTGTGGACTGAGAAATGTTTCTTCGAATGTTCAAATAATTGTTTTTATCGTGTGTTGTTGTGCAGTATTTACAGGACTATACTGAAACGAGATCTGTGATGTTATATGATCGATTGAGAAACTGAAAGATATGTTTTAATCGTGTAATTCACGAATGTAAATACAAATTTGAATTTTATACTGAACTTTAACAGAAGTTATTATCGTACACATTTCAAATGTAAATAATAATATTTTGAACGATAACATTTTTAATATCTCAGAGAATAAACATCTCTGTCGTGCACATACTTAAAGTGCACGAAAGTATTATAAGCACCTCGATACTAAGCAGCGTTTCTGTGTTCAAGGTGATAGTACACATCGCTATTGTGCACGTGTGAATTCTGAATATGTCATCAAACAAACATCGTTGTTGTGCACAATTGGAATTGTACACATCGTTTTATGTGCACCAACTGCGATCGCACGGATCATTATTGTGCACAAGCTTGATGTGCACAAGCTCGATGTGCAAGTGGAAGCGTTTCGTGCACAGCATTATTTTGCACGCAAGGATTAAAACGACCTGGATAGAAAGAAGCGTTTGTGTGCACAAGACGATTGTGCACATAGTACTCTTTATCCAAGAGTTTGCACTGCATGTAATTCAGCAGCAGAGTTTTCTTTACTTTGTTCCGAGCGATCGAGGCCTCGTCGTGCTGTTTTTTTTTTTTTTTAACTATTCGCGTGTTGCGTGAGCACTGTAATATATTTTCAGTTTCTCGGCCTCGGTCGTGTCTGCCTCGATTCCTTGTAGCGTAATCGCTCGGCGGCATGACTTCGGACAATTCTGTGCGAAACACAATAACGTCTGAGACATACCGTGTCAATAATTTGAAACTTCATACTTATATTAAACGAAAAAAATGTACGCTTTAAATGGTTCACTGAGGCTTAGGCTTGGACAATCCGGAGAACTCGGGTAAAACGGATAGAGCAGCAATGCAGGAATATAGTTCTATTATATTTTATAGTTCTTGTAGTACATGCTGTATTACATACTGAGTGCGCTATACTATATTGGTGTCGACTGGACACCTATATAGCACACAACTGTAGCGTAAAACACGAGTCGTCAGTTGCGAGCCAGTCAGCGAGCTGGACGAACCAAACAAACACCACGTCCGTATTGTATGAGTCTAACTGGTATTTCGCTCCTTTACTTACACTCCAGTTCTATTTATCTATTATCGTGTTATCCGAGATTTCACTCATCCGACGTACGCTCACCGCGCATTACCTCGGATAAACGGGGTTCCACTGTACTATGATCAAAGACCTTCGGTATTGAATTTTGCCAAAATCTACCCAAGCCAACCGGATTTTATGGGATTTTGATATTTTTTAATATGAACAAAAATTGGTATAATTCTAGTACAATTTGAAGGTGTCCAGCTGAAATGCGGCACTTGAATGGACCAACGTTGCATTTTTCGTTGCATGGACAATTTTGCATTTCATTTATTATTAATTGATTAATTACAAACTAGATAGATAGTAATTTTATTTTGTTCAGGTTCTTACAACCTATTACAAAATTCCTATAATAATGATAGCCTTATGGTAAACCTTATATATCGATAATAAACATAGAAACACATTTGTAGAAAAACACGAATAGGGTCGATTTTGGTCAATTTGAGATTGGAAGCGATTCAACTTAACTGCTGGTGAAGACAAAGTACAATGTCGTTTGATATCGTCAACCGCGAAATTTCGTCCAGCTCATTGCTATGACCGCTACATGTATTAAAAACTCTCCACCCACTATCATTGGGCAGTTATATATCTTTCTATAATGCTCAGAATACAATTTCAATAATGTCAATAAAACAGCTGACGCTATATTGATCTTTCACCTACAGAAAATTTATGCGGAGATTGTTCAGATCGGGGATTTCAAAGTTTTTTCTCATAGGCTCCCAGGATCGCAGTATTTCCAAGACATTTCTACAAACTTCGTAGTTTATAACTCAAAAAGATTACGCAATCCGTGAACATTAATTACAAACTATTTTACGTACATTAAATTTTGTCCGCACATGTTTGGTATTTACATTTTGCGAAAATGGATCTAGGCGTTTAAATTTTACGACAATTTCGAAAGTTTTTTTTCATTTTTCGAAAACTTTGTATTATGGACGACACGAGTTTGTGCATCAAATGTTGCTGAAGGAGTAATTCACTGCCGCGTGCAATCCGGACGTTGATTGATGGAAATTCAATTATCGCGCAGGAACCTCTCGAACAATAGACACATTTTCAACGTCATAAATTTTCATCGAACCTATCGAACGGGAGAAAAATTAATTCTAACGTCATCCGATCAGATGGAGACGATCGCGGCGCAACTTTGATCGCGTCAGTGACTCTGCGAACTCCATCCTGGGATGAGTTTTAGTTCTTTCATTCGTTGGAATTGATTCTTAGAAAACACCCCAAATCCAATCCCAAGTTTCACGGTTGGTTAGTCCGCGAGGGTTGTTTATTCAACCCGCCGTTATCTCCTCAAAGACGATATATTTGCGTTGAAACACATTTCCTAGAGTTACCTGTGAGAAGGACGAATCTCGGCGATGAGCGGAAGTCCCGACAACGGTGTCAAGCAGCCAGGTATGTCTTCTTTTTTATCGTCTTGCGGATTTCCTCTTGGTCGTCGACTCCAGCTGACCAATTTTTGTTTTTAATTACAGAAGCCGACGAAATTCAAATTTCGGTGCCGTGGGGTCATATATCGGGTTAGTAGTTTATCCCCCGAAAAGATTAACGCCCGAAACGCCCTGAAAATCCCCTGAAAATTTAAACCCCGAAACGTGTATACCCCAAAAAGTTAAGCCCTGAAACGTCACTTTATTAAAATATTGCGGCCCCTTGATCGCGAATATGACGTTCATTTTGCTCCAAACCCAATATTTTAGATTTCACATTAGAGCAAACTGTTTTCAGTGCATAAAATCGAAGATACAAATGTCCAACTGCAATTACGCACAAAAAGGTCAGCAGATTCATGTTCAGCGCACTAAAGTACGTCGGCATACGTCGCAGATCACGAATATGACAATTGTTTTACTCCAAACCCAATATTTTCCATTTTAATCCGAAAAATACGTTTTTTCGTGCATAAAATCGAGACTTTCAATGTCTCACTGTACTTCAGTCCCAAAAAGGCCAGCGGATTCGTATTCAGCGTTTACTAAACTAAATATACATTTTTAATCAAACTCAAATTTTCGGGGAAATAAAAAATTCAAGGACATTAGGTGAAATTCAAGGACATTCCAGGACTCTTCCAAGGTCAGGCAAAATTCAAGGACAATTCAAGGACTTCAAGGATAAAACGGACCGTAAAAAGGACAAAACGGATTGTACATTTTTTGTCGGCATTGGGTCTTTTTTCTGTTGCGGAAACCGAAAACGTACCGAACGATTTTTTTCCGCAAAAATTTGCTTTGGTCCGTTTTCGGTTCCCGGAACCGAAAAAGGACCAAGTTCGTATTTTTATTCTGTCCTTTCATTAAAAACAGAATTAAAAGAAAAACAACAACAAAAATTTTTTAAACTTAGCCAAAAATCTTAATAAAAAACGTTCAGTCCTTCCTCGGTTTCCGCAACCGAAAACGGACCAATCCAAACGTACGGTCCGTTTTACCGTTTTCGTGGTCCGTTTCGTTCCCCAACGGACGTGTCCGTTTTTTAGTTTTTTTTCCCCTAAAAGCAGCCGTCCGTCAACTTGCTAAGGCTGTACCCAATGGAATGCACTTACGGTTCGATAGGCTTCGCATTATTTTAATAAATTGACGTTTTGGTGGTTAATCTTTCGGGAGCTGTGCGTTTCGGGGGTTCGTCTTTTCGGAGGATGCCGCCCTACCACTTTTTCGTACCAGATGTCTTTTTGCCACTTGGGTTCTTGTATGGCTGGCCTGATAACGGGGGAAGTTTTGATAACACAGTTCCGCTACTGTCCAAGGACATAGATCTGCTAGCCGTAGATCTTGTCGGTCACGGACGATCCTGAAATGACTCTCGCCGAGAGTTTCGCTCGAGAAGGCTCTTTTCTTCGCAGGATATTAAAAAAAAAAAAAGACTTTACTTTAAAAGGGTGGGAAAGGAAATTTTTTTAAATGTCCCTTTTTTTAAAGACCCTTAGTGTAATATATGTAGATGTATGTGTAGATTCGGAAATTTACTGTGATGAACGATTTAGGAAAGTGGTGGGGTCCGAAGGATGAACAGCCCGTGATCTTGTTGCATGGCTGGCAGGATAACGCGGGAAGTTTTGATAACATAGTTCCGCTGCTGTCCAACGACATAGCTCTGCTAGCCATAGATCTCGTCGGTCACGGACGATCTTCCCATCTGCCCGCCGGAATCTTCTCCTATGTCGTTTGGGACGGAGTTTGCCTACTTCGCAGAGTCGTAGAGCATTACCAGTGGAGAAGGGTCAGTAGGTGGAGAATGTACAGGAGAACGAAAAAAAAAAAAAAGTTGACACTCTAGGGTAATTTGATAGGGTGAAAGGGTGTTTTAGAATCCATGGTATCCAGGCTGGCAATGTTTCTCTTATCACCTATTTATTTTTATTTATGTTAATTTTTTTTTCTTCACTTATTTCAAACTTTTTTTTTCTTATTTTATTTTTTTTCTCATCTTTATTTTCATCTTAACGATTGTTTGCTGATATCTTGCGGGTTATGGGTTCCTCTGTTTAGCGAAAATTCGGTCCGGTGGTCGACGTTGTCGAAAAATGCCTATTTATGTCCGCCCTTCAGAATGCGTCGAATCTGACAGCGATTTGGTAAATTTTTATGACCTCTTTTCTTTTATTTTATTTTTCCTCGATCTATTTTAACCACTGCGACAGTAACTGGTCATGCAAGAGTTCATACGGAACACTGTTCTTGTCTTCCATATTCATTGAGCTTAAAACTATTTGGCGACTCGGCCTTTGATGAAAATTACCTTATCTATATAATAGACTGATACATGCACATCGGGGACCAAAGGTCACATGGAACATACACATGTTCTATTCTATTGTATTTTATTCTATTGTATTTTATTCTATTTTATTCTATTTTATTCTATTTTATTCTATTTTATTCTATTTTATTCTATTTTATTCTATTTTATTCTATTTTATTCTATTTTATTTTATTTTACACTATCATATTCTATTCTATTTAATCTTCCGAGCTATACCTTGCTTCTTCATATCCGCTCGTGACCGACGGCACCCGATTATTCTCGCTGGTCTACCGTACTTGCGCCGAGAAAATTATTCCACCGCATCCTGAAGAGTCCGATAATCGATAATAATGCGAGCGAATTACGGTCTTTTTATTCTACCAATTGGAAGGAAAAAAAGACCGTAATCGTAAATTTATTTATGTAACACGACGCATGTAGAATGCAGTAGAACCCCGATTAACCGGGGTCGGATTATCCGGGAAGTGGATTAACCGTGCGTCTTTCGAGGTTTTTTTTTTTTATGCTCGGAGCAAACCAAAGTCACTGAGTACTTAAAAAAGAAAGACTAGCTTACGTACTATTAATGAAAGAAAAATCCAAAGCTTTACATTCTACTTCGCACTATTTAACAATTAAATGCATGTTGTACCAAATGTCATTGAACTAGTCAAAGTAAAGTTGTATCATTAGTCATTGTTGACTTGTATACTTTCGCTGTATACACTGGAGGATAAAAATGAGAAAACATAAAAAAAATAGAGGAACCCTGCCCTGATTTCCCGACTAACAAGCATGACAATTATTTCTCTCGTTTTGTCCGTTGCTAACGGCGTGTATTTTTTTTAGTTTAAAAAAATATAAGTAAATAAGGAAAACGCCTCGTGAATTTAATTAATGTTGACTTTTGTTGTGAATTCACAGATTAAGATCCTCGGACACTCGCTGGGTGGAGCGATAGGATTTATGTACGCCGCAACGTTTCCGGACGAGGTCGATTCTCTGATGTGCCTGGACATAGTCAGTCCGACGATCCAGGATTTGGACGAGACGGTAAACAAGGCGCCCGATCACGTGGATAAATTTATCACCTACGATACTTCGACGTCGGGCTACGTGCCGTGTTACGATTACAAGGAGATGATAGATTTGCTCATCGACGCTTATCGCGGTTCTGTAACGAGAGACAGCGCCGAGGTGTTGATGAGACGCGGCGCGATGCCCGCTCCGACACCCGGTCGTTACTATTTTTCCCTCGATCCGCGGGTGAAGGTAAGAAAACTACTTTTGTGAAGGTACGAAAACTTTATGTACGGCGAAGAACGCGGAAGCGGTGTGAGAAATATTTGTGTCGTTTATTTAAGAAAAAAAAAGGAAATAAGCGTGCTATCTGATTTGCACGTTACTTCCTCATGTTTTACGGTTTTGCGCATAATTTCCTCTATGATAAATTTCGTTGTTCGATTTTGGCTTCCTCATGGAGGAGGCTATAATTAAAATACAATTCATAAAAAAAAAAAAAAAACTAAAGGAACATTATGAAAAAGCGATATGAACATTTCAATTTTCAACTCTTTTTCATTGTATTTTTAAGCTCATGAGATAAAAACCGTGTGCACTTTACTTTGCACCTTTTTTCGTAACAAAAAAATTAATACCGTCAAAATGTACAGCAGAATTTATTATAGAAAATCGCAAAGTGAAATTTGTGGATTTCGTCATTTTAAGGCAGTTATGAATATATTCTTCACCGCTGATTATAAAACTATAACTCATTTTACTCTTCGCGTGATATTCGATTCAGAAACTCGTGTCCTGGGTAGATTTTTTTTTTTTTCAAAAAATTCGAAATTCTCAAAACCCCATAAAATTTAAACTGTTGGATCAATTTTTGCCAAATTTAATAGGAAACATTTTACAATGTTAGTCACTATACACTGTATTTTCAGAGACACGGTGTGTACACTGGATATTTTAGAGAACAGTCGGGTTTTTCAAAGTTTACTAGGCTTTCAAAATATGTGAAAAAATTCTGGGTTACTTCTTGAAGTGTCTGCTACATGACCCAAAAGTTGTCAAAGTCAAAGGTTTAAAACCGTTGTTAATAAAAATTGAAGAGTAGTCGAAAATGTGGAAAAATCCATGAGTTTCAAATTTTGAATATTCCTTAAAAGACCGAGTTTGTCACCAGTTTCGATTTGTTTTTTTTACGAAAACACAGCTTCCTCCATGAGGAAGCAAAAGAAGAAAAAACCGACGACTGCCATGACAAATCGACTAATAATTTTTTTCCCCAACTTTCCAGTTATGCCTAGTGGCCCTTTTGTCGATGGACATGGTAATGGCGTACGCGTCGAAGGTGAGATGCGCTTATCTGAACATTCGTGCGATACCCGGTCGGAAATACGTTCATCCGGAATATTACGAGAACGTCGTCAACGAGATAAAGCGGCACGCGAGAAAATTCGAGTACCACGAGGTCCGGGGCACTCATCACGTTCATCTCAACGAGCCCGGAAAGGTCGCGCCTATCATAAACGCATTTTTGGAGTCGTTGTAAAACGGAGGGGAAACAAATAAAAAATCTCTCCATCGACTTCCATCAGTGGCGCGTCGAAAATTTTCCACCTTGAGAGATTGCGATTAGTTGAATTAAAACAGTGAAACAGAATAAAAATTGGAGCTCCGGGTGTTGAAAAAATTCGACGCTTCAATCGACTCCTGACGCCTCGACGAATCTTGGGGAGGAGAGAAAATTCTTCGCGCTATGTCGATAAATCGATAAAAACTGGCTGAATGATTATTACTAGAATACGCTTTTTTCGATAATGCACCGGCGCTCTCGATTTTTTTTTAAAGTCTGTATCTTGGTATCTTTCGAGCGATCGCTTTGTGATTAGGCCGAGGCGTAGAACAATCGAGCTATCTAGAGTGAAAAAACCCAACTGCGAGAACTCGATAAATTATTTGTATTTGTAATATCGATAAATGCTTATATGTATTAAATCTCATCCGTCGGTGTAAACGTAAATACATCAGATTCTGTATATTAAATTACGTACAGAATTTTTTTAACAGTGGTAGCATATTACATTTTCTTTCATTCATTAGCTTCTTCAATATGAGAATCTGCAATTTTTTTTTCGACAATGCACCGATGCTCTCGATTGTTTAAAAAAGTCTGTATCTTGATATCTTTCGAGTGACCGCTTTGTGATTAGGTCGAGGCGTAGAACGATTGTGCCATCTGGAGTGAAAAAATCTAACTGCGAGAAATCGATAAATTATCTGTATTTGTAATATCTATATATATATATTATTTTTTTCTTACATTAATGAGTTGCGTTTGGAGTGTTAAGCTGTCCGTACGGACGAGTTAAGCTGTCGGGCCGCAGTGAGCCTACCCGCATCTCCGGTAGCCGGAGCCAATTAAATTATCCTACGAGAACATTTGCGATAAACTTCTCTTCTGCCTGCTCTCTTTGTCCTTTATCGCGGCCGCGAAAATTTGCAACTCCTTTTCCACCGCGCTCCTCAAAGACGGATCGAGCTCGGCCGCTGTTCTCAGATCGCGCTCGGCTTCCGTCGCGTTCCAGGCTCCTATGTGCGCCTTTCCTCTTCTGTACAGCGCTTTGACGTTATCTGCGGTATCGACAGAGATAATTTTTTTTTTTTTGCTATTCGTCGTAAGATTATCTAAAAAAAAATAATATTCGACACTCGTCGACAACGATTGTCAATAACATTCGCAAGATTTCGTTCTACCTGGTTCGCTCTTGAGAACTGTCGTACAGTGCTCTATAACGGCGTAATACTCTTTATCGAAGAGTTTGCACTGGGCGTAATTCAGCAGCAGAGGTATCTTCATCTTGTTCAGGGCGATCCATTCCTCGTCGTTCGGCTTTTCGCTGTGGAATGAATTACGCACGGTTACAAACGTTCGAATCCAATACAATTGTCAAGATATGCTTGTGCAAATGATAATCTCGCATCGATAAAAAATACGGTGGAAGGGACGTTCAAATAAATATTTTGTTGGTACAGCTAAAAAATCAGTTCAACAATTTTTTTGATGATTTCACCGAAATATTTTTGAGGCATTAAAATGTTTGGTCCGACCAACGAAATATTTATTTGGAACGTCCCGGCCCGAATCTGTACTTTGTTCAACCACATTTTTCATCACTGTGCCAAAGAGACTAAACATTGTCTTAAGTAACCACACTCAAGTAATTTCAGGAAAAATGGCTGGATATTCCATGAATTCGTTTTGCTTTTTGTATGCGACTACGATTCACTTTTGTCCACAATAAGATACTCCAATTTGTTTTATTGTAGTTCACTACGCGTTTACTCTTGTGTTTTTTTCTGTTTTCTTCGAATTATCTTCGATTATCTGTAATCGCTCACGACTTTCGCTTTTTATTTCTCTCTTTAAATTCCGTGCCTATGCGTATTATACGACTCTCGCAATTGTATTTTATACTCGGACAGCAGTTTACCTATCGGCCTATAAATGGGCCCAGCCCGTAGATATTAAATAAACAAAATAAAAATGAAAAATACTTCGAAAAGTGCGAGCTCGAAATTTTCGCCAGTTTCCACGTGCCCGGAGGTAGTGAGCTGGTATCAACTTTGCGCCTACAAAGATCGAAAAGAATGAGCTTTCGGTCTTACGCCAGCATCAATTGCTCCAAAATTCCGATCGCCGATGCATACGTGCTCGAGGCGTTTGTGTAATCCTTTTCCTTGAAGAGCTTGTTGCCCTTTTCGCGCAGCACCGGGATATTGTCGAGTTTCTCGGCCTCGGTCATCTGCCACGATTCCTTGTCGTAATCGCTCGGCGGCACGACTTCTAACAGTTCTGCGAAACAAAATGACGTTAGAGAAACGAGCGGTAGAATGTCGTTTATCCGAGGCAATGCGGGGAGAGTTTATACTATACATGGTGGGGTTTGTGTGGATTCCGTTTACACTATACAATGTCGATAATTTACCGATCGTAAACTCGAGATCTTGAGGATTCCTTATGAGCTCGTTTAGGTCATCGTAGCCGATTCCCTCGTTCTGCAGCGTCACGCCGCAACAGTGCCTGTTCCGCTTTTCCGACGCTGGCTTGCCGACTTCCCGGAGAGTCTTCGATACGAAAGGATATGCGGAGACTAGCTGAGACATTCAATACAATTTTCCTTTCGTTAGCGTCTCAGGCAAGGAGTGAGCGTGCCGTCGACGAGTAAGATTGTTCCGACCGAAATGCTCCAAGGACTTACGCATCAGTGAAAATTTCATCAGGGACCGCAAAGGTGTCCAAAAAAATTGTTTACGCCGACCGACGAAAAAAAAAGGTAATAATAAAAAAAACAGTAATCGGTGTGTTGATTATTAATGTTCAAATGAAATAATGAAATATATCTTGTCTAGTTTTGTATTAAGATGCAAACTGGTGATATTATTCTGATTGTAGAGATACTTTCATGATTTACTGATTTACTGATGTATTTTTATTATTTTATGCAGTAAAAGGCTTCATCCCGTACTCCAAATAAATAAATAAATAAGTAATAGTAAAATTCTTAATGGAAAGTCTGCATTGAGCCTTTTACAAATGCCCGATTGCATCCAAATCGAGGAACGCAAAACAACCGATCAAGGATCGTTAATAAAGAAACAGGAAAGCCCATAATTATTTTGTCGTCCTCGGCGCTTCGCTCGGACGAGCGATAATTGGTCAAGGCGTAATTCCGACGACGATAAAAATTAGCTCACGCTCTTATCGACCCTGAACTTGGCGATCTCGTGTAGAGCCATCTTCTGCACGATAGCTTCCCAAACTTCGAGCTTGAACTGCTTTCCCAGCACGAGCTCCATGGGCCCGGACATCTTTCGACTGTCGTCGACGACCCCGTCGCTCCCGTCGCATCTCGTCGTTCTGAAGTGAAACTGCACCTGCAAAATTTTTTTCCCAAGTTAAACAACTTTATTTATTTATTGATTTTACTTACGGGCCCTGCCTTTTCACATATGTATAAGTAGTATTGCAATCATTATAGAAACATATTTTAAACATCTACTCTACATCCATAATGTAGGGTGTATATATAATATAACGGAGCTGGGCAAATACCCTAAGTACTTGAAGTACGTATTGAAGTATCAAGTACTTGAAGTACTGAGCACTGGGTAGTTCTTGGGTACTGATGTAATGCGTACTGGCAGAAGTGAATTGCTGAAGTACTGAGCACTGACTCTGTTCTTGATGCTTCAATACGTACTTCAAGTACTTAGTGTTTTTGCCCAGCTCTGTAAAATAATACAGGGACTATAGGAAGGAAATGCCATGATTAAATAGCAGCTAAGATATTTAACGCGATGCCTCCAGAGATAAGAATAAGGATACATGGGAATGAGGAAGAGAAATTTTTTTCCCAAGTTAGACAACTTTATTTTTTATTGATTTTACTTATGGGCCCTGCCTTTTCACATATGTATAAGTAGTATTGCAATCCAGAGATAAGAATAAGGATACATGGGAATGAGGAAGAGAAAGTCAATGACTGACCTAAGATAAAATAGCGAGTTGGGAAGAGCTTATGTAGCGGGTATTACACTCTCTTGTAAAAAGAACATGTAACACAAGGAGTAAGGGAACTCTGCGATACCCGCGAATGAACAAATCTTGCTTCTCTGGGCTAAACAAACGTAGAGTTTTTACGCATGGACACATTGTATTATATTATATCGTATTATAATGTTATTAGTTACACGAACGTCTATGCAATTATGTAAACAATAAACAAACAATGAACAATAAACAATAACTAATTTCATCCAAGATAATTTATGTAATTTGTTCATTTGTAACTAGTATTATTATTTAATATTGCATTTGTTTTGAAGCCGGAAGGGAACACATGTGATAACAAACTAAGTCAAACATTCATTGAAATATTCTATTTTGATAAAACTGTGAAACGAGTAATCCGTCGATAAATAAAAACATCAAAATATCAAAAATCTTCATATAAAATTAACACTTCAACGTACATAGAAAATTGAAAAATGGAAAAATAGAAAAATGGTAACGGCTTCACAAGATTGTGTAGCTTAAAGCGTACCATAGGATTTTGTATTTAATTATCATACTTCGTTACGCCAGGTTCGTAGGTAGACGTAAACCATTTTTTTTTTTTTTTTTCATACTTTAGTTCCCGGTGAGAAGGCGACGGCCTTGCTGCCGGCGTGAACGATGGTCTTCACGATTTTCTCCCGCTGCGGATCCATGGCTCGAGGCACTTCGTTTCTTATCAGCGCCCGACGAAGATCCGATTGACCCGCTGCGAACGAACTCGTGGGAAAATTTTTATTTAATGAACCTCAGAAGCACGAACTTCCCGGACGATCAGCGATCGAATACAATGGGGAAGATAGTCGTTCATGAATTTTTCATCGATAGACAATCCATAGCGAGAAGAAAAAAAAAGTCCCGACGTCATTCGAGCAGACGCTCGAGGCGTGACTGTTGGCGACTCTGCGAACGCTCCACCCGGAAGTGTTTTCCGCAGTTTCAGCTTTGCTTTCAGTAGTTTCTCGGACACGAGCCGACGGACCGGAGGAGCGAAACGAAACACACGGAAATTTTCTTTTGTTCTCTACGAGAGTCACGTTGCGGTAAGTAACGACGACGAACGATAGTGTACACTTGTTCTTTACTTTTTCTTGCAATAACGCGAGCTCGAAGGTGCACCGCCTTTGTCACCGGAGCGATTATTTGCCGGTAACAATGACTTCGCACTTTTGTGTTATCTCTTGAGCTCTTTTTTTCTTTTTCAACCAGCCGTTGTGACGTCGAAGACGACACATTCGCGTCGAAGCATACTTCATTTAGAGCTTACTTGCTAGGAGGACGAGTCGTGAGGATGAGCGGAAGTCCCGTCAACGGTTCTAAACAGCGAGGTATGTTTTTTTTTTTTTGTTTTCTGGCCGCCTTGCGGATTTCCTCTTTATCGACGACTGGGCTGACCGATGTTTTTTTCAATTGCAGTAGCGGAGGAGATTCAAATTTCGGTGCCGTGGGGTCATGTATCAGGTCAGTAGGAGATCGGCTATTCTAGCTTAGAATTATGTAATGTCGCGGAGCACACTAGCCGAAGATTGATTCGTCGTAGGGGAAGTTTTTATTGAAAAAAAATTTGTGTAGATGTATATATATATTTATATTTATATTTATAATAAATTTATATACATACTAGTGATTATGTTGGCTGGTTCGTAGCTCGTGGAAATTCTTTCAACATGAAATGGTATTTGGAAATTTCGAACTCCAGGATGTATGGTACAAACACCGAAATCACTTCTATGTGCTATAAAAATCGAAATTTCAAAGTGACCGTACATGAAATAGAATTTCGGAATTTTGAAATCCATTCCAGATGCTATTACCGAAATTCCGAAATTAGCGTACTGAATAGAATTTTGTAATTTCGAAATCCATTCTACATGCTGTAACCAGAATTGCGAAATTATAGGATACAGAATGGTATTCCGGAATTTCGGAATCCATTCTGTATGCAATGAGGGAGGTTTATCACCTTCCCCAGAAGGGGGGGTCAGCTGTGGAACGGGAGGCGGGGTGGGGGGACAAACATCCAAACCAACAAACAAATCCACAATTTACCAAAATATATGTAGATGTATAAATAGTATTAGGAGATTTACTGTGATGCACAATTTAGGAAAGTGGTGGGGTCCAAAGGACAAGCAGCCCGTGATCTTGTTGCATGGCTGGCAGGATAACGCGGGAAGTTTTGATAACATAGCGCCGCTCCTGTCTGAGGACATAGCTCTGCTAGCCATAGATCTCGTTGGTCACGGACACTCTTCCCATCTGCCGATAGGAGTCTACTACTATGTTTTTTGGGACGGAGTTTGTCTTCTCCGTAGAATCGTAGAGCATTACCAGTGGGCAAAGGTCAGCAGATGGAGAATATATAAAAAGAACGAAAATATATCGGGGTTTTTTAAATGTTTATTTATAAATTTTTTGATTGTACTCAAAGGTAATTGGCTGGGTGAGAGGCTGTTTTGCAATCTATGGTTTGCGGGCTGTCAATGTTTCGTTATTACCATGTTATTTTTTTATTTTTGTTCTTCATGTTTTAATTATAGTTCGCTGCTTCAGTGCGGGCTGTGGGTTCCTCTGTTTGGCGCACGGAAATCCGTTCGGGCAAACCGAAGTGCTTTCGATTTGGCGTTGTTCGTTATTACAACGCGACTGCGCATGCGCACGGGCGTTTACTTGTTGTAAGAATTGGTACCAGAAAATGACCATGCGCATGCGCAGTCACGTTTTTCATTATTATAATACTACTGCGCATGCGCACGGTCATTTTTTTTTTGTGCATGCGCAGTTATAATAACGAAAAGCGCCAAACCGAAAGCACCTGTGGTCGACGTTATCAACAAGCGCGCTATTTGCGAATTCGTTCTTTAGGATGCGCGGAATCGTTCTGATGGATAACGCGTACATTTTTACGGGCCCTTTTTTTTCCTCGATACATCTTGACCGTCGCGACAGTAAAAAGTCATATGGCACCCCTAGAAAAACAGTGTAACATCTCTTATGGGATTGCCATATCAGTTGTTACACTGTTGTTCTAAGGGTGCGATATGAAGATAAACATAAATGTGGAAGATAAACATAAATGTTTATCAGATAAAAAACAATTTACTGACTCAGACATTTCGCGCTGTTGCGAAGACCAAAGGTCATACAAATTATTCACGCACTTTATATCCGCTCGCAGCTCGCCGCATACGATTATTCTCGCTCGTAACTATAAATTGCGCCGAAAACATTATTCCACCGCATCCTAAATAGTCCGATAATCGATTGTCCGATGCATCGATGATAATGCATGCGAACGAGTTGCGGACTTTTTTTTTTTTGTTCGTTTCCAATTTATATGATGTAAATAATTATGTGACTGACCAACAGGCAAATGGTGGGGTCCACGCGGAGTTCAGCCAATAGTGGCGTTACACGGTCGTCAGGATAACGCAGGAAGTTTTGACAATCTGATGGCATCGTTATCGGGCGAATTATCGTTTCTTTGCTTGGATATGCCCGGCCACGGCCTATCGTCGCATCTACCGCCGGGTCCATTCTATTATGTTTATTGGGACGGCGTACTGTTACTCCGTAGAATCTCTAAACATTTTAAATGGTCCAAGGTTAGCGGGTTTGTCAAGCTTTTTATGAGTGCGATCGTCTCTATCGTCCGCTCTGCGCACGCCTCCAATAAAAAAAAATAATCAAAAAATAGAATGAAAATAAAAATAAGAAATTAAAGTCGAATTAAAGTAAAGATTTTTTATTTGAAGATTATTCGAACGATTTTAAGTTTGAAGTAAAAATTAAAAAAAAAAAAGAAAGAAGAAAAAAAAGAAACGCAACAAGTAACGTTGAATATATCAGCACGAACAATAAAAACACCACACGTTTGCGACACTTATCCTTGAAACGAACTCGCTATCGCTGCGCCATCAACACACTCTTAAAACACGCGAGACCATTTTTTTCTATCTCTTCGCGTTTGTTCGTGGCAACAATTCCCTCGTGGCGAACGGATTTAAAAAAAAAAAACTGGAATATAGGATAAAGAAAAACATAAAAATAGGGGAACTCTGCACTGATTTTCCGACTAACACAAGCATGAAAAGTATTTCTCGTGTTCTCCATCGCTTTCCGCATGCTTCTTTTTAGTTGAAATATAAAGTAAATAAATCAGCCGCGTGGATTTGATTAATTTTGAATTTTTGTTTTTGTTTTATTCACAGATAAAGATCCTCGGCCACTCGCTCGGTGGAGCAATAGGATTTTTGTACGCCGCCACGTATCCGGACGACATCGATTGCCTGATATGCCTGGACATAGCCAGTCCGACGGTCCCGGATTTAAAGGAACAGGTTAAAAAGTCCGGCGCGCACGTGGACAAATTTCTCACCTACGAAAAACTGACGCTGGACAACGTGCCGTGTTACGCTTACGACGAGATGATAGATTTGGTCGTCGACGCTTATGGAGGTTCCCTAACGAGAGACAGCGCCGAGGTGATGATGAAACGCGGCATGATGCCCGCTCCGACACCCGGTCGCCACTATTTCTCCCGCGATCCGCGGTTGAAGGTACGAAAACTGTTTTTTAAAGCTGCAATGAACGAGGAAGCGGTGTGTGAGAAAAAAACCTGTCTCGTTTATTTAAAAAAAAAAAAAAAAAATCATTATTTGAATTCGAATTTAAGATTTTCGAAATCCACTCCGATATGCTATATGGGATCCAAGATTTTCGAAATCCACTCCGATATGCTATATCGGATTTAGGATTTTCGAAATTCACTCCGATATGCTATGAAAGCCGAAATATCGAGAATATAGCGTCTGGGAGTGATTTAGAATTTTCGAAACCTACTCCGATATGCTACATGGGATTTAGGATTTTTAAAATCCACTTCTATATGCTATAAACGCGGAAATCTCGAGAATATAGCGTACGGGAGTGATTTAGGATTTTAGAAATCAACTCCGATATGCTATATGAAATTAAGGATTTTAGAAATCGCCTCCGATATGTTGTATGGGATTCAAGATTTTCGAATTGGAAAAAAAAAACACATAACCGATGACTGTTGCGACAAATCGACTGATAATTTATTTACCTAATTTAATTTTTGTTTTTCGAATATTCCAGACATCCGCACTATCCTTGATGTCGATGGAGATGGTAATGGCGTACGCCACGATGGTGAAATGCGCGTATCTGAACGTTCGTGCCTTCGCCACTCCGAGATTCTTAAACTCGAAATATTACGACGACGTCGTCAACGAGATAAAGCTGCACGCGAGAAAATTCGAGTACCACGAGGTCGAGGGCACGCATCACGTTCATCTCAACGAGCCCGAGAAAGTCGCGCCTATCGTAGACGCATTTTTGAAGTCGTTGTAAAACGGGCGAGAGGCAAAAAAAAAGAAGAAAAATCTCCATCGACTTGTGTCGTCGATCGCCACGCTCCGGTGTGGTGGGCGGCGCGTCGAGCATTCCACGTTTAGAGCCCGCGATACGAGTAGCAAATCGTTTAGTTCAATTTAAAAAATAGTCGAACGGGAACAAAAAAAAATTGAAGCCCGGGGGGTCGAAAACATTCGACACTTCGATCGACTTCTGGCGCTTCAACGAATCTCGGTAAAGGGGGAATTTTCGTGCGCTCTACGGATGCGATAAATCGAAAGTAGCCGAATGATTATTAATACAATAGCCGATTGAAACAATACATGTATTACGTATCGATCGATCGATAGTTGATTCTTTAAATTTACCGTAGACGGCAAAAAAAACAAGACTTAAAACTATTGATCGGTTACCCTTCGCTTTGCCGTTAGAGTAAAAAAAAAAAACGTTCGGTATGATTCAGCGGTCGACAGATTATGCTCGCACGGTCTAGATAATGGCATTTGCGTTGCGTCCGCGGGTTTGAAAGTAGGAAGAAAAAAAAAAAGAAGAGGAAAGAAGAATACCGGTTGTGCACTTATGCAACGTTATCGTGGAGCGATAAAACCGCTCGGAAATAAAGATATTCGTTATCAGTCTATGCCTACTTTGACTATCCCTCCACCGTCTCCTCGCCACCTTTCCCAAACGGAACGCGCACGTTGCTTCTCAGAGGAAAAAAAAATATTACGATACAGAAGTTTCCTTGATTCACGACGCGTCGATGAGTCAAAAAACAAAATTCTAACAATTTAGAAATTACAAAATCGAGGCTCGCGTGATGAAACGTGCACGGGAAGTACGGGAATAAAATTCAACATCGCTGAATAGAACGGAGCGACGGTAAAAAAAAAAACTAGACAGAGCAGTGATCGACACGCGCTGCGCAGTTGTTTGTTCAGATGCCTGCTTTTTTTTTTCTTCGATATACCTATTTCTTTATTTTTCGATGTTTGACAATGAAACTAACGAGCCCTGCACCTTGTTTGACCAGCTGAGCCGCGCGTATGCTGGGAATGCTTTGAATAGTTTAAGAAAAAAAAAATAAAAAAAAAAAATAAAAAGAAGGCGGTCGGAAGTTAGATTCGAGCTCGTCGCTAGAGCAGTTCTCAGTTCGTCGGAAAATCGTGCGAAGCGAAGAGCGGATAAGAATTTTTTTTTTACCTCGCATGTCCTCGCATGATTTGTCTATCCGGAGAGCAGTAAAGATATAAAACCGTGTGTGGGTTTAAAAAATTATTATTATTTTTTTTTTTATGTACATGCATGTGTACACATAAATTTTTTTTTTGTTGTATTACTTCGAGGCTCTGAAATATTATGGTAGCAGCGTGCGGAGGCCCGTTATCGAGGAGGCGAAATATACAGCTAAAACGTGGCTCGTGCGTTCCATATCGAAGGAACACACGAAGGTAAAAGGCGGCCCGATGGAGGTAATTACGGAGACTTGGAGCGGAGTTTCGTGTCGCGAACGCCACTGGGAATCGAATACTCGGATCATTTGCACAGCCGGGCTACACCGCGAGTCTCGTTCCCGCTTCGTCGTTACGTGGTCGCTTTTTTACTTTACTCGTTTCTAAAGAGGTAAAAAAAAATATTTTTCTTCACCTCCGAAAAATCGGCCGATTAATCTGCACGCGGTCCGCCCAGGATCGAAGGCGAAGTCGATTATCTGCGATCCATCACGTAAGTTTGTACTATTGTTTCTTTTTTTTCTTCTCTAATAGCGAAGCGCTACCCAACGGACATTGCTACGAGACGACTTTGTACTCTTTCGTTATCAGTTCGCGTGAGAATAAAATTAGCGATAAATTAGCAATTCATATTTTTCATTTTTTTTTTCTTTTTTCTAACAGCGAACAGAAAGCGCGCTTCGTGTTTTGAAGTCCGAGAGGAAACGGATTCGGCCCGGCTACGGTTCGATCTGATAGATCGATCCAAGCGATCAACAAACTTTACATTCCAAGGAAGTTTGTTCGTTCGGCTCGAGTTATCAGGTCGAAATATTATTTCGTGCTTCGAGAGCTCGACGATGGTGCGCGGTGATTTTTCACGGGTCGCCGAGACTTCGAGGGTGACCTTAAGGGCCGAGGAATCTCTTGTAGTTCGCTGCGCGATCGTGAAGCTCCCGATCGGTAGGCGTGAACGAGGCCGTCGTTCTCAAGCGCGCCTTCGACTGCTTCAAATCCTGGGTAAGATAAAATTGATAGAATTAATAACAGCGGACAATATCGAGATGGCGCGAGCATTGCGGACTATAAATGAAAAGTCGGATAACTAACCTTCAATAAATTTTCATTTCGAACTCGAGCGTCCACGCTGTTCTTCCAGTGAGCCGATGACGATTTTAAGATATGCGCCTTATCGGCAACTTCGACGCTTCGCTTGTCACGGACTCGCGCGTGTTTCCTTTTTTCACTGGAAAACAAAAAAAAAAAAAAAAAGAAATAAAATTGGATAATTTGCGGGGCCTTTTCTACTTAAAACGTATATAAAGTATGTTTGTAGTATATATAATATGTGTATATATATATATAACTCCCCCCCCTCCGCCCTTTGGTTGTTATAGCATATAGGATGAACTTCGAACTAATGAAATCCACTCCATTTGCTATAAAAATCGAAGTTCCGAAGTTATTTATAGCATATAGAATGGAATTACCGAATTTTAAAATCTATTATAGTGTATATAGAATATATTCGGTAACGAAAATTCTGTCATGAACTGCGCAGCGATTTAATTTAATATGCTCAAAGATGAAGCGAATTCGATCGTCCTGAGCTACGAATAAGGCGAGCTGAGCAATTTAAGTGAAATATATTTTCGTACTTATGGTTGTAACTTTAAAATAAATGTATTCTTTTAAATCTCTAGCTGTTCGTAATCTGTTAATTGTTATCTTGATTTTTATTATATTGGAAACTTCCGTTCGCTAGTTCTCGATTATTGCAACTTTTGTGATATATGCGAGCTCCCGATATTCGTCACCGCCGTCGTCTGTAATGTATTCTTATCGTTATGTAAAAAGGAAAAATCCGTTAAATAAATCAAATTAAATTAAATTGCATGTATATAGTGTATACCATTCGGCTATCTCCTTTTCGAGCTCGAGTTCCTCGCGGCTGTATTTTCTCAGGGTTTCCTCAATGTGAGACTCTTGCCAATGCATTTTCGATGATTTTTCGTGGTCCCGATGTTTGTGAAACGATGGAGGTGAGACTCGCCGAACGCTCGTCCCTTGCAGGTGAGCTGCACCTGTCGGCAGTAAACAGGGGAAAAGGCTGCGGTAACCAACCGGCGATCGATCGTCGCTCGGAGGCGACCGAAGCTACGCTTTGGAGTTTCAGCGGACTGAAGGGCCTCAAAAAAATTTTTTAAAAATTGTTAATCTAATTTCAATAAAGAGTCCGTCGAAAAGCGGAAAAACAGAAAATATTGTATATTAAACGGCCTCGAGCCGAAAAAACGATCTATACATGAACCGCGGAGATCGAATAACGATATAAAGACTCCTAATCGATTCCTCCATATTATTTATTCCATAGCGACGTAATTTTTTATTTATTTATTTTTCACGTCTCGTCGGATTGCAGCTCCGGCTGAAACAATAATAAAGTTCAGCGAGGTTTAGTCTCCGAAATCCAGGATAAATTTTCTATAGATAAATATATTTATAATATTTATATTTATTTTGTCGCTTACCATGATGTAGATGTGAGTCGGCAAGGATCTGTCCAGAACTTCGGCGAGACGACTCCTGTTCAGTTTGTGCTCTTCGTCTGATGAATTTGAAAAAAAAAACTTATTATACTCTGAACTGCAGATCGTACTCATAAATTTTTTTTTCGTTGAAGCTTTAGTTCGTTTATCGACACGATGGTAAACATATAACGATGTCAGACGACTACAATTCGTTGAATTACCGAGCGGCACGGCGAGCGACAGCGTTGGCAGAGCTACGAATCCGGCGACGAGAGGACGCAGAATCCATTCGACTTTCTTCTCGTTGTTGGGTCGCAGGCATATATCGACCTGGCAAGAACATTTTTTTTTTCAAATTACTAAGCAGCACGTTTTAAATCAAACGACGATTTTTCGATGTGTTTGTTTTAAATAAAGGGAAGATTATATCATTATTATACCTGTTTCTGTCCCCCAAACATGAAAGCATCGCTCGCCTCCATAGTCAAGCGTAGGGTAAACAATTGATCGGAGTGATTGCGAATGAAGTAGGAAACGGACAGAGGAGTTCGCACCCAGCCGTAAGCCGGAAGTTTAGCCTCGAGACCAACCACAGCGTCCTCGACCCACAGCGGAGATAAATTAACGCTGCTGCTCGTCTCGATCGCATTCGCATCGTTGCCTCTGAAACAGCACAATAATAATATAAATCGATTAAAAAGTTTTTGCAGCTTGGGCTATGGGCTATGGAATTTACAAATTCCATAACAAAGGAAAGACATTTTTCGGAGATTTACCGAAAACACGTCACTTATATTTTTAAAAAAACTATCAGTTGCTGAAAATATCATTTTACGACCGGAAGTGACGTCGTGTCATACTTTTCTGAAATATATATTTTAAAAACTATCGGTTGTTGAATATGTCATTATACGACCGGAAGTGGAGTCACAAGATATATTAAGATTATATTTAAAAAGCTGAAGGTAAATGAAAAAAAGTTAAATTAACCTTTTCCATCGAATTGTGTAGAGTCCAGTGCTGGTAGGTTGTTCGCCCATTTTCGGTACCACGCAGTACGCGTCGGTCGCTGATTCGCCCTCCTCGAGGCTCGTGCCGGCTACTATACTCTTCTGCAACGCCTCGTCCCGTCTCTCTATCGACTTTCCCTGATAAACGAATATTTTGTAAAAAAAAATGTCTATTTTACATCTTATTTTAGACGCCACCGAAGATGAACATTTCGTACCAGCTCGATGGAAGTTTCGATAATGTCTATCGGCCACGGCGAGGTGCAAACTATGTGCGGCATCATTACGAATGGCTCGTCGATGAAACCCTTCGTCAGCGGTTCGAACTGCATCGTGTAAAATTGCGTTGTTATCTCGAATGGCACGACGATCGGCAAGACGTGAGTGAATTCCGTCGAACCTTTCAGCCCATCCGATCTCGTGTAATCGATCTACGGAAACCAAAATTTGATGTTGTAATTGTCATTTTTATTTATTTAACGGAACAAGTCCTTTGCAATGACATTGCAAGTGGTGAATCGAAAACACGGACTGTAAACAAAAATTCTTATGAAATTTAATGTATCGGACTGGAATTTTTTATGCAAAAACTGGTATATTAAATTTCACGTGCAATTGTGATGAAAAATGTTCAGTGTATTAAAAACATTGGAATAGCTTTATTTTTAATAATTTACTTTACTTTTACTATAAAAGTACTTTCATTTTTACAATATACTTTAATTTCAATGAAAACGTATATTAATTTTTCATCACAATTCTTCATTAAATTTATAATTTTTTCGTTACATTGCGAGGTATGTAACATTCGAGCAAACACATAATACATAACGCAAACGTTGATATATTGAATCTGCGAAAAAAAATAATTGTTTCAACATACCCTGACGAGAAATTTGCGCTCGCCGACCTGATGCGACCTCACATAAACGACTCGTTCGACCGGGAGCGCGGAATCGCGTCCGGAAATTTCACCCAGCGCCAGAGTAACCGAAGTTTCCTTGGTTGTCAGGCTCAAGCTGAGCTCGGCTATTTACGATGAACAGTATAATTATTTTCATTATAAACGTATAATTTTTTTTCTTTCGACATAATTTAATAATTTTCAAACCCCAGTTATCAGCAAATTGGACGATTGATCATTTGATTTTTGCTAGTTTGATTGATCGTCTGCAATTCTTTGTGTATTTTCGATCTGTATTTAGCGGGCAATTTATACTTGTATTTCCGAACAGACTCATCTACTATCGTACATTTTGACGATAGGTCTGCCTATCATCATGTAATTGGGCCCGCCCGTAATAACTCAATAAATATATAAATAAACATATAAATAATTTTTATTTCGTACTCGTCTGATCTGCACCGCTGCCATTGGCACTTCCGTTGCCGCTCGCAGTGCCGTTGCCGTCGTTGACGATCTTCATCGAAAGCGAAGCATCGCTGACGTCGTCCCTCGTGGACACGAAAATTTTGACCGGCAACCATTCGCCGATCAACGCCGGAGCTTGAGACTCCGCACGGATATTGACGCTCGAATCGACGTGCACAATCTGGGCGCTCGTCAGCGGTTTTATCGCATCGAAACTTCCGCCTCTGTAACGTTTTCGTGTCAAATTGAAATTAAATAAAAATGAGAAAAATAACGTTAATACGATATTTATCATTTTTCATACCGAAGCTGCTGTATCTCGGGGTAGAAACGATCGAGCATGGTAGTTTCGCCGGCCGTCGTGGAGAAACGCATGACGACGCAGCATTTCGATTCGTTGCCGAGATAAAGCGACACGTTGCTTATGTGCATATCGGTCGGATCGTTCTGTGACGGAGCTGTGAATTCGCACACGAATCTCTTGGTCTCTCGCGGCCGGAGGACACGCGAATCTTCGCCGTCGCTGCCAGTTTCCGGTGAGGCGACGAACTCGCTGTTGCTGCCCGGACTGCTCACCGTTACCATCAGCTTTGAAAATTCTATGGGTCCGCGATACAAGTTTCTGGAAAATATGAAAAAAAATTAATAAACACGAAAATCGCAGTTAAGAAAGGTAAATGAAAAGAAAATCATCGCGCAGCTCCACTTTTTTTGATTTTCAGAAAATAAATCGTTTTTTTTCTGAAATTCTCTAAACCGACATTATCCGGGAAAATCATAGCATTTCCGAAAAATAAAAATTATTTTCTCTGAAAAAGTCTACACTCGGTACGAGTAACAAAATGAGTAGATCTTAAAGACGGCGCATATTTTCTCCTAACTTACTCTATATAGATGAACCTACTATAAATATGAAATGCAAATTAATTATGAATACGTGTAAGTTATTAAAATCAACATTTTTTTCAATACTTGAATACACAGCGACGGAAGGCGAATTTTAATAGCCACTTTACTCTAAAGGGTGCCTAAAAAAAAAAAACGTTGTCTCGATTACCTGACGAAGATGCGAATCCTCACGGCACTGCCAACGATGAATTTCGTGTCTTCGAACTGCGGTTTGACCTCCACAAACGATGCCATGTTGCTGTCGTCGACGGTAAAGGAGAAACGCTCGGCGCGAGCGAACTCCTGAAACCATTTCCCAGCCGCCGAGGCTGTCACCTCGTCGTCGGGAAGGTCCGGCTCGGGTTGAGGCACTTTTTTCTGTAAATGCAAGAAAAAAATGCACATCATGCGATAACTAAAAACATAGCTGCGTTATTCCCAGATAGCCAACTCTAGCACAGGCAAACGAGTTCAATTGCTTTCTGCAAAGCTTTGTTGATTCCTTGCTATAACTATGCCTGCATTTCATAAAACCACACCATAAAAATGAATTCGCGTTTTTGGATTTAAAATTTTTTCGAAAATTGTGTCAACGCTCAAGTTCACGTAAGCGTCGATATATCTAGAAAGATATATGGTGAAAAGACGTTATATCGTATATCTAGAAAGATGTATCGTTTTCAGAAAAAATATGATACACAAATGAGCTAGAACTAACAATCCTTGATATCGAATTTTAGTGAGAATGGGTCGAGGCACTGAAAATTGAATTTAAATTAAATTTTATAAGAAATCGATATTGCTTTATTTTACCCAAAATAACCACCACTCAAGCAAATAAATCTTCACAGTGATTAGCAAAGCATTTCACAGCCTTGCCGACAACTTGCTGGCAATATCCTTCTAAAAATGTTCGGCATTGAATGCTGGAAAAAACATTGGCAAATGCGGACGCACATGACGCAATTTTGCACATGCTGTCTATTTGCTGGCGGGTTGTTGGCAAAGTGCTGTCTGGGATTGGCGTTTTAGTTTGTCCTTTTTTGTTGTTAATTATTCACCTCCAATATGTTAAATATATTTGCGTGTATCGCGTCTTGATGCTGTTCAGGAAAAGACGTCGATGGTCCGAGAGCCTCGAGAGCGAGGGTGATGTAATCCTGAATGCTCGCCGCTAGATAAGCGGCTCGCAGGGCGTTCTTCAGAATATCGGTCAGCAAAACAGGCCAGCGCTCGCCGCGATACTCCCACAGCATGTGCATCAGCAAACTGTCGTCGAAGAAACGATTATAAATTTTTTTTTATTTTTATTTTATCACTAGCAAGTTCGCTTTAAGAATGCGAATCTCTCAAACTCACGTTAATACTTTTCCGTAGTCTCTTGCGTTGTAATACTCCTCGGCCATCTGTACAACTGCGGGAAAGCCCGTAAAATTACACGCAATCGTAAATGAGACTAAATATACCAGTTTATGCATATTAAATTGTGTATAGATTTTTTTTGTGTGTACGTACCGAGAAGTCGGCGCATCCGTGGGCACCGATAAATCTTGAATTGCGATATTGCATTCCCCAGCAAGCCTATCACGATAATCTGTGGAGTTTGAATAAAAATGAAAAGAATAAAAAATTGCGATACGTTGGATTTTCGATACGATCGATTAAATTTTTCGTCCAACGTACGGAATGATTGACGGTCGTTTTTTCACGATACTGAAGAGCCTGAATGGCGATAGTCTCGCGCGCCATGTCCGCAGGTTCGGCGCTCAATTTGCCCGGTCGCCAAGCTCTTTGGCCGTAGAACTCGAGTTTCTCCTCGTCCTCCAGAGGATCCGGCACCGCCGTTGGTTTAGCAATGTCCTGAAAAAAAAAAAGAAAATGTCACACAACCTCCGACCAATAAATGAACAGAGCGAAGCTTGGCGAGCCGTTTCGCGTACTTTGCAGAGTTCCTTGCACGAAGAGTGTCGCAGGCCCGCGTGATGAGCAGCAAGTTGAAAATAATAACCGGGATGCTGCGTCTGCACGGCGGGCAATCCGTTTCTTATAGCCTCGTCGAACAATTCCGCGAATGTCGAGTACTGATTGGACATCCAGGCGTGATGCTCGAATATCAACTCCGCTGGCCCTGTTCGGCTCCTGAATCTGCATTGATATTTCATAAATCAATCAATGAATTATAAAATTATAAAATTATTAATTAATCATAATAATAATTTAATTATTAAATTAATTATTAAATTTTTGCAGGCAAGAAACGACAGCTCTGGCTATATATATATATTTTTTTTACCTGTCAGTGTGAGCTCTAAATTGCGCGATCGCGTCCCTCGGCTGATTCAACGCGAACATTATTCTGCACAGCTTGTAATTTATGAAACTGCCGATCGTCTTTATTTCCAGGGTGTTCGTGTCTACCATGCGCATCTCCAGTAGGTTGTTGTAAGCCTGTTGATAGTGCCTGAGAGCCAAAAAATATATATCTTTTATATATTTTGGAAAATTGGCGATTTGTTAGTTGGTTTGGGTGTTTGTCCTCGTCCCAACTGAGCCCCCTTTCGGAGAAGCCAACGCCCCGTCGCCGGTTTTCACAGCTTTTAGAATGGATTTCGAAATGTCGGTCTTTATAGCATATAGAATGGATTCCGAAATTCCATTCTGTATTCTGGTAAAATGTAAAAAAAAAAAACTGTACATGTAACAGTTTTTTTTATACCTAACAAATTTATCTCTTTTCACCTATATTGCACATTGCCAATAGGCCATCGAGCGCAGTCCTTCAGCCACGATTATTACACTGTATTCTATATTTTCAAAAATTCATTTTTCATAGCATATGAATTGCATTTCGGAAATGCGATTTCCGAAATGCATTTCACGCGCCAACATGAAGGCTAGTATATATATTAATTTGAGCAAAGTTGTTGTCAGGACAGAATTAACTTACTTCAGAGCCATGTGCTGATCCTGTCTGAGTTCGTTCAGAAATCCCATTTTGTACTGGTGCCTTACAAAGAGATACTGATGCGCCGTTTTGTTCAGTTGATCTCTGTGAGACTTGACAATACGGTATTCGTGATGATAGAAACTCTGAGCAAGATCGTAAAACGCATTCTCCAGTCTGCGAAGTGATAAATAAATATAAATAATGGAAGAACAAGAATAAGAGATCGAAGTCGATACATTTTTCAGGCAAATACATTTTTTTTTAAGTTTAAAAAATTTATCGTATACAACGAACGTAACGAATGAAACGACGAGAAAAAATTACCTCGTCGTGTATCCAAACAAGTGATCGCCGTGCGGCAGCAGATAGAGAAATTTAGCCGGAAGCTCGCAAGCTCCGCAGAGAGCGGTGGCGCGTTCGGTGGCGACGACGTCTTCGGAGCCCGGTTGCGGCGGAATTCTCTGTATGAGAACTACGGCGATTTTTGTACTTCGACCCTCCAGTGCGGCTCTGAATAAAAAAAAAAAATCTTGTAAGAGACACCTCGCACAGACACTAGAAAATTTAGCTCATAGCATGGAACAAATTCCATTGCATGAGCTAAAATTCAACCATGAGAAAAATTAGCTCATAGAATGAAATAAATTCCATTCCACGAGCTAAAATTCAACCATGAGAAAATTTAGTTCATAGAATGGAATAAATTCCATTCCATGAGTCAAAATTCAACCATGAGAAAACTTTGCTCATAGAACGGAATAAATTCCATTCCATTCGTCAAAATTTGACCATGAAAAAATGTCGCTCATGGATTGGAATAAATTCAATTCCATGAGCCACAATTCAACCATGAGAAAACTTTGCTCATAGAATGGAATAAATTCCATTCCATGAGTCAAAATTTAGCCATGAAAATATGTTGCTCATGAATTGGAATAAAATCAATTCCGTAAGCCAAAATTCAACCATGAGAAAATGTATTTATTTATTTATGTACTTATTTATTTATTTATTTATTTATCTCATTTATGGGACATGCCGTTTTGCATAAAAATTCATTTAGCTCATAGAATGAAATAAATTCATTTTCACGAGTAAAAAATCAAAAATGTTGCTCGTACATTGGAATAAATTCCATTCCATTAGCCAAAATTCAACAATTAGAAAATTTAGATCTAACATTGATACCTCAGAGATTGAACGCGCGAGGCGCACTCCATCTTCTTTTCGTTCCACGACGAGTCGTTCCAGTCCAAATTGTAAAAAAGTACAACCAGAGACGGTATCTCATTGAGATACTTGTTCATCCAGTTGCGTTTTAATATCCCCTTGGGTATGTACCACTCGTACGAATTTCTCTGAAAAAAAAAAGTAAAAAACAAAAATTACCAACTCTACACGTTATCCTCAAATTCCGTCGTAAAATTATCGATCCCATAAATTTTTCTTCCTCCCATAATCGAAATCAACGCACCTTCGGTTTGACCGTCGGAAATTCGTGATTGTTGGCCAGAAGCTTGAATTGCACCGCGAGACTGTCGGGTCTGCGATTGTTGCTGAAAGCGTCCCAGATAGTGCGATGCATGGCGTTGGAAGTGTCGAGGCCCGCGAGGCCTACGAGAGCGAGCGGCTTCGCGACCAATTCTCCCGGTAATTCCGACATTCCAGTGAAAAATATCGCGCGGCGAAATCACAACAGGAGCGCCCGACCGTATCCTAATAAATATCTATTGTAGGTTAAGTTTCGACGGTCGATTCATTCGACGATTCGAAACCAATGGAAAACGCCGTTCAACACTTCAGCTGCTTTTCATCGACGGGAGAATCGATGCGACTCAATTGATCATGATTGTCACGACAGCGTCTTCGTCGATCGAACAATGACATAACTAAAGAGTGCAGAGCAGTGTAGCGACGAGTGCTCGTCGCTCGCCGACTGACAGCCGATCAGCTGACTGACGAGAAACAGACGTGCGACAAAGGTGCGCAGAGTGTCACCGCGCATGCGCGGCAACCTCGCGGCAAAAATACGAAACTTCGAGTCTCCTCACACGAACAAAAAATAGACACGCAGCGTCATCTTCGTGTCGCCGCCTTCACCATTCGGTCAATAACTACGAGACTCCATTGCGAAAGTACAAGAGCGCGGCGGGTCAACTCTTTTTACCGTGAGAGAGTAAATATCTCGCGCGAGGAGATTCGAGCGAGCGCCTGCACATATATATATATCTATGTACGTATAGATATCTCACTACAGTACGCCACAGTAAGCTCCTCGGCGCGTATCCGTGTCCCGTGTCATACACGAACGGGCAGAGAGAGACACGCATGCAAGAGCACGACAATAATTTACAACATGGCTGAGCGGAGGAAAAACAGGAAACGCAAAGATGTAAGGGAAAGATCAGACTGTGAAAAAAAAATTAACCCGCGACGAATATCCGCGAACGGTCGGCGAAACATTCGTTCTCGAAGTCCGGTGCGTCGATGTGTTTTATCGCCGTGAATTATCGGGCACGAGCGCATTAATTTGCGTCGCCGTGAGCGCCCGTAACGGTAAATTCGTTTGACACGTGTGAGCGGTTAGGAAGTTTTACCGTATGACGTATGACGCAGGACTTTCGGGTTTTTAACTAATTTGTTTGTTTTAATTTTTTTTTTTTTTTTTTTCCGTTTTCTCGAGTGCACAAAAACGAGAGTCATCCGCTCCGCGATCGTCCGTCAAATTCACGATTTCTCGTGCTTCGTGATTGATTGATTTTTATTTTTATTATTATTTTTTTTTTACATTTTTGGGGTAAAAAATTTCGCATATGTTTCATCCGTTTTTGTTGTTGAACAAAGGATTTTCATTAAACGCGCACTAACGCTGAGATTAATGTGACGTTCTTTATGTACCATACGGAGCATGATTGACACCAAAAATGTTACTCGTTGCTCAATACTCAATATACTTTACGTATTGTCTTATGTTAAATCATATATTTTATTAATATCATTATTATTCATTACAGAAAATATTTTTTTTTTTCATTTTTTGCAGCACCTTTTATGTAATGCTCTTTGCGTAAAGACATGTAAATAAATTTTATCTTCAGATGTATTCGTTGATTATGCCTGGATTGCATCTGTCGGTAAAACATTTCACACGTCCTCCGCCCTATTGCACAGAATTTGCTCACACAGGTTTTTTTTTTAACAGCCTCTCGGCGAGTTTGAGTCGATTGACTCGAAGATTTGAATTTCTTGCCTGTCTGAATTGTTCGGCCCCCATCTATTGCATAAATTCATAGTACCCACTCGGTAGCTTATATGTCTCATATATATAGGCTATGTTTATTATTATTATTTATTTAGAGCAAATAAGTTTCCAGTTTTTGCATCTGCTTCTACATAGCCCTATTTGCGTAAAAATATATAAATCAATTTAATTTTTCCATAAATTCCGGTAATCCATTCCATGCGTCTAATACCCTATCGTGTAAACATTTTATTTATCTATTTATTTACTTATGAACAGGAGAAAGTCCTTTTACACAAAGATAAAATATAGCCTGCATGATTTAACAAAATATAATGGGCAAAGTATATTGAGTATTAAGCATTAAGATTCTTGGTGTTGTTCGTGCCTGCACTTTCCATATAGAATATCACATGACACGCACGATAGAGCGTGTTTCTTTATATAAGGATTTTCTCCCGTTGTAATACAAATATACATATGTATATTTATGTAAATATAATAAGTGTGAATGAATAAATAAATACATTGGGTGTTTGCAGGACGGACCGAGCTCGGGCGACGCCGCGACGGCCGACAAGCCCGCGAAGGACGAGTACGCCGTCGCCAAATGGATTCGCGACAACGTGCCCTCGAAGAAGACCAAATTTCTGAGTCACAATGTCGAGTACTTCACCGGGTCACGCGCGGTCGGCGCGCTGCTGGAGAGCTCGCCGTGGAACAAGACGCTGTTCGAGACGCGCGAACAGGCGACCGACTTCCTCGACGTCATGCTCAGGCACAAGTTCTTTCACAGGGCTAAGAAGATCGTCGTCTCCGAGGAGGAGCTGAACAAAATTCGCAACGCCAAGAAGAAAGGCAACAAGGACGCCAAGGAGGAGAAGAAATCCGTTGAGAAGGAGAAGGACGAGGGCAAGGAGAGCGACAAAAATAACGGCGGCGAAGGGAAGGACGGGAGGGACAAGAAGGACGGCGAGGAGAAAGGGGAGGAACGGAAGGAACCCAAGAAAAAACCGAAAGTAAGGAAATTCGATGATTTTTTTTTTTGTACGACCAACGTCGTCCGATGGTCAGGCAAACATTTTTTCTTTCTTTTTGGAACATAAAATTCGTACTTAATGTTTCATAAACTAATATTAAATTCTTTTTAAATTAATGTTTGTCGATTTTTACAAATTTTACAAATGATTTTTTTAATACAATAACGAGTATGTTTTTTCGTTGGAACATGAAATTCCATAATGTTTCATTGACTTATTAATTTATTTATTTAAACTTGATTAAATAAAGATTTTATTTCATTAATTTTTGGCGAATTATATTTAAAGTATTTAACTCCAGAAATTAAATTTTAGAAATGTTTGTTTTAATTCAAACGACAGCGTTTTTTTTTCAAAACCGTTCGCGTCAATTTGCGGTCGATAAAAATGTAATAGCCGAGAATAATTGGAGTAATTGAAAATGTGCTAAAAAAAAAAAATGTTTGTCACCGGTCGTTGGAAGGTCGTCGACCAATGTTTTTTGCCCGTTCTTCACAAATGCGCCGTTCTTGCTCCCGACCCGTAAAATTTCGTACGAATAATCAGCGGTCTGGAGCGAAGCGAGAATTATCTTCGGCAATTATTCTTTACGAAAAATGTTTGGAGCCTATTTTTAGAAAGATCGATGTTTTTATCATTAGATCGCCTCGTTAACGATCGACGTTTTTTGTTCGACAGGTACGCTTGGAGATGCACATAGAGCAATATTTCGCCGACTGCAACGACGCGTACGTGTGGATTTACGAGCCGATACCCGTTTACTATTGGTTCTTCGGCACTCTCGTCGTGCTGGGTGCGATAGGAGTTTGCCTCTTTCCACTATGGCCGTTGACGATTCGTCACGGTGTTTACTACCTCAGCGTCGCCGGTGCCGGATTCTTCGTTTTCATACTCGCACTCGCTGTAATAAGGGTCATCGTCTTTTGTCTTCTTTGGGTAATCACCCTTGGAAGACACCATCTATGGCTGTTGCCCAATCTCGCCGAGGACGTTGGATTCTTCGGGTCGTTCTGGCCGCTTTATCAGGCAAGTTCGAGCGAAAGCTCGAATAATTTTTTTGACGATTGATGATTATCGATCAAAATTGAGGATGCTTCACACGCACATTCTCAGCCAAAAGTGAGATGCAGTGGGAATTCGAACACTTCCTAATGATATAAAAATCGGAATAAATCAACTGAAAAGTCAACAAAATTTTGCATAATAATAATGTCAAAAAGGGATTAACAAACTGCTAAAAAAATTGTTCAACGAATTATAAGTAAACCTTTTTTTTCTCTTTTCAAATGAATTCGTTGATCTTCTAGAAGCCACATCAATTTTTTGAAAACTTTCTAACATTTTCGAATTTTCCGTTTTTGAAATTTTTTCAAAGCCGTAACTACAGAACTCTTGGCACAATCGCCGCGAACCTTTTTTCGTGTACTGCAGAATCGTGTCACGGAAACACATCCGAAATTCGTGCCTCTACATTGGTTTTTCAAAATCTCGTAAAAAGAAATGGTTGAAATGTAAGAAAATTCTGAAAAAATGTATGCGAGTTCTAAAAAGTCAAGGATTTCAATTAAAATGAGAAAACAAAGGGCTATCCGTTTTTTTTTTACAATTTGTTAATAACTTTTTGGTATTATTATTATGTAAAATCAAAGGTCTCGACATGATTAATACAGCTGATTTTTTTTCAGATTTTTGGCGCATCGCGAAGTACTGAAATCTTGATCGAATTGAACTTTTGCTTAGGAATGTAAGTGCGATGTATCTTTAATTGTTCCTCCCTTCGATTTTTTTTCTCCGATCTCTCAGTACGAGTATTGCGGACCGTGCAGCAATGGCGACAAGAAGTCGAGTAAAAAGAAGAGGCACAAGAAGGACAAGGATTCGGACGGCGAAGACGGCGCTCAGCCACAATCGTAAGAAAAAAAAAAAAAAAGAAGCAAAGATAATTCTTAGTTTAGTTATTTGCATGAGACGATCGGAAACATTGTCCAAATTGGTTGAAAACAGTGGCAGGGAGGAGGAAAAATCTGAGGAGGCTGCGACGACGGAAGAGCCGGCGAAGTCGTTGGAACGAAGAAACGACGCTGCTGAGTCGAACGGCGAGGAGGGCAGCGAGGAGGGCTCGGAGAGCGAAAAATCCAACACCGGCAGGGACTTCGAGATGGTGCAGCACACCGAGCTCGAGGACAAGTAGGAAATCGTCGACATCGACAACATCGTTATCGTGATTTTTTTTTTTTTTTTTTTTCTTTTCAATTACGTCGATCGCGAGTGCTGAATCTCCTGCGCACTTTTGTCGCTCGACTCGCGCTCGTGCGGGAGGGCCAAGCGGCTCGAACACGAGTTTGACACGATAATAATCATGGGAAAAAAACAGTTACGTAACGTTTCAGAACACACAACACGGACGGGCTGGATGTTGCCGCGAGCGCGAACAGAGGGGGGAGGGAGAGAGATATATAGAGGCGTTAGGATTTAAATTGGAGCCGGGGTGGTGGGGACGATGCCGGACGCGGCGCTCGCCGGAAATGAGCAAAAAATAATTTAAGCGCGCAACTACAAAAGAGTCTTAATTTCACAGAGGCTGGAGATACGAGAACGAATGACATCGTGTACTTAAATATCGACGATCGCGAGAGATTGTCGGAATAGATAAGATTTTTTGGGGCTTTTTTCTTTTCATCTTCAATTTTCAGGGATTTAAATTAAAATTTGCTTGTTTCCGACTACGATGGAATTTTTAGGTAAAAAATAAAAATAGCAGCTCGGTGTCAACGACGCTCAGAGAAATCCGTTTTCGTACGAATGAGTTCGACGCGTTTCTTGCATTTAGAGGGGAGCTGTGGGTTTCTTTCGTTACTTTTGAAATTTACACAATCTTTGTCGCAGAAAAATCGTCGGAGGAGTCGAACCGTTGAGAGAAATCCATCGAAGCGAGTACTTACAAAATGATTATCGTTAACGAGAGGCTGTCGATTATTTGTTCTCGGCTGTATCGTCTCGTCGTAATAAATTCTGATCGTAAGTGGAAGTAGAAATTTTATTGGTTCCCGATGTCGAATATTCTTTAAAAAAAAAAAAGAAAAAAGTAACTCGGTTTACATTTATTTATTGATTCACGTGTAAATTTCAAATTGATGAAAAAAAAAAAATCCTCAGTTCCGAATTTAGGACACGGTCGACGAGCGATGCGAAGAAACAACTAAGCAATTTTTTTATTCCTCGTCGTCGCCGTCGCCATCGTCGTTATTAGAGATATAGCAGAGCCAGCCGTCGTCTTTGTCGTTCTTTTTTGTTGTTTTGTTTGTTATTTACAACATATACAATTAATCGTTGGTATACAGAAAAAAAGTTTCCAATATAAATAAATAAAGTATGTATAAAAAAAAGGTGCAATCGCTCGTTGACCGTTCCGCGCGAGTCTTCTGCAGCCCGCGTACAGAGGAACACGGGGGGGGGGGGGGGGGGGGGGGGGGGAGAATGGAGCGGAGGTCTCGCTTCGACGCTCTTCTCACACGCTACAGATTATAATTTATATTTTTATGTGACAAACTCCAATGATAATTATTACATTGTACGGTAGACGGCGTGGGTTCTTATTCACGTGAGATAAATAATAATAATAATAATAATAACAACAACAACAATAAAAGAAAAATTAAAGGAAAAAAAAAAACTTAATTTCGATCATTTTTTTTTTTTTAAGATCGACGAGATGTTTCAGGGTTTTGAGGATTTCGCACTGAGGTCACGGAGCATAGCGTTGCACATCGCCGCGTATGGATTCAGGGCGACGAGTTGCGTGCGCGCGAAGCTCGAGCCGCTCCGGGCCGCGAGCTCGAAGTCATCGCGAGCCTCGTCCGTGCGGCCGGCGCACCGGTGAAGAACTCCTCGCTGACAGAGAGCCTGGATCCCCGCCTTGCCTCGACCATTGCTCAGATCCACCGCCGAATTTAGATCCTTCAGCGCGTCTGTCGATGCGAAAAAAAAAAAATCATCTTTCGATGCAAACTGAGAGCTCTGCGTTTGTAAAAAAACAAAAAATTGACCGTCTTCGATAAAATTTAACTGCAGATCTTTTTTACCGACTGAGTCTTTATCGCATAGTCTAGATCCGATTATTTCGAGCGAGATCGACGTGCGCGTGGTAAAACAGTTCGATATCACGACCGATAACTTTGGTCTCGTGGATAGAGCTCTAGCCTCTAGCAATGTTTCAAAAACATTTTTGCGAAATATTTCTGAAACATTTCAATGTAAGATTTATGAGAGGACAAAAAAATATTTTCAAAATATTTCAGAAATATTTTGTAATTAAAAAAACAAATATTTTCGAAACATATCAGAAATATTTCCGTGCTATGTGGGTAATCGATACACGTCAGTAGACGTCGAATATTTACAGCCAGCGACGAAGCTTTGGCGCCGTGAAGCGAACCCAGAAGACCGATTTACCGACGCCCAAAAAGTACAGTTAACATTCACTCATACCGAGTAACTCCCAAGCTGGTACGGTTCGCACTAAAGGAAGAAAATAGTAGAACCCGGCGCTAACAACCATAGCAGTTGATGCGACGTTAAGGGGAAGTGAAATATCGCGGTCGGTAATGAAAACTGTAATGAGGTTTTCTGAAGGGCGCTCATTTTTTGGAGGAAAAAGTAAATACGAGCCGGATGCGTACAGTAATTTTGCATCCGGCCCGAATTCATATTTTTCTGAAAACAATTACTACCATTGAATAAAGTTAATTTGATAATTGCAACTATCTCGCACGCACAGCTGTTTCACTTCCCCTTAAATTAAAACAAATACAAAAAGTTTTAAACAGTGCCATCGAGCCGCAGAAAACTGTTTTACCGACGGAGAACTTGCCCACGAGGTTAAGAGCGTTCGAAATACCGCGGTCGGTAATAAAAACTGGGATATTATTATTTTATTTTCTAAAAAAATATTACGTTTTCAGACGATTTAATTTTTGTTTTTTTTTTTAAGGAGCCTGGACGAACCTCTCGACGAATCATCGCAACTCACCAGCGTCTCTCCCGAGGAGCCGGAGAGTTTGAGCTCTGTCGTTCAGGACCGCCGGAGACTGCGGAGCTTTCCTTACAGCTTCTTCGAAGAGATCGAGAGCTTCCTCGAAACGTCCGTTCTCCGAGGCTTCGATCGCTCGCCCGACGATACCGACGACATCGGAACTCAGCTCGACACTCTCCGGTTGAGAAGAATAATCGGCGGAATTGTTGTCCTCGCGTTTGCTCGCTGAAGAGATACTCGAACCCATCAGCTGAAGCGGATCAAAAATCACATCGAGCACAGCCCTGTCGTGTTCACTCAAACGTTCCATGATTCTCACTGAATCGACACTCTCGATTATCCTCCTAGAAACTCGTTTTCACTGGCTCTCCGGAGAGGCAGAACCTTCACAGATAAACGAGCGTATTGCGCAATAAGGAAATTTCTATACCGACAAAATTCAGGATCGACCGGTATTCAAATTTATCAGGTCTGGCGACGATTATGTACGAGTATAATAATAATCAACGAGAAATTTCCATACTCTTTACGACTATTGTGTGTATCGCATCAAAATTTTTGTTATACATTTTTCATTGCTTTTGTGAATTTTCTTAACGATTTTATGTTTTATTAATTTTTTTATGTTAAATATCTCGTGTATATCTTGGAAAGTTGTTTGTTTGCATGTTTATCTAATTTTCAAGAATTCGGGGGATTCCCCTGGGACCCTTCCAGGCCCTGACAAATATTCTCCTATTGTACGATTCCGGTTTTATTCTGTTCGTCTCGGTGAGTTGAGCCTAACAATACAATACAGTACCCAACAGCGCTGTTCACTGTTGTCGTGTACAAAAAAAAAACTCACTTTTCGACCAGAAATACGTCACTTTCTGTCGAAAAGTTCCATTTTTTAACCGGAAGTTACGGATTTACGGTAAATGTCCTGTTTCAAAATTCCACAGTTCAACAACCTGCAAGTTTATACTAAAATGAAATAATAAATGTATATATATATATATATATATATATATATATATATATATATATATATATATATAAACAAATTTGAGCCATGTGACAACAACAAACAACTTGACACGAAATTGTCTTATCTAGAAATAGTAACTACTCTTATACCAAAATAATGTAGTACACATAATCGTCCAAAAGAAGATTGTACATTTTTTTTCTTGTTATTCTAAAAACGTTTACACAACTGAAAAATGAACTCTTCAATTTCTTTCAGTTCAGTGTACTCGGAGCTCGGGTACGAGGGGGCTTGGCTCGTGGAGAATAATAAGAAGACCGGACCGCGAGGCAGAATGTTGAATGCCCATAATTCATTTGGGGATGGATATAATAAATATCGTACTCTCTCTCGAAGCCACAAGGCTCCTTCGCGGTGCGGATAGCCGCGTGGGCCTCACAACGTCGTGCAAGATTTGTCGAAGGGAGCGACGAGGATGCACCAAAGTACAACGAAGCCTCGTACGAAGAAGAAAAATAAATAAGAAGAAGAAGAAGAAAAAATAAAGGAGACAGACCAAAGAACACAGACGCAAAACTTCTCTCGGGCATCCCGGGCGAAGGTTTTTATGCGAGTCTTTGGTAAAAAAAAAAAAATTCCGACCGAACGCGACGGGGAAAGAAACTCGGAGGGCCCCAAAAATAAGGCAAGAAGAAAAAACGCGAAGCTATAACCGAGGGCTCGACGTTAGTGGCTCACAATCAGCAGCGAACAGGAGATGGAAAGAACGATGAAAAGAGAAGAAAAGGGCCCTCTCTGTGGACCGGTGAAGCAACACACAGCTACGACTCTCGACTTCTCGTTCTACCGAGACTTTGACTTCTTCGTCCGGGTCTTTGCGCCCTTCGCAGACGAAATTCTTCACCAGGCACTCGACGCTCCCGCACGGATTTCGCCGACCGGTTTTCTCGCACTCGACTCATATATATATATATATATATATATATATATATATATATATATGATATATATCGATATATGTATACAGCAGAGTTGAGCAGTATTTCTAATACATCATATATTTCAGATATTTTAAATACTCAAACGCTTCTCTGGTATTTAAAGTAGTTTTTGGGCCAATTCCCACGAGGACAGAAATAATTTTTAAATGTTTAAGAAACATTGAAATATTACAGAAATGTTTCGTAAAAATATTTCAAAAACGTGAAAAGTTCGGAGCACACGAACATTCTCACTTTTTAAATATTTGTTCACCGTTTCGGAAGTATTTGAGATGTATTGAAAGATTAAGTGTACTTCCGAGATATTTAAGACACGTTTCGTTGGAACATTTTGTTAGAATACTACAAAATATTATTTACGTATATTTCAGAAATATATCGTTCAGATTTTTAAATATTTTGTTCAACTCTGCTGTATAGTTGGATCAGCGTCCCGGTAGCGGTTCGTTCGTACATTGATGCTCCAGAAAATTTTACTTACCGCGGAGCCCGAACCGTTATAAAACGGTTAAAAAAACAAACAAACAAACAAAAAACCGAAGAAGTTATTGACTATACATAGCCGTTAAGCTGTTTAATTTTCTCTCCTTCGCTCGGCGATGGACACGAAGATCTTTTAAACCTGAAATTTAACGCTACGTTCCAGGAAACAGTTGGAATTTTCGTTCGGACGTTGTTGCGCACCAGCGAGATACGTAAGAAGAACCGGCGAAGAAGCGAATGGGTCCCGGGAGGGAGGATGGAAGTCGCCTTTCAGTAAGCTGGCATTTCCTCATTAATAAACATAGGTCGTAGTCTCGCGACGACAGGCCTCTCTCTCTTTCTCCGCGTGTCCCTCGCTGCACCCTCCAGCCGGCACGTTCGTTTATTTTAACGCGAGGATTATACCGGACAACGGAACTCTCTTTATCCGCGCAAGTCGTTTTTCATTAACAACGGAGCGCTCAAATGTCAAGAAAAGAAAAGGACAGGAAAATCCATTCATCATTTTTCATCGTTCAAAGAAATTTTTTAATCTTTAATTTTTAATTGATCCGTACTTATTTTTATTTTTTCGCAGGTAATGGAACAAGATACTTGGAAAGGAATGTCAATCCTTGCCCTTTTTCCCGCTTGCCACGCAAGTCGTTTTTCATTTTCAACGAAACATTGAAATTGGAAGAGAAGAAAAAAATGGAAAGAAAAATCTATTCACAATTTTTCATCGTTTAACGAGATTTTTTTATTTAATATTTTTAATTAATTATTTACTTATTTTTATCTTGATTTTTTTCGCAAGTAACCAATTAAGATCCTTGGCAGCGAATGCCAATCGCGGACCCCGTGGTAACATCTGGAGATTTTTTAATTTTTAATTTTTAATTACTCTAACTTATTTTTATTTATTTTTATTTTTTGCAGATAACCAAAAAAGATCCTTGGTAACGAATGCCGATTGTGGGGCTCGCGGTACCTTCGAATCGGCCTCCTAGCCCGTCCCATACGCGTATACCAAACATGACTTTATCGAGTGTTGGTCGAAACCGGTTACGCGACGACGACGACGACGACGACGAGGACGCCGGTCCAGCTTGCGCCTTCGCGGGCGTCCCTCGTGGCTTTTAGGGTTCCCGGAACTTATTATACGCGCGCATTATATTTGTCCTTCGAGTCTCCATCCTATTCTTCTATCGTTCTGCTTCTGCCATTTCAACAACAACAAAAATATATATATATATAACTACTAATTCTATAGAATGGAAAAATAATTTATTTTTTTTCTTCTTTTTTTACCGCAGGAGATCGCAGTGAACATTTGTCGTCTCGACGAGGGAGCGTGGGCGACTTTGCGTCATCGTCTCGTAATCCGTAGGATTCCGGGCTCGCACAAGCCGTGCGTGTGCAACGATTCCAACACTCTAGTTCGGTTCTATCGCACGCGGAGAAAGTGCTCGACGGTGATAAAGAAAAAAAAAAAGGAAGAAAAAACACACGTGCGAGTAGATCGATCGTTCCGCACCGTTATCGAAGTTATTTAAAAGGCTCGAGAGAAAAAACAACCATGATAGGCTGTATACGTGAAACACTCTCGAACAGAGAATATATCTGCAGTTGCAGTTATTATATTCGCAGTTTCTCTTTCACCGATATGGTAGGAAAGTCTACGGAGATATCCGGCTCGCGCTGCTTCATCTTCAGACCCGCGTGTGTCACAGGCGTTTCTTCGTTTCTTTTCTATTTCTCCGGTATGGTAGGAAAGTCTACGGAGATATCTTGCTGACATTTTTTTTTATTACTTCTTGTAACTTCTATTCTCTGCTCGGCTCGAACTTTGTCCTCATTGCTGCTAGCTCAGTTGCGATCGAAGGTACGGCATTTTTTTTTTTTTTTTTTCATTCTCGTCGGCTTTACAATATTCAGGAGTTATCCGGCTCGTTTCTTCTTTTCTATTTCTCCGGTATGGAAGGAAAGTCTGCGGAGATACTCGGTATATTCCGTGTCTTCAAACCTATCTAACTGCTATTTTTGTTGCTTATATCTTCTATTCCCGACTCAGCCCGAACTTTGTCCTTATTGCTGCTAGCTCAGTTGCGATCGAACGTATCGCATTTTTGTTTTGCATTCCTCGCCAGCTTTGCAATGTTTCCGAGTTATATATATATATATATATATATATATATATATATATATTCGGCTCGTTTCTTCTTTTCTTGGCGCTTTTTCTTTTCTTTTCTCTTTCTCCGGTACGATTGGAAAGTCTACGTAGATATCCGATATACGCTGCATCTTCAAACCTATATAACTGCTATTTTTATTGCATTTTATATATATTCTATTCTCTGCCCGGCTCGAACTTTGTCCTCATTGCTGCTAACTCAGTCGCGATCGAACGTACCGCATTTTTTTTTTTCAACCCTCGCCAGCTTTACAATTTTTCGGAGTTGTTCGGCTGGTTTCTTGTTTTTTTGAAGTTTCTTCTTTTCTTGGTGCTTCTTCTTTTCTTTTTTCTTTCTCCGGTATGGTAGAAAAGTCTGCGGAGATATCCGGCACATCCCTGATAGCCACGCGCCACGAAACGGACGCAGTTGGAGCAATGTTTGCGACATGTGCAGCGCATATCGCAAATATTGCTCCAACTGCGTCCGTTTCGTGGCGAGTGGCTATCGCGGATGCCTCGTCTTCAAACCTATCTCATATCTCATAAATATAAGATATTAAGTACTGCCATTTGTAGTACTTAATATCTTATACTCTCTACTCAGCTCGAGCTTATCGCATTTTTTTAAATTTCCATTCCTAGCCGGTTTCACGACATTTCTTCAGTTTCAAACAATCCACTCGAAACTTGTCCCCGATATCTTCCCCGTCTCTTCCGCCTTGAACATCTAACATTTTTCTTTCTGCCATAAAAAATTAAAATATTGCCACAATCTCAGTAGCGATCCGACTAATCGCTTTTTTAAGAACCCATAATCATCCCTATCCTTCTCAACATCTCTTCACTCCCAACCAATCATCCCGAAATTCCCGATATCTTCCTCCTCTCTCCGCCTCGAACAATACTTTTCTTCCTTCCACAAAAAAAAAAAAAAAAAAATATCCCTCTGCTCGCTTCTCTCTATACTCAGTCCGAACTTGGCGATATAGCTTACCGATATCTTCCTCCTCTCTCCGCCTCAAACACCTAATATTTTTCTTTCTTCCATAAAAAAAAAAAAAAAATCTCATTGCCACAATCTAAATAGCGATCCAACTAATCGCATTTTAAAAAAACTCCCCATCATCCCTATCCTTCTCAACATCTCCTCACTCCCAACCAATCATCGCGAAATTCTCGATATCTTCCTCCTCTCTCCACCTCAAACAATATTTTCTTCCTTCCACAAAAAAAAAAAAAAATATCCCTCTGCTCGCTTCTCTCTGTATTGAGTCCGAACTTGGCGGTATAGCTTACCGATATCTTCCTCCTCTCTCCGCCTCAAACACCTAATATTTTTCTTTCTTCCATAAAAAAAAAAAAAAAAAATCCCATCGCCACAATCTAAGTAGCGATCCAACTAATCGCATTAAAAAAAAAACCCCCATCATCCCTATCCTTCTCAACATCTCCTCACTCCCAACCAATCATCGCGAAATTCCCGATATCTTCCTCCTCTCTCCGTCTCAAACAATACTTTTCATTCCTCCACAAGAAAAAAAAAAAAAAAAAAAAATCCCTTTACTCGTTTCTCTCTATAATCAGTTCGAACTTGGCGATATAGCTTACCGATATCTTCCTCCTCTCTCCGCCTCAAACACCTAATATTTTTCTTTCTTCCATAAAAAAAAAAAAATCTCATTGCCACAATCTAAGTAGCGATCCAACTAATCGCATTTAAAAAAACCCCCCCATCATCCCTATCCTTCTCAACATCTCCTCACTCCCAACCAATCATCGCGAAATTCCCGATATCTTCCTCCTCTCTCCGTCTCAAACAATACTTTTCATTCCTCCACAAGAAAAAAAAAAAAAAAAAAAAAAAAAATCCCTTTACTCGTTTCTCTCTATAATCAGTTCGAACTTGGCGGTATAGCTTCCCGGTATCATTATCCAAGAAGATATGTAAATGCGTCTCGGGGAGCGGTTCATGCTCTTCGTAGTTGTCGTCGCGTAGCCTCGGGCCGAATCCTCCTTTTCCTCCCGCGCTATCGTCTTCCGTGCTCTTCGCTCTCGGTGCTCTCCCGGTCTCCTCTTCTCGGTCGGTGATGGAGCAGCCTTCGAGGTCCCTCCGGATTCTCGACCCCCTTCTCTGCGCCCGAGACCCCCGTGTCTCTTCCTCTCTTTCGCCGGCGCCCTCCGCATCGTCTTCTCCGCCTCTGCGTCGTGGATCCCTCTCGGGTCCTCCTCCTTGGCGCGTAACGGATAGGCTTCGTTCCGAGTGTGGTTTCACGACTTGACGTAGACCTCTCCTACGTACGGCCGAGTCCTCGGCTCGCATTCAGGAGCTCTCGGATACGAGCTCGCCTCAGTACGCTTTCGATACTTCGGCATCGCGGTCGTTCGCCTACTGCACTGTGCACGCCCTCGCGCGAGCCCAACCGCCGGTCCCGAGGATTTCCCCATCTGTGCGTGACTCGCAACGCTCCACAATTTACTGACAAAGTGGAGTACGAGTAGGTGAAACCCGTCTCTCTCTCACTCTGCACCACGAAGATGATTCAAGGCTCGCCGTGAAGTTGCGAGACTAAATCGCGACTGCGTCGAACCACCGCGGGCGATAACGTGAGAAATAAAGAGGAAATATCGAGGGAAGACGATGGCTCTTTGAAACGGCGGTGCGGACTCGGAGAGCTCCAAGTTTCCCGGACTCGAATGAAGCGATGGGAGGAAAAAAATAGGAACGAGATACGAGTGCGGAGAAATATTCGAGCGAGGAGCTCGAAAGATTCGAAACTTGAATGCATTGATGGGAAGAAAATAATCGAAAGAGATTGGAGTGCGGAGAGGAGAGATAGCGAGGGAAGACGATGCTTCTTTAAACGGTGCGGACTCGAATGAAAGACGAATAAATTATGGGAAGAAGAGAGTAAGAAAAAAAATATATACGAGTTGGGAAGGAAGAAACATCGAGTGAGGAGCTCGAACCATACGAAACTCGAATAAGTGATGGGAAGAAAATAATAGGAAATATAATAGTAGGAAGGAAGCGATATCGAGCCCGAAGAAAAATCGACCGTCGACGACGGCGCAAAATTTAGCCGAAAAGAGAAAAATATTCATCGCTCGTCGACGATTAAAATAAATAATATTGATAATTGTACGGAGGAGATATTCAATCGACGCTGCCGAGAGAATTTCGCTGTTCTCGATCGACGCCGATCGACGATCCACGCACGAGAGAGTCAAAAATCGGCTGTTTAAATTCCACGATTGTCCTCGCGCGATCGACGTAAAGAGGAAGACAAGCGCGGGAGCGGTCGGAAGATAAAGGAAGAAATAAAACTTGAAAGACAAAACTTGGCCGGAACGGAGAAGATAAAAATTCGGAACAAGAAGAACGAAGGCAAGAAGAGATGATGCGAGTTCGCAGACGAACGAGGTCCACGCGACGGATGGATCGTCGGTGATGATCGAAGAAGCCAAAAAAACTGCATTTTAAATAAACTCCTAATTTCTCGTGATATAAAAAAAAAAAAAAATTCACAATGACATAAAATTTGAACGTTCCGATATTTTACCGTCAAATTGTAACGCACATCAGTTCGAAATTTTAGAAACAGTTTATGAAAAAAGTTTTAAAGTTTCCAACACCGTTTCATTGATTTTCAGACATTTTTTTTTTAGTCTCTTTTCGAACATTGCGAGCATGTTTTCATTGAAATCTCGAAAAAAAAATTGTTCACCATAGCTTCCTCTATGGGGAGGCAAAAGAGGAGGAAAAATTGATTGAATAATCCGAGGAGAGGTGAGTCGTTGAAAGATGCGACTCAGCCCGATAGTTCTCTCGGCGGCGACCGCGTGGCTGACTCCGGGCGCGTGCTGGGCCGCCGACGGGCCGAGCCATCATCATCATCAGGATCGTCACGCGGAGAATCGTCACATTCGGGACATTCGGGACGACGCGAGCGGCGACACGGCCGTGGTCGCCGCCGTCGCCGCTTATCCGGCCGATTATCGAAACGGCAATCACGCCAGCGCCGAACTCTCGACGGAGTTCTTCCTCGTGCCGGACGTCGTGGCCGACAAGAGCGGCGACGATCTCGCCAGCGTCGCGAGCGTCGTCAGCATTCCGACGCCCAATCGAACGATTTCGATTTATCGGGCGGGCGGCAATCGTGGCGCGAACAACGTCGTTGGAGTGACGAGAGGAGGATTTCCCGTCGACGATAACGCCAGGATTCACGCAACGGGCGGCACCGTTGGAACCGCTTCCGTCCCGACGCAACAACCGATCCTTAGGCAACGGAACTGGGCACTGCCGCTCGCTGCTCTCAGCGCTGCCGCTATGCTTCTCATGGCCAGTTTCGAGATATTCGTTCTTCTTAAGGTTCGTCGGATTTTTTTCTTTTTTTTTTTTTGCTAAAGATTATAGAGAGAATTATATAAATTATTATTATTTTTGTTTATTTGTTACGAGGCTCTTCCTAGAGCCTCATGACAAATAAACGCCGACGATTCTTGAGAGCCAACTCCAAATACAAACGAGATCAGAACATACCCAGATAGACGAGCACCATGAAATGTAGCAATATTGGCGCAATATTTTCGACATGTGTAGCACATGTCGCAGTTATTGCTCCAACTCCTACTTTTTGTGGTGCTTGTCTATCTGGGTAGAGGCGTACATATTTAACAATCTAGAAACTAGCGAGGCAACAGTAAATGCTAATAGGGGCGAGATGGGCCCCCTAAGCAAATAATGCGGCTTTTTAGATTTTTTTTTTTGTTTTTTGCTGAAGATGATAGAGAAAATTATATAAATTATTATTATTATTGTTTATTTGTTATGAGGCTCTAGGATGACGGTTCATGAGAGCCAACTCCAAATACAAACGAGATCAGAACATACCCAGATAGACGAGCACCATGAAATGTAGCAATATTGGCGCAATATTTTCGACATGTGTAGCACATGTCGCAGTTATTGCTCCAACTCCTACTTTTTGTGGTGCTTGTCTATCTGGGTAGAGGCGTACATATTTAACAATCTAGAAACTAGCGAGGCAACAGCAAATGCTAATAGGGGCGAGATGGGCCCCCTAAGCAAATAATGCGGCTTTTTAGATTTTTTTTTTTGTTTTTTGCTGAAGATGATAGAGAAAATTATATAAATTATTATTATTATTGTTTATTTGTTATGAGGCTCTAGGATGACGGTTCATGAGAGCCAACTCCAAATACAAACGAGATCAGAACATAGAGGCGTACATATTTAACAAGCTAGAAACTAGCGAGGCAACAGTAAATGCTAATAGGGGCAAGATGGGCCCGATAAGCAAATAATGCGGCTACAACGCTGCCGAAAGCATAATTTATTGTTCGTCATCCAACAATTATATTTTCACAGTTTTATAGCGCGTGCGAAAGAAAAATTGTCTGGGGCGAGACGGGCTGCCCTTAAATTGTTCACTTCTTTTAACCCCCTGCCTGCACTAGGGCTGTACAGATATGCCGGCCTAGCCGGCTAAAATATCTTACCCGGCTAATGGATCTTATAGTTTGGCCGGCTAAGCCGTCTTAGCCGGCTTAGCCGGCCTATGAAAGTAACGAAAAAAAATGAAATAAAAAAGGAAGATGTTAAACGAGTTTGAAAAAAATTGAAAAAAATTTCAGAGACACGTAACAATCTACCGAGCATGACTCTGAAATTTCATAAAGTTTGGTCGAGGCGTTCGAAAGATACAGCGCTTAATCGACACAGAAGATATACACAAGTTTAGCGAAAAAGTAACGAAAAAAAAGAAGTAAAAAAGGAAGATTTTAAACGAGTTTGAAAAAAATTCTAAAAAATTCTCAGAGACACGTAAGAATCGACCGAGCATGACTCTGAAATTTCGTAAAGTTTGGTCGAGGCATTCGAAAGATACAGCGCTTGAACGACGCCGCAGAGATATCGTTGCTAATTAATTGAAGAAAGAAGTAAAGTATTTACTTTCTTGGTTCTTCTCGTACCGGTTGGCGATCCGCCGGAGCGCCGCTCCGTAATAAGCGTTTACAGGCCAATCTCGAATACAATCGAGGACGAAATCGTTCTTCGATCGGGTATTCCTTCACCGCGAACGAAATTAATAGAGCTTGATGTATAATCGCTTGTGGCGATGCGGTTTTCGTTCGCTCGACTCGGACAGGCTCCAATAATTTTTTACCCGAACCGTTTCGTACGCGCCGTGAATTCGTTACTTGTTTGCATCTTCTCTTCCGTGCTGGAACACGGCGGAACACTCTCCGCAGATTGTTTCGATTTTTTTATTATTTTTTATTAAATTTATTATTTCCTCAAGCAGGCGCGAGCAGCCGCACCGAGCCGAAGACATCTTTTTCTCGGACAAGCCCTGCTACTGGGACTGTTTCTTCTCGCCGGTCTCTCAGCCGCAGCTTCCCTCACGCCGAATCCATTGACTTGCGCCGCTTTTCGTCTCGTCGGACTTCCAGCCGCTCTCGTGTTTGCTGCGCTTCTCGTGAAGTGCGTCTTCCTGCTCTCACTCAACAGCGGCGTTTATCTTCCGGCACCTTATCAGGTAATTCGCACAAAAAAAAAAAATTATAAAATAACTTTATGGATAGATATTAATTGCCAAACTATAATAATAATTGTACAATTAAAAAATTTCATCAACTTTACAAATACTTGGGGGATTTTTTTTTTTTTTTTATCAATACCGTACCGTATTTTTGCAGGCTCTGGTATTGGTTTTTGCTGTCCTCGTTCAAGGGGCAATCGTCGGGCAGTTATAAAATAATTTTATCGATAGATATTAATTGTCAAACGATAATTTTAATTGAACGATTAAAAATGTTCATCAACTTTACAAATACTTGGGGGATTTTTAATTTTTTTTTATTAATACTGTATCGTATTTTTTGCAGGCTCTGGTATTGGTTTTTGCTGTCCTCGTTCAAGTGGCGATCGTCGGACAATGGTTCTACGGCGACTCTCCGGCGGTCATTCAAGTCCGCAATACCGAAAGGAACTCCACCGAGAACTGCTGCAAAACACCCGTCGGGCAGACCGTCGCCTCCCTGGGGTAATCGGCAGCTTTTATCAATTGGTTTTTCTCGTCGTACTTCCGAAGATAAATAGGGATAAATAGGAATGAGGAAGATACGATATTTCAAAACTGTAGACGGTTTTTTTTTCATAAACTATCAAATTAATTTAATCCCACTGTACTACTGAAGCGATAGACAATTTTTTTCGATAATCTATTAAATTAATTTATTCCTGTCGTACTTCCGAAGATAAATAGGGATAAATAGGAATGCGGAAGAAACGACAATTCAGAGCGATGGACGATGTTTTTTTTTTTCGATAATCTATTAAATTAATTTCATCCCGTCGTACTTCCGAAGCGATAGACGATTAACTATTAACTATTTTTCGATTTACTATTAAATTAATTTAATCGATGAGCTATTAATCCATGGGATTATTAATCGATATGCTATTAAATGAATTCGTTCTTGTGTTCCGGCAGGTATCCAGGGATTCTTCTGTTCGGCGTAGCCTGTCTGGCGATCCGGGCCCGGGGTGTCCGCGACAATTACCGGGAGGCAGCGTTCATCGGTCTGGCGGTCGGTCTCTCGCTTCCGGTTTGGATAACGAGCGCTATCGGCTCACTCGCAGCGGCCGAGAGCGATCGCGAGGCATGGCTCGCTTACGGCCTCCTCTCGACTTCCCTCCTCGTTTTTCTCAGCATGTTTCTCCCGAAAGGTCGTCAGCTTGCGGCTCTGGGACGCGACGGTCAGGTCGCCGCCGCCTGCACCGCCGTCATAAGGGAACGCGAGGAGAGACTCAGCTCGCTGCCCGCGAGCGGATACTCCCCGTCGTTCTTTCACTTCAAACCCGCGGACGGAACGCTGAAAAGAAAATTGCATTATCAGAGCGCGGGTGAGCATTTTTTTTTACCCTTTCAATTTTTTTTTTTTTTTTTTACTTCAAATTATATGACGAAAATCTCTCTTCATAAGCGGTATACAGTAGTTCTTAATTTAGAGTTCTGAATAAAAAATTAAAAACAATAAATTACGATGAGGTAATTCAAACACTTGAAATTAAGTTTCAACAACTTAAATTAATTATTTTAATGAAATACACAGTTTACAAAAATTGTGAATTAAATGTACCGGACTGGAATATTTGAGCAAAACCTGGTGCATTAAATTGAATGTACAATTGTGATAAAAAATTAACTCACTTTTGCAGTACAGTCAAAGTAAATGATTGGAATTAAAGTACTTTTAAAGTAAAATTTAAGTAAATGATTAAAAGTGAAGAATTTCTAAAGTTTTTAATATACCTTACATGAATTTTTCACCAAAATTGTACATGAAACTTAATATAGCACTTTATGCATAAAAACTTCCGGTACAAGTACATTAAATTTCATACGATTTTTTTTCACACTGCAGATGACGAGATTTTTTTTCACATGTCCATCGAACCTTTCGTACTTTCTTCTTTTTTGTCATCACCGAGACTAACACACCTTCGTGCATTCCGGAGTAAAATCCATTTTTTTTCCTGTCTCTTCTATTTCGTGATTTAACAATATTAACAAAAGATCCGTTGTCCGTTGAAAATGTCAGATCGAGTCGCACTGGTATCTTCTGGAATTCCAGGATGCAGCGCCTGCAGACACGGAGGGAGTCCCGTTTACTCGGACGCCGGTGAGCAAATTAATAATCGTCATAAAAAAAATTATGCCTTAACTCTTTGCGTATGTATTTTTTATTTATTTATTTAATTTATGGAATTTTAATTATGAAATTTTTCCGCGCCGTCGTCGATGGAAGAGGGACAAGAAAAAAAAAGAAGATATTTTTTTTTAGCCTTAACTTTTTTTTCGGGTCCCGGAAATGAATATATTTTTTTTTTTTTTTTGCGCGGTGTTAAAATTATTTGTCCACGTGTGCAAACCGTGAAGAGTCTTTGAGTGAAAACAGGAGGAGGATTACCGTTAAACATTTTGTTACGCACTACAGTGCGCTTCCGGTCCGAGAATTCATCACTTCTTGAATAACTTCGTGGTGTTGATGAGCGTCCGCCGCGGCAAGAGCGGCGAGAGACCGAACTGCGATAAGAGAGAGAGTCGGACCGGCGAGACCGGCGAGACAGACGTTTCGTGCCGTGAATTAATGGCAGTGGGTCGAAACGCGCCTTTCCTCATATTCGGACATTCACAAGATTGTAAAAAAATTTCATTCATTTTATCTCCGAATCTTCCGTAACGCGCAATGCGAATAAACCTCTTTCCGGGACATTCTCATCTCGATCTACATACAATAATTTTATCGATATCGTTTTTTTTTTTTTTGTTTTTACAGAAATCCACACGCCGATCGAGACTTTCGTGCTGCCGCCGGGAATGTACCTACAGAGGCCGGAACTCGAAGCCGGTAACCTCTACACGACCCTGTCCGCCAACCCAAACGTATTCTTCCAGAGAGCTCATCCGGGAATGATGTACTAGGGCGCATTGATATATATATATATATATATATATATATATATATATATATATATATATATATATATATATATATGTATATATATATATATATATATATATATATATATATGTATATATATATATATATATATGTATATATAGTGCGCGAAAAGCCGAGAGCAAGAGATCTCAATATATTCATTCGATCTTAGTAATTATCTTCATTATGTAAATAAATTCATAGTGTGTATTAAGTAATTTTATCGATCTTTTGTACTGAAACTTCGGGCGGTCTACGAGTTCGCCCGAAGTCGTGAAATAAATCAGTTTTTTCAATCGTGTCTCTGAACCGGCTTCGCCCGTGCGTAAAATTTCGATAGATCAGGTTTTTTTTAAAGACATTTATATTTTTTTTATTAATATACATACACGTTATATATACGCGAAAACTAGAGATCAACAGAAGCGATCTCTATATATTCATTCGATCTTAGTTATTATCTGCATTATGTAAATAAATCATAGTGATTATTAAGTCACTTTATCGACCATATCGGCACTGCGCATGAGCACAGCGTAATAACGATCATTGGTCGATAGTAGTCGATTTTCCGGCCCCTCTTGCACGCAAGCAATGTGTTTACTTTAGCGAAGTCGCGAAATAAATAAGTTTTTCCAACCATATCTCTGAACCGACCTCGCTTCTATCTAAAATCTCAATAGATTAGTTTTGTTACTGTTTTTTTTTCTTTAAAGTGCCAATATCGAGTTCTCCCTGAGTGTAGAATCAATTAATCGAGAGCAGTGGATCAGAGCCGAGCCCGACGTGCTGGATCCGACTGCAAAGTGGAGAATGACTCGACAGCGCACGTGGAACGGTAGGTCATCGGCAGCGAAGCGGCGCAGAGTGGCGGACGGGCGTAGAGCGCGAGGGGGGGGGATGCGACCGAGAGAGCTCTACGCTCTAGTGTAACGTCACGCTGACAGCTGACAAACAATATGGCGTCGGGAGCGCCAAGAACACTTCGCCGAAGTAACAATTCGTTTCGCGAACCTTTGTAATTTTTTGTTGTTGTTCCGTTGAAAAACGAAACGACACGATCGAACGTGCAAACCGCATCGTCCCTCACCGAACGGAGAAGGCTCGAGCGCAGTTCTTTCAGTATTCCGATCGAATCGTCAGAGCGTACGAGACGCAAAGTCGTTAGCCTAATATAAGTGAAAGTAACGAGTTGAATGCATTTTATTCGCACCGCGACATTCTCGTTGATTTATCGTGTTGTGTTTTTTTACGAATCGTCGTTGAATTAAAATACATTGGGCGTAGATAAATTTTTTTGTAAGTGTCGAGTGTCGAAGGAAAAAAACAAAAAAAATAGCAGAATGTCGGAGGATAACAAAAAGTTGAGGTAACATAATTCTTCACGATTTCCGCGGCAAAAAAATAAGAACAATTTTTTTTTTTTCTCACTAATCTGATGATTTTTTTTCTTTCATACTTTGAACGACTCGAAGGCTGTACTTTGTGACCTGGAACGTAGCTACGAAGTATCCGGAGCAAGAGCCTCATCAGATGCTCGGATTGGGACGAGACGGCCTAGAAACTCTGCCCGATTTCTTTGTAGTTGGGTAAGCGGAGAGAGACCTTTCGGTGTTTGTTACAAACTTTTGGATCCGAATCGCCGGTAGCGTAAAGACGTGTGCTCCAGTTTGCAGGAGGTCAAGGCGCAGCCGCAAAACATGGTAATGGACATATTCTTCGAGGATCCGTGGACAAAGGTCTTCAGGTACGAACGCAAAAAAAAAATATCCGTGAATTCTGAGCGTTTGAACTTTGGGCTCAAATTTGCTCCGTCGATAAAACAGTTTTTTTTGTAAATCCTGTAAAGTTAAAAAGTTTTTGTGCAACTTTAATTTTATAGTTTGTAGTCATATAAAAGCATCTTGTTTCATTTAGGCGCCATTCAGGCAGATAGTTATGAATTTCCTTATTTTCTGAAAAAATAGAAATAAAATTATTCATAAATTCAACAAATTTCAAACTCGGGCGCAAACTTGCTCCGATAATAAAACAGATTTTTTTTCTTTAATCCAATAAGAGTAAAAAGTTTCTATACATATTTCATATATAGTCCACAGTACATAATGCATATCATACATAAATATGTGGCGTTCTTTTACATAGTCAAATTATGTGGATTACCGGCTTTATATATACATGTAAATACATACACACATATATATAGCGTTCGTAATCTTGTTAGTCTTAAGCAGATTACTATAAGTCCAAGCTCCGTATTATTTCACAAAAAAAAATAAAAATTATTATCATAATACTTTCATTTCTTACTTAATTTAAATATCAATAATGATAATAAAAATTTGCGAATTTGGCCCGTTTCGTTCGTTTCAGGGAGGCCCTCAAGGACAAGGATTACGTAAAGATACGTACGCAGAGACTGCAGGGCTTGGTGCTCAATGTATTTTGCCTGAGGAAGCACATGACACACCTTAGACTGGTGGAAGCTCGATATACGAAAACGGGATTCGGCGGAATGTGGGTAAGACAATAGTAGCAATTATTATCATAATTACAGACAGATAGATAGGTTTTTATTGGCTCCTGGCATAAATCCCCTGAGAACCGGTGCGATACAAGCAGAGCATGGTTAATACTAGTAAAATATAGATTAGATAGCGAAGCAGGCGTAGAGTGGTAATAATAATACAATAATGAAAGCAAAATAATAATACGATAATCTTAAGTCGGCCACAGCCGCAAATGCATGTTACCCGCATTCTGGCATTGGCACGGAGTGTGATCGATGGAACTTGTGGGTGCAACGAAGTAACTAAAGGGATTCTCCCCGTAAATAGTAAATAGTAAATAGTAAATAGTAAATAGTAAATAGTAAATAGTAAATAGTAAATAGTAAATAGTAAATAGTAAATAGTAAATAGTAAATAGTAAATAGTAAATAGTAAATAGTAAATAGTAAATAGTAAATAGTAAATAGTAAATAGTAAATAGTAAATAGTAAATAGTAAATAGTAAATAGTAAATAGTAAATAGTAAATAGTAAATAGTAAATAGTAAATGCTAGTCTAAAAAAAAATAACCACGGAAGACGCACGGTTAATCCGCTTCCAGGTTAGTCCGAGCCCGGTTAATCGGGGTTCTACTGTGATAATACTCCAAATAGGCTAAAGGCTGTAACCACAATCAGCCCCCCAATCTCGACCCGTTCTCGAGAGAGAAGGTGCTGCAAGAGATTATCGTACGACAGATAATTTCGATTATGTAATGATATTCTTTTTGCTTTTTTTTTTTTGCAGGGTAACAAAGGTGCCGTCAGCGTGAGACTGAACATATACGGCGTCAGTATATGCATAGTGAACACGCACCTTACGCCGCACGATCACCTGCTGGCGGATCGAATATCGGACTACAACACAATCATACGGGATCACGCGTTCAATTCGCCGGACACGCGGAATATTTTATATCACGAGTAAGAAATGCACTTCTTATCGTCGAAATCGCATTTTGTAAGTGGAGTTGGCTATAGTAATTTCTCTTTATTCATTCTTTTTAAAATTTTTGTTTGTTTTTTTTCGTCGAACTATTTCAGCTACGTGTTTTGGATAGGCGACTTAAATTTTCGGTTGAACGGCGAAGATCTCACGGCGGAGGACATAGATTCGCTGGTGAGGAGGAGCAAGCTGGGACTCCTGCTGGAAAGGGACCAGCTGAAGGCGGTCCAGGAGAGCGGCGAAGCGTTCGCCGAATTGAACGAAGCCGATGTAACATTCCCGCCAACCTACAAATTCGAGCTTGCCTCGCAGAACTACGATCTCAAGTCAGTTCGCACGATCGCTATGGATCGGCTGTTTCGCGGGTCTTCAATATCTTTTATTTTTATTGATTTGATGTTTTTTTTTTTTTTGCAGGCGCAGACCGTCGTGGACGGATAGAATATTGTACAAAGTGAACGCCGACGTATACGAGGACGTGAAGCTCAATGCGGTCCAGAGAAACTACAAGAGTCATCCCAGCTACGTGCAATCGGATCACAAGCCCGTGACTGGCGAATTCGATATCACGGTAATTATTACTGTGGCTATAATGATTTATGAATTTTATGAATTTTATGAATTTTATGAATTTTATGAATTTTATGAATTTTATGAATTTTATGAATTTTATGAATTTTATGAATTTTATGAATTTTATGAATTTTATGAATTTTATGAATTTTATGAATTTTATGAATTTTATGAATTTTATGAATTTTATGAATTTTATGAATTTTATGAATTTTATGAATTTTATGAATTTTATGAATTTTATGAATTTTATGAATTTTATGAATTTTATGAATTTTATGAATTTTATGAATTTTATGAATTTTATGAATTTTATGAATTTTATGAATTTTATGAATTTTATGAATTTTATGAATTTTATGAATTTTATGAATTTTATGAATTTTATGAATTTTATGAATTTTATGAATTTTATGAATTTTATGAATTTTATGAATTTTATGAATTTTATGAATTTTATGAATTTTATGAATTTTATGAATTTTATGAATTTTATGAATTTTTTCTGATCCGTTTTTATCTCTTGTCAAGACGAGGCCCAACTACGAGGAGCACGGAGTTGAGTTTCAGTCGGTTACGGCCTGGTTCATAGACGAGGAAAATTCAGTATCCTACATACTGCTAGGTGACGCGAGGTCGTCGAGCGGCGATTGGATCGGTCTATTTCACGAAGGTTTCTCGAGTCTCGATGACTACCTCGTCTACGAGTACGTCGGCCGGGGTTAGTATTTTTAACTGCTAGTGTCGATCCTCTTTCACTGTATTTATTATGTAACGAAAAAGCGAGGCATCTAGTCACAAGCAAGTTTCGTGTGGAGTGTTATAGACTTTTACAACTCGTTATTCTGGAGCTCTAATATTTAGGATTTATTGTATATTATATTCTTATTGTGAAGAAGAAATCCGTAAAAAATAAAAATAAAAATTAATAAGAATTAATTAAATACAGGTAAACCGGAGAACGAAGTACAGTCGACGGTGGAGGAGCCGCACTCGATAACAGAGCGAATATTCTTCAGCGACACGGCTCTGAGGGCTCCGGGAATGTATCGTCTGGTTTACGTGGCTCAACGAGGCGACGGGATAATCGGTGTCCTCGGCATAAGTCCGCCCTTCCCGGGTCATCGAAGACTCAACGGACCACTCGGCGACAGGGCGACCATCAATTAATAAGGAATATCCTCTACGACTATCCTACGTCTTTACCTCGCGATATTTAAAACGGCTTATTATACTCGCGTAGATCTCGTTTAATTTATTTTTCATTTTTTTTTTTTCTCTCCAACGAGATATCGGAGATTTGCATATCCCGAGGCGCTACGCGAGTGCGAACACACGCTGCTACATCGACGATTACGAAGACTACGACCATAACGGCGGAGTTCGCAGGAAAGTTTTTTTTTACTTATTTATTTGTATCATTTTTTAAGGTGATAGATTTTTTTTTTTAAGGGTAGAGCGGGTCAATTTACCAAAAAAAAAATTAACTTCGAAGCGGGGCGAAATTTCTCGTTGGGTAAAACAGATTGCTGTCAGTTGCGGTATTTGAGATTCCGTGGCATCCTCTTTTCGACGGCAATGGCATAAAATCGCGATTCGTAGCGGATACCTGTTTTACCGTCAGAGTTTTGCTCAAACTTAACTTAACGATTTATGAGTATGAGATGAGAGAAAAAAAACCGAATGTTCCTGCGTCTCCAGTTTGGAGCTTACTTTGGGTACCTGTTGACGCCAAGTTCGTTGCACGAACACGCGCAATCGCTTAGCACGAAAGTTCAAGACACGCTTGCCCGTGTCCACTTTCGTCCACCGACTTGTTGAAACACACATTATTTTTTAAATAATTTTATCAGTAGGGCAATGGAGGGAGGGGGCAAATTGAACAAATAGAATTTTTAAGTATTGTTACGCGTGTGTGTGTGTATAGTATAATTGAGGGAATTATTATAGAAATGGGATTGAAGATTATTGACGACGATGGTGGGAACTGTAAAAATAGGCTGTGGAATAATAAAACAAAAAGTAGTATTTTCACAAAAATTTCTTCGAAACGTTTAAAGAGAATTTTTTTTTATTTTCGTTGCCAGTTGTGGACTTTTTTACCTTCGATATTAAAAAAAAAAGGTGAAAATTTAAATTTTCATAGCGCTTTCTCATAAAAGTTGAAAATTGAAATTTTCATATCGCTTTCTCATAATGTTCCTTTATTCGCAAAGCTTCTTCTATGAGGAAGTATTGTCTGTATTGTCTTCCTCATAGCCAATAAAGGAACATTGTGACAAAGCCATATAAAAATTTAAATTCTCAACTTTTACCTTCAATATTTAAAAAAAATTCAAAAAATTAAGAAAGTTAATTTTGTTAATTGGAAGATACAAGTGGACTCCCTCGCGCCAAAAAGTTAAATTTCTTCAGTGAAATTTGCAAACTTTATCTTCCTGAACAAACGAAAATCCATTGAAAAAAATTAACGCTCCGTAAACTTCGCAATAATTTAATACTTGGTACATAACAGTCTTGGCGTATATTCGCAACATAGAGACATAAATAAACATTGGTATGGGTGTGTTCGTGTATATATGTAGATTTATCGGAGATCGGCCACGATCGATGGCCGGAGTGAAATAAACCGTGCTAATGTCTCACTTCGCACTCGAATGTGTTTTACGTGCATATAGTAGCACCTTCGAGCCGCATCGGCGAGTCGCTAAAATTAGGTGGGTAATGCCTCTGCGAGCTCTTCGTTTTCCTTAACTCTCTATCTCAATCCGTCCGGTCAGCCTCGATGAATATGTGTGTTTTTCTAAACGCCACTCGAAACACTGTACATAGCGGTGGTTATTCCATTATTACGCAATAATTATCGTCGAACGTCGTTGCACAACTCGCGGCGAGTCTCTCATTGATGAAAAATTCACCGTCTCTGGCTCGCACCGTGCGAAACACTTATATTCTTCTTTAATATATATATATATATATATATATATATATATATATATATATATATATATATAAAAGTTATTCACACAGTTTTTGAATAATCGCACTTCTTCTCTCGACAGCGAATCGCCGTTCCGCACCGTGAGGAGGTGCGATCCGTGCTACCGACTTCCGGTCCGATGGTCGCGAGTCCCATTGATGAAAAATTCAGCGTCTCTGACTCGCAACGCGTGAAACACTTATATCTTCTTTAATATATATATACTTATATATATATGTATATTCTTTTTTTTACACAGTTTTTGAATAATCACACTTCTCCTTCTCTCGACAGCGAATCGCCGTTCAGGACGTTGAGGAGGCTGCGATCCGTGCTGCTGACTTTCGGTTCGATGGTCGCGAGTCTCATTGACGAAAAATTCTCCGTCTCTGGCTCGCAACGTGTGAAACACTTATTATCTTCCTTAAAAAAATATATACATATATTTTTTCTTTTTTTTTCGCACAGTTTTTGAATAATCACACTTCTCCTTCTCTCGACAGCGAATCGCCGTTCAGGACGGTGAGAAGGCTGCGATCCGTGCTGCTGACTTCCGGTTCGATGGCGTCGACGCCCCGGAGCTTCTGGACCTGGTACCAGACGAGTACGCGAACGGGTTTCCGAAGAACGAAGATACCGAAGACCAGCAAGCCCTGGAGGGCGTTTATGAGGTCGAAGGCCGACCAGGCCAGTGGATCCCCTCCGGCCCACCACGAAATCAGCTCCATCGCCCAATTCAGTCCCATCAGGAAGAAGAGACCGAGGCAGACTAGAAATATACGCTTCAATCGGCGAAAGAGACGCTGCTCCTCGCGATCCGATTCACGATTTCTCGCCATACGTCGGAGATCCAAGTCCCGCTGGTAACGCGTCAACGCCACTGCCGTCATTGAGAAGAGGACCGCGTTGCCGAATACGAGGAAACCGACCGGCACGTAGAAATACGGCATCGCCTCGACGTCGGCTGTAACAATTAAGTTGAACGATTTTTTTTTTTTAATTTTATTGCAATCAAAGGATTCGTCAAAACTGATTTACGCTATTTATTGTCAGAGCTGCGCAAAGTACCAAAAAATCCTTCAAGTACAAAGTATGACAAGTGCTGCAAGTATTTCTCAAGTAGTTTTTTTCAAATATTTTTCGCAATTAGGTTTGTAGAGTTAAGCATTATCTAGGCTTTAAAAAAAGGGGCAAAGTACGTGTTTGAAGGACTAAAAAGTAATTTTGTACTTCAAGTAACGCCCAACTCTGTTCATTATAGGGCTGTACACATAGGCCGGCCTGGCCGGTTAAAATATCTTATCCGGCTAATGGATTTTATAGCTTGGCCGGCCAAGTGCATAAAATCGAGCCTCTTAATGTCGCATTGTACTTTAGGCCAAAAAGGCCGGCGGGTTCGTGTTCAGCGCGCAAAAATACGTCGAAATACGTGGCAATTAATTTTTAAAAGAGAAAAAAAAATGCCTCCAAAAATTGCTACCCCCTTTCGAGTCCACTTTTTGCGTTTTTCAACGTCCTCAAACGGCACGATAAAATGATTCTAAAACTTTGAACAAGGCCCTACATTGTGTATTTTTTCCCGTGGAACACGATGGGCACCTCGGATTTTCCCTACCTCCATTGGGAGCCGAGATATCGACGCTTGAAAATCACGAAAATCGACATTTTTCCAAAAGTGGCTCAAAAATTGAAAAATCTTTGTCCATTCGATTTTTTTTTGTTTCAAAGCTATTTTCGATCGATTCTTTCCCGCTGATCACGAATGTAACAATTATTTTACTCCTAACCCAATAATTTCCATTTAAATCCCAAAAATACGATTTTTCGTGCATAAAATCGAGCCCCTTAATGTCGCATTGTACTTCAGGCCGAAAAGGCCGGCGGATTCGTGTTCAGAGGGCGAAAATACTTCGGAATACGTTGCAGGTAACATTAGAAAAAATAAAATAAAAATTCGTCAAAAAATTCCAAGACTCTATTAACTTAGCAGGCTAATACAGCTTGGCCGGCTAAAATTGTTTAGCCGGCTTGGGCGGCCAAACTATAAAATCCATTAGACGGATAAGATATTTTAGCCGGCTAGGCCGGCCTATCTATACAGCCCTAGTTCATTATTATTATTAACGCTATGAATTTTATTGATTAATTCTTTTTTATAGTTGAACCTACGAGAAAGTTGGTTTTACTCACTCTCGAACCAGCACCTCTGTGCACCGAAATTCGGCTTGATGTAGGTCATGGGAATAGTGGGACTGAGGTCCATTATCATCGAGATGACGATGAGGATAGCTGGCGGTGTCCACGCCCACACGGAGTAATAGAAGAACAATCTCCTGGCTCCGAGCTCCGTGGATCTGAGGCTCATTTCGTGGGCCGCCAAAGTTCCGTCGACCTCATCCTTCGGATCGACGTGTCTGCGCACCTGGAGCCACGTCTCGATGCACATCACGTTCAGCCAGAAGAAACACGCGACGAACGAGAATTGGATGACGAATGCTGAAAGCAGTAGAGAAAAAACTTCAGAAAAAAAAAAAAAAAATTGCATTAGCGACGAGCAATCGATTGGTCGACCCAGCAGTCCCCGAAACGGAATCAGCGACTCAAATTGCGAAAGCTTCGCTATTTTTTTTTTTTTTCCGTTTAATTATTAATTTTTCTCTCTCGCTATAGACGGACTAATTGCTCCGAATATAGGTGTATCAATGTCGTTCGATTCTCGTCGATTAATTGTCAAGCGAATTTTGCAATTTTTACGATTTTCAAGATTTTCTTTTTTTTTTTGCGCTTAAAAGGCTAGTTTTAATTGCCTTACCTATGGCAACGCACAGTTGATCGGACATGTGACCGCTGGCCAGTTGGGCTATGGACAGCGTAGCGAACGCCACGGCCAGGCATCCGCAGTAATGACAAAGAGCTTTGCCATGAACGTCCATGAGACACGGAGTTATACAGTAAGCCACGATGGTCAGAACCAAAAACGGCACCGAGATTAAAAGACCGCAGGCGTAGAACGTTATTCTCGCGTCGGCTACTACACTTTCTGAGAAAAAAAAAAAAAAAAAACATAAAAAATGAAGAAAAAAATTAAATTACGATTCGACAAAGCGTGGGAAATTTTTGCGAGAAAAAAAGGGGGCAATTAAATTGCCGATGACGAACCTTCGGGGAAGCACACGAGGGCTACGACACCCAATCCTGGGGCGAGATCCATGCAGTAATCGATCCCCGGGGACAGCATTATGGGCGACTGGTGGGGAGCGAAGATCGAACCGTTCAGCAACAGGTAGTACTCGTCGTCGCTCGAAATGTTCGGCGACAGTATGTATCTGTTTCGGAAGAAAAAAAAAATACGTTAATTAATAATAAAAAATTCAAAAATAATAAAATTAATTTAAAAAATGATAATCAGTAAAAAAAAAAATAATGTACGACAGTATGTATCTGTTTCGGAAGAAAAAGAAAAGAAAAGAAAATGTACGTTAATTGGATTCCCAAAAAGTAACTGAGGAAAAATGTTTATTCGCGGAATAATTTTGGGGGCTGCAGAGTCACAGAAAACCGAATGAAAAATAGGAGAATCGAAAATGTAAGACGAAAAATTTGCGTAATTTTTTTGATCGACTTGTCCAGCGACAGAATGTATTTGTTTCGGAACAAAAAAAAAGCAAAGAAAAATAAAAAAATTTCTGTTAATTTAGTTCTCAAAATTGCTCCAGAAAAAAAATTTTTAATCGCAGAGTAATTTTGGAAAGTGCATCGTCACAGGAAACTCGAACGAAAAATAGGAGAATTCAAAATGTGCGAGCCAAACATTTACGTAATTTCGAAATCGATCGATATCTTCGTCTCTTAGCTTTGATAAAATTGAATACAACTCAATCGAAACGTCGTTCAATTTTTTTTTTTTCATTCGTTTATCTCGGCGTAAGTCTCGCAACCGCCAACTTTGTAAAGTCGTGTAAATTGAACGTTCCGCCTCTAGCTTTTGTTCCTTTTTTTTTCTCTTCATTATCAATTATCTCAAAGATGAGGTTTGATGATAGACACTGATAAGTACCGGCTAATGGAACGCGGCCTACGCGAGATACTGCGCGCTTGGCTTTTACGTAACAAAATGGGAATCTGCGATTATTAAAAAAAAAAAATATGTCGCTTGCCGAGCGTGATAATGATTACAAATACGCACGCACTATTTTAACTATTCCTGCCCGCTAACGGAAAACGTCGCGAATCAATTTACATCGATCGAATATTGTTTATCACAAACGCGTCACGAAGATATAAAAAAATAGACATAGAAAAAAAAGCTAATAAGATGCAAGATAGCGTATTAATTTTGTTCTTCTCTTTACTTGTTATAGCGACAAGGATCACCGACGATGGCGACGAACCGAGGGTACTCGTCGCCTGGGGCGAGGGCACCGCTTTTGTTGAAGTCGCTGAAGAGCGGCGAGAAGAAATGCGAATCGACGAAATTGGAAACGTCGTTGGAAAATTCGTCGACGGGGACGCATCTCGAGGCGCTGTTCTTGTCCTTCGTTATCATCTCGCCGACCGGACAGCATTTTCCGACCCTCGGCAGCTCGTGATAGTTGGCGGTCAGCGTCGAGGTTTCGTTCTGCAAAGTGAAGAAACAACGAATTAAGCGACGGGCGACGATTCGATTGACGTATAGATATATATTTTTTTAATTTAACGTTAAATGATTTATTTATTTATTTACTTATCTATTAATCAACGGGATAAACCCTTTTACAAAAGACAAAATATAGCCTGTTTAACTTAATAAATACAATGCTTAAATACTATAGAGAATAAGCATGTTTGGTGTCGCCCGTGACCGGCACGGTACAATAGTACAATATCACATGAATATCAACATCAAATCACTCAACGCTTCTCATGAGGCGCCTCTATTGGTACACTGAAATAAATATATCAATGATTCAGGTAAAATTTGCTTGCGGGCTGCCAAAGAAAACAAAATGTTGTTTCAATTCTACTTTCAATTCGTACAATTTCATACCGGATTGAAACGATAACACGTTGCCTTGAAAATCTTGCTGTCGTTGTTTCAATATCATATGGAATTGTAAGAATCGAAAGTAGAATTGAAACGAACATTTTTTTCTTCGTCAGCCCACAAGCGAATTTTTTTTCAGTGTACTTCAGCAGTGGTCTGCTTGCCGCTCTTTTAAATTATAATTTGAATTTAACGTTAATTAGGTAATAACATTTTGGAATTATTATTATGCAAAATCAATATTTTCGGCAGCTTCCGTATGGTTGTTTTTTTTTTTTAGATTTTTACCCATCGAGAAGTGTTCGCAATTCCTCTCTCAATTCTCTCTGAACTCACGTTAAGGACATGTGCGCTGATACAAATAACCATCGACTACAGAGTCTACTTTTTACACCAACTTATCGTCCACGAACGTCAACAATCTTTTATCTGTTAATTTTTCAATCGCACCATCCCGCTCTAGTTTCACAAAGAAAAATACAAACTGAAGTTGTTAATGACACGGGAAATAAAAGGACTGGTTCGCATATTCAATTCTTAACGAACAAGTTTGTCATTTATTTAATAAAATATTTTTACTGTGTCTAGTCAGTAGATTCGTAAAAGTTTGTATTAACGACTCTAAAAATATTGCACTCATTCGACTATTGTGAATCGCTTCAATTTCCTTAACTATTTCATTTTGACAACAAAAAGTGCTCCGAAAACTTAAAATGTTCGTATCGCTTCCTCATTGAATTTTCTTATTTACAGAAATTATTTGCGAAGAAGAAAATTCTATAATTTGTTTAGCTTTTCCATAGAGGAAGCTTTTGTAGATAGAAAGAGCACGTTTGACTTTCCCTGATTTTTTATACTACGATTCATGTTAAGTACTAAAAAAAAATTAATGTATCAATCGGTCGAGGGTCAGCCTCGAGGTTTCGTTCAGCAACGTGAAGAAACAACGAAGGAAGCTACGGACGCGGATTCGACTGGCGGCGAAAGGCAAAGAGACCGGCGTGTAGATTTTTATCGATCCAACCAGTTTCTTCCGGCCGTTGCGTACAACTACGAGCCGAACGTTATCTGGATATTCCTCGTACGTAGGCGTTTTTACAAATCGATACCGCTCTCTCGCCCAATGTTTCGTGTACAGTGCGAGGGTCTAAAAATAAGCCTTCGCACGACCACCGAGCAGCGGGAGATCGCAGCAACCTGCTGGAAATTCGGTTCCCGGTAACTTCGATAACAGACGATTTATTTTTCTTCAATTTTTTTTTTTCTTTTTTTTTTTACCGCCAAAAATATCTACGGCCCAGAATCAAGAGGCGTGGATCTTGTCTCGACTATCGATAACGCCCCTCTGATTCTCGGCCGTCGATACTCGAAGACTTTAAATCTTACGAAAATTTTACAATTTTTTATTTTAGAGAAAAAAATTATTAACGTGTGTTATCTTCTTGAGGAACCGAGCTGAAATTTGTAAGGAGCATTTTTTTTCTTTTTTTTTTTACGATGCAAATATTCATGGCTGAGAATCAAAAGGGCATGGATTTTGTATCGGGGCGCAGCGATTGAGCCGTCGATTCTCGAAGACATTAAATCTTTCTTCAACAATTTTTTGATTATTTAAATTTGACTAAGCAATGGATGAACTTTTATCATCCTAGCGTTAATAAAATGTTAATCTCGGGCAATCGTTGTAAAATTTGTAAATCGCAACTTTTTTTTGTGTTTTAATAACCAATTTTTTTTTTTTATGTTGCAGAAGAAAGTGCGAGTATCTTACCATAGAAATCTGAAGGATGGTGGGCGGTCGAGTCGTGACGACCCCCGCAGTGGGTGCTACCAGCCCCGAGAGCAGGAGGATCGATACGAGGAACACGAACGGCGAACCGAATGAGGAAGAAACGAGAGGAAGAAATTTTCCCCCCACCGATTTTCTCGCTGTCGAAAATATTCGTATTCTCGTGAGACCGTCGAGTTCACAATTTCTCAGACACTCCACAACATTCCTCATCGTTCTTCCACTGCGAAATTTCGATCCCGTCCACTCTTCGGCTCCGTCGAGAACGCAGAGTTCTTTTTGCACATTTTCCTTCGATCTCTTCTTACAGTTTCTTCCTCGAACTTTCGATCCCGAACGCGATTTTACGCCCTCGAGGCCGCACCGGTCTTCGACTTTTTCCTCCGCACTCTTCTTATAATTTCTTCCTCGAACGATCGATCCTGAACGCGATTTTATGCCCTCGAGGGCGCACAGGTCTTCGACTTTTTCCTCTGCACTCTTCATCCTCAATTTTTTTTTCTCCCTTTTCGATAAGCAAATTGGAAAAAAAAATTGTTCAATTAATTTCCATTGCAACTTAATTTATTGATTCATTAATTTTCATTTTTATTTAATTTATTGATTCATTAATTTTCATTTTTATTTAATTTATTGATTCATTAATTTTCATTTTTATTTAATTTATTGATTTATAAATTTTTATTTAATTTATTGATTTATAAATTTTTATTTAATTTATTGATTTATCAATTTTCATTTTACTAATTTAATTTAATTTTTGTTATTAATGGCCGGGGAATTCCCGCGCGACCGGTCGATCGGCCACGAGCGTCTCTCACGTTCGGCGGCGTATCCGAGGAATCTTCGCCCTCCGCACCGCCGCTACGCTCGACGATCTATACCGGTTTTCTCTCGGGCGACTCGCGCTCTTCGCGGTCCCTCTACGATCGCCACAATCAGACCTCTCCGGCACTCCCGCGATTCTCACAACTCACAAAACACTTCCGCCTATCTGTCCGGCTTCTGTGTGTTATTTTCCTTGTGAAGAAAAAAAAATCGCTAATTTATCTTCCTCTCATTATACTCCGTCCTCAGCGCGATCGTCTGTCGGACGCCTCTTCGCAAACCCGATTGAAATTTATCTTCCTTATCTTCGAGAATTACAAAGATATATTTTTCATTTAATTCTTTATTATTTTTCTTTGATTTCTTCTTTTTATTCTGTTGCAGAATTTTATCTCCGCACGAGAGCGCACGGTCGGTTCGATCGCCGATACTTCGACGACGCCGGCGTCGATCCCTCGTCGCGCCGACACTGGATCGACGACATTCTGTTTACAAGAAATTCTCGCCGACTCGATTCGGCCCGGATTTCTTCGTACGCGAAGAAAAAAATTAACAGAAAGAAACTTTTCGGAATCGCGTGAGGACAACTTTTTTTTTCTTCCGTGAGGATCCGTAGATCTTTTTGTATTTCGATTATCGATATAGCTTCGATCTTCACTCGGCTCTCTCTAATTTTTGTGATTCAATGTAATTCAATTTCATTTCATTTAAAGTGAAAAAAAAAAAAACAAAGATAAAGGAAGAAACTTTTCGGAATTGCGTGAAGCCAAGTTTTGTCTTTTCTTCCGAGACGATTCGTAGATTTTTTTTTTCTTCCGATTATCGATGCAGCTTAGATTTTCACTTGGCTCTCTGTTAATTTTGTGATTTAATTTAATTTAATTTTTTTTTTCTTCTCTTATCTCAGATGCGAACGAGGACTCGCGTTGGTCGCTGGACGGTTTAGAAAGGAGGCGCGTGCCGGCGTATCAGACTCGCCGAGCGTACTGGCCGCTTCGTCGGGCACACTAGTCGATTTATGTTGACGCAGGTGGAGCAGAGGGAGGCCAGCAGGAAACCGGACGAGCTGCCGCTGCTTCTGCTGGCATAACCGCGCGAGCCAGGGAGGCAATCAGGAAAACGGCGATGCCGCCGTTTCGTCATTCGTCTCGGAGTGAGAATCAATCAGCGAAAGGCTGTTTGCATTACTGACGCGAGCGCACGTTTGCACGAATCGGCGTGGCAAATGATTTATTTCTCGTAGGTAGACGATAGACTATCTTTAACTACGTGACCGCTCCGTCTCGTCTCATTGACGTAATTCGCCGTTAGCTCCTTTGCGCGCACGTGACGAGTGCAGGGTCAATTATAAACTCGCGGGGCAATACTCGGGCGTGAATTGCGAATCGATCGGCGCTTTAAATGCTCGATCGACTAATCGTCAAAAATATTTACTTCCGGGTCTGAAGGAGAAAGTTTCTCTCGTATGATTTTTTAATGAAGGGTCGAGAGGAAATATGGGAAAGAATGGGTTTTTTTTTTAGTTATGTCGAAGAAGAATAAAAAGTCTTTTTTTTGCTTTGTTAAAAAAAAAAAAAAATTATTATGCACATTTTTTTATTATAAACTCGCGGGGCAATACTCGGGCGTGAATTGCGAATCGATCGGCGCTTTAAATGCTCGATCGACTAATCGTCAAAAATATTTACTTCCGGGTCTGAAGGAGAAAGTTTCTCTCGTATGATTTTTTAATGAAGGGTCGAGAGGAAATATGGGAAAGAATGGTTTTTTTTTTAGTTATGTCGAAGAAGAATAAAAAGTCTTTTTTTTGCTTTGTTAAAAAAAAAAAAAATTATTATGCACATTTTTTTATTATAAACTCGCGGGGCAATACTCGGGCGTGAATTGCGAATCGATCGGCGCTTTAAATGCTCGATCGACTAATCGTCAAAAATATTTACTTCCGGGTCTGAAGGAGAAAGTTTCTCTCGTATGATTTTTTAATGAAGGGTCGGGAGGAAATATGGGAAAGAATGGGTATGTTTTAGTTATGTCGAAGAAGAATAAAAAGTCTTTTTTTTGCTTTGTTTAAAAAAAAATTATTGCACACATTTTTTTATTATAAACTCGCGGGGCAATCACACGGGCGTGAATTGCGAATCGATCGGCGCTTTAAATGCTCGATCGACTAATCGTCAAAAATATTTACTTCCGGGTCTGAAGGAGAAAGTTTCTCTCGTATGATTTTTTAATGAAGGGTCGAGAGGAAATATGGGAAAGAATGGGTTTTTTTTTAGTTATGTCGAAGAAGAATAAAAAGTCTTCTTTATGCTTTGTTTAAAAAAAATAAATTATTATGCAAATTTTTTTATTATAAACTCGCGGGGCAATACTTGGGCGTGAATTGCGAATCGATCGGCGCTTTAAATGCTCGATCGACTAATCGTCAAAAATATTTACTTCCGGGTCTGAAGGAGAAAGTTTCTCTCGTATGATTTTTTAATGAAGGGTCGAGAGGAAATATGGGAAAGAATGGGTTTTTTTGAAATTATGTCGAAGAAGAATAAAAAGTCTTCTTTATGCTTTGTTAAAAAAAAAAAAAATTATTATGCACATTTTTTAATTATAAACTTGCGGGGCAATACACGGGCGTGAATTGCGAATCGTCCGGCGCTTTAAATGTTCGATCGATTAATCCACAAAAATATTAACTTCCGGGTCCGAAAGATAAAGTTTCTCTTATACAATGTTTGCACGAAGAGCCTAGAGGAAATATTGGCAAAAATGGGTCTTTGAGTTATATCGAAGATCAACAAAAACGAATTCTTTTCTTACTTCCAATTTTCTTACAACACAGATCTTTCAAGTTGTCCCCATTTTTGTTTTTATCTTGTGCAAGGAAAAAATTTTCCTCGCTTCCTCGTCAACTTTTCCCTAATGAATTCAACATCGATTTTAATGTATTAATAAAACGATTCTGTATTCTTGCAGCCGGAATTTCCGTAGTAACCACGTCGTACGCGAGATTGAAATCCCACGTATTCCTGGAACTCATCGATTATGTTTCGCCGATCGAGGACCATCGAGGCGATGCGTGACGGCAGAACTTTTCACGATCGAGTGACTCGAAACTCTCCCGGCGCGTTATTCACCCGAGGCGTACGAATTTGGTGATGTCCGTCGTCTCCGGAGAGAGGCCGTTCTCCGTGTTGCTGTACACACCGGGCAGAAATACGGTGGATTCCCGCCTCCCCCTCACGGGATATTTCAGTTAAGGAATTCGGCGCATCTGGTAGTTACGCTCGAGACACGGGGCGCGTGCATTTCAGCGTAAACCTTCGACGGGCCCCGTGACGCAATTCGGATAGCGAAACCGTTTAGTGGTGCACTTGAATTCCTTCTGACGCATGTACGACCGAACAGGAAAATACGTTTCTTTATTATTCCCCCGTCGTTTTTGTTACACGCCGACGAGCTTTTATCTCCCACCGATGAGATTAAAGATTACTCATTGGCATCGGGAACGAATTCTTTCGACTTATCAGTCAGTAACCACTATCTGCCGCCTCCTGCGCAACGGCAATGTCTAAATAACGCGCGGTATTATTCATCGAGGTGGATTTAACACGAAAGATTGTGTTTTTTTTTTCTTTTGTCACCGGAAACGATGGACTTTATAGTTCGCTTTCGGTGAAATCGATTCGTCGGCATATCGGTAAGGTGTCTATCGAGGTCCCGTGACAAAAAAGGATTTATAGTATAACAATGATTGATTAAATGTTAGGATTATTAGTCGGAGGTTGTGGCTCGGGCGCTTTGCGCCCTCGCTGTCCATTATCGACCGCCTCCTGCGCACGACAATGCCTAAATAGCGTGCGGTATTATTCATCGAGGTGAATTTAGCACGAAAGATTAAGTTTTTTTTTTTTTTTTTCGTTGGAAACGATCGTTTTTCTAACTCGGTTTCGCTTAAAACTATTCGTCAGGATATTGGCAACCTGTCTACCAAGGTTCCGCGACAAAATACCTAGTAGTATAACAATGACCAATTCAATATTACCATTATTACCAGCAGGTTCTGCATCGGCTGTGGAATTACCGGAAATACGTCATTTCCGGTTTGAAAATCTCATTTTTCGAGCCGATGTCGCGTTGTACCGAAAATACGCCACTTCCGGTTTGAAAATCTCATTTTTCGACCCGAAGTGACGTCGTACCCGAAATACTTCACTTCCGATTGGAAAAAAATCATTTGTCGACCGGAAGTGACTTTGTACCGGAAGTAGGTCACTTCCGGTTTAAAAATCTCATTTTTGGACCGGCAGTGACGTCGTACCGGAAATACGTCACTTCCGGTTTTAAAACTTCATTATTCGACCGAAAGTGACATCGTACCGGAAATACGTCACTTCCGGTTTAGAAACTTCATTATTCGACCGGAAGTGACTTTGTACCGGAGAGACGTCACTTCCGGTTCGTGCAATCGCAGAACACTCACAGACACGCCAAACATGAGTGCCTCGAATGTCGTTGAGTGACCATGAGAGTGTCTAGTGATCTTGTACTTTATTATTAAGTAAATTGTTATCATTACAATCATTATGAAATACTTCAGATTTATCAGACCCGAATGTGGTCCTCCGGTGTTAGTCGGTCAATCGAGTAAGTAGGCCGTTGAATAAACTGACAATGAATCACGGTGTAATAATCGAGCCGAAAAGCTCCTTCTACGAATCGTAAAATCGTGATGAGAACAAATGTTAAACCGCTGGCGCAAACGTTGCGGTCGGTTCGCCCCCTCGAAACCCCGTTAAATTCGCTCGCTACGTTTTATACATATTTATTCGATGATTCAATCATCGATCGAGCCCTCCAACGTATATTCCCGCTGTATATATAAACTGTAACGAGTTCTCTCACACCTCCGAAAATAGTTTGACCGTTCGGTGTCGCGTTACGGTTATTCGGTCGACTCTTTTTACGTGTACGCCGATCTAGTACAGGGATAAGTCGATAAGAGGAAATCGACTCCGGCGTGGAGAATCTCAGAACTCTATCAATCGGTATTTCCCTTGTTTGTAATTTGTCTCGGGCGGTGTGCGGCGTTTCGAGCGGACTGTCCGCGTCATTGGGTGCGATTAAATCGTCGGAATTGACGACACGTTCCACGGTGGAATTCAGACAAAAAAAAAAACATAAGGTGTTCGCCGCTCGATGACGCGAGCCGAAGCGTCAGCGAAACACAGACCGGACGTGAAAGCGAGAACGGTCCATCGAGAATCGAGTCCCGATATCTTGAACGAAAGTTGCACGACGAATCAGACGGCTCAAACGTTACTCAGTGTCATGCGCGCAATGTAAACAGTCCACCGTGCGAAACGAACCGTCGATACCCGCAATATCGACGGAGATAAGGACGTTTCGCATCGGCTCGAATCCGCTCGCCGGCGGCGACCTCGCTGCCGCGTTCGGCGAACTTGCGTCTTCGAGTCGGTACAGCGGTTCGGCGTGGTTCGAAGATATCTTCACTACCGACCTCTCATCGATATTCTTGAATTCTCTCCAATAAAAAAAAAATGGCACAATATCGTCGTATCGAAATTCTGAACATTTTCAGTCTTCGGCCAAGTGTGTGGAATTCTTATTTATTTATATTTACTAACAGTCTTGAGTGCAAGATACGAATCTGCAATTTTTAGGTCTGATTAATATAACACTCCATTAAATTTGTTGCACGCCCTATATGAGTATAAGAAGATTAATTATAAAAAAGCATGGAAACTTAACAATTAGGAATACTTTGTATTTCTTTGTTTTAACTGCGTGGTTTCGTTTTTTTTTTATTATTCTACGACAGTCCCGAGCGAGCTCTAAGGTGCGGCAATGGGAGCCGCTTTTATACCTCTAATATACTTTACCTTCGTCTTCGCATACGCGCTCTTTATTCTCGTCGTTCGTTTCGCTCGGGTAGCCCGTCGACATGCCCAGTCCGGCCTAGATCTCTCGTTCATCGGAGAGGCTCTCTTGTATAAGCTATAGTAGTTCGACTACAGTATAGTGCACAACATCGTCATCTTGTTCGTCGTTGTCGTCGCTCGTCGCGGTCGGAAACCACGAGGTCACTGACGCTACGCCACGTGACACTGCGGGGGCTAAGCTCTACGAAACACGCTAACTTGTGCTGCAGATTTTCTTCGACTCTATGATGAAAGAGTCGTCTGTCTTTTTTTTCTCGTTTTTTTTTTTTTTGTTTTTTTTTTCACTCGCGCATAGAACACACGCGTCCCGGTATTCGAGAGGAGACCGAAGCGATATTTACGAGAGTCGAGTAGGATAGGCGCGAGAGAGGCCATGAAATGAAAAAGAATTACAACATATATATGTGGACGGTGACGTCCGCTCGGCTTCGGTATTGAACTATCGGACGAATATTTCACTCGCGCTTAATTATGCGGATATATCGTAAGATCCATGGATATGGAAGATTATTGTATTCGTTGACGTATTCGTGCATAAAATTGAAGATGTTACGATCGAAATTCTTTTCGTTTTTTCTCTTTGTAATACACGGGCATGCGCATTCGCATGTAGAGTAGCGGAGGGCATTTCACCGATGTTGGTGAGATAAGGTAGAGAAAAAACAAGAGCATAGACCAAGGTGAGAGAATAATACTAAGCTACATAAACCGAAATAACATAGTATATATTTTTGTAACATATATATGTGGATGATGACGTCCGCTCGGCTTAGGTATTGAACTATCGGACGAATATTTGACTCGAGCTTGATTATGCACAAATATCGTAAGATCCACGGATGTGGAAGATTATTGTATTCAGTAACGTATTCGTGCATAAAATTGAAGATATTACGATCGGAAGTCTTTTTTTTTTTTTTTGTAGTACACGGGCATGCGCATTTGCATGTAGAATAGACGTCATTTCGCCGGTATTGATGGGCTGATGGCGTAAAGTAGAGAAAGAGAAAATAATACTAAGTCTAAATAAACCACAATGACATTGTGTATATATATATATATATATATATATATATAAGAACAAACGAACCAATGAGTTATTGGATGCGCGAATATAGTATTTTATTAACCTTACAAAATAGAAAACTCGGTGATTCGTGACTATTAGAGAATTGGGTTATCTCGGGTCGTTCGATTAGTGAGTTTTTTTATCGTCCCGAGGATCGCGCGCTGTTGGTGAGCTGGCGTCCGTTCTATCGAGCATCGAGCCACAGGCTGAATATTTAACCTCCGATTGCTAATGCGAATTCTCCGGGGATCAACGGAAATGACAAATATTCAATTAATTCATTTGTCCATTGGATATCGAAATCGACATTTGTTTTTTAAAGGTGTTGGAGAACTCGGAGATCCGAATGTTAGAATGTTAGGTTATTTTCGATGATTTTTTAGACAGTAATTCTTTGTCGTCTGGGGGATTACGATCTGATAGAATATTACGAATTACTGGAATGTTAGGTTAGTTTCGATGTTTTGTCAGAGAGTATATTCTTTATAGGCTTTTTATAGGAATTTTATAAGACTTCTTTTATTGTTATATTTTCACTTTGGGCAGCGAATATATTTACTTATTACTGTGCCGCACTCTCGCAATCCGCTATTTTCTTGTTTGGTGAATACTAAACAAAATGGTGGTTTACGTACCGCCTGTTGATATATATGGGCCCGTAATTATACCAATAAATCACGAACTATTTGAACATTAGGTTGGTTTCGATGATACGTTGGAGAGTATTCTTTATCGTCTCGGGGATTACGAACTATTTCCACATAGCGCGCGATATTTTGAAATTAATTTCAGAAATGTTTTCAATCTTTCAGATCTTACGAAACCCACATAGACAAGCGCCACGAAAAGTAGCAGTTAGTGCAATAATTGCGACATGTGCTGCACATGTCGCAAATATTGCGCTCATATCGCTTGTCTATCTGGGAAATATTTCTGAAATATATGAAAATAATATATTGAAACATTTTTTATTTTATGTTTCATCGAAATACTTCTGCGATCGTTCTGGCTTCTACGCGGTTGTCTATACGCAAATTAGACCGGTGATGCAATCTCTGACATTTCGCTGAAACGTTAAAAAAAACATTTCAATGTAAGATTTATGAACGGACCAAAATTGGTGAAATTTTTGTTAAAAATTTTTGAAAAAATTTTCCGTGCTCTGTGGGTTAGAATATTGCGAATTGTTAGAACATTAGATTATTCTCGATGATTTGTCGGAGAATATTATTTATCGTCTCGGCATTACGAACTATTGCTAATGTGCCATATGCCTTGCAGCAGAAAGATGTAGATCCAACGCGACCCAGTTTCACGTAGTCTCGCCGGGCTGCCAACTGGAGAACACGGCGTGTCGTACAGCGGTCCGAACGTACGCGTGGTAATAAAAATTCGCGTTGACCATTCGGAGTTCGAGTAAGAATTATCGAGACAACTTAAAATACTTAAAAATCTAATTACTTTAAATGCCACAAACGAAGCCATAAATCTTCCCACCCAAAAGCGTAACTTATCTTTTCTCTTCAGTACCAACATTTTACGGACGGATTGTAAAAAATTAGTGTATTCACGCCGGTGTGTTCGCCGACCTACCTGTGCAAAAATAGACTCAAATAGCGCCACAAAACACACGTATGGAACAATATTTGCGACACGCGCAGCGCATATCGCAAACATTGAGCCAAATACGAGCGTTCCATGGCACGTGTCTTATCTGGGTAGAGAACACGACGGATCGTACTGCAGTTCGAATTAAAATTGCCGTGATAAAAATTTGCGTTCATCTTTCGAAGTCCCATAAGTTAGAATTGTTTTCTTTTTTTAAAACGAAAACTGCGTTTTTAGTTAATAAAAAAAGTAATTTTCAAAAATTAGACAAAATTCTGAAACAATTCATAATTATTCAAAAAGATTAACATATTGTTTTTACAATAACAAAAATTTAAGTTGCCGAGGGATCTGTTCAACAATTTTTTTTTCATCCATTTGTTAATAACATTTTGGAATTATTATTACGAATATTTAGTTGTTTGACCGAATATTTAGTTGCTTCAACAAATGGTTACTTGGATTTAACAAACATTTTGTTCAATCGACCAAATATTTCTTTCGCCACCCGCAACCGCAGCTTAGTTTGATATTACCAAACCTTTTTTTTCGGTGCACGCTCAAAAGAAAGTCTCATCGGAAACGGATGTCATCTCGGCTTCCGATGAGACTAAATAGGGTATCCCTCGCGTTCTGCCCAACCTGAAAACCAACCGGTCGATTGGTGCACCAAGCCGACTTTCATCCCGACCGTCAAGAGGTTGATTTTTCGGCGACATTAAAAAACCAACCGTTACACCAACCGTTATATGTGTTGGATACGAAGTTGGTTCACGGTTGAATTTTCGTAAACCAACAGGATTCCTAACCCTGAGGCAACCCTAGCAAGTTGACGGACCGAAAACGGACTGTACATTTTTTGTTGGCATTTGGTATTTTTTCGGTTGCCGAAACCGAAAACAGACCGAACATTTTTTTTTTCGAAAAATTTGCTTCGGTCCGCTTTCGGTTCCCGCAACCGAAAGAGAACCAAGATCGTATTTTTATTCTGTCCTTTTATTACAAACAGAATTAAAAACTAAACAAACAAAAATGTTAACTTAGTCAAAATTTTTTATAAAAAACTTTCGGTTCTTCGTCGGTTTCCGCAACCGATAAAGGACCAATCCAAAAAGTACGGTCCGTTTTACCGTTTTTCGGTCCGTTTTTTTTTTTTTTTTGTGTTTTCCCTAAAAGCAGTCGTCCGTGAACTTGCTAGGGAAAAGCTATCGGTGCTCTCGACATAAAGTCGGAAATTGGGTTGTTTTCAGAAAGTCGGGTATCGTACCATCGCTACCGCCACGTTTCCGTCGCCGTGCCGTCATTTTTCTATCTGAGCAACTGTAAACCAACTTTAAATCTAACACATAATGGTTTACATTACATTTGGTTTCGAGATATCAACCAAAAAGCTACCTCCAGAAGCTTGGAATCAGAGTCGGTCTGGCGCACCAATCGACTGATTCAGTTGCACCAACAGATTGTCAGAAAATCATGCAAATCCAACCCTAAGATTTACGGTTGATCGGACCACGAGGAACACTCTAAAAAAAAAAAAAAAACATATATCTTAACCTGCGCGATCGCAGCGCCCCCCTTCGACTATCCGCCGACTCCCACTCCCCCAAGAAACTTTTATCCCCCGACTCTTCTAAATGACTGTTTTTCTTTCCCTCATTAAAAATAAAAATAAAAAAAAAAACAAAAAGTTTCTCGGAACAATTTTTCCGCACAGCAGTTCCTCAACTAATTAGTCTATCCCCCCCACTCTCGATGACCGTCCCTCTAACGCAATATAGATTCGTCGTGCACACCGTGCCGATGGCGATCCGCGGATATCCGTTCCTCGTCCCCCGGTTCTGCCTCCCATCGTCATCGTCATCGTCCTCTCTCTCTCTCGCACATGCACACATTTATTTCCCTCCGTCGCTTCGCTCGTCGGCCCGGTGCGCAGCCCGGTCCGCGTACCGCTCGCTGGACGCAATCGACGACGACGTCGTAGAGACGAGAGCGACTCTCGCCGGCGTTCGGCGACGGCGCTCGTGTTGGCGCGTCTCGCACCGAGCGGTTATATACGAGGTGCGCGGGCGGCGTTCGGTCGGGAGCGCGGGAGGGCGGGTATCGCGAGGCGGCAGGGGGGAGGGAGGGGAGGGGGTGCCCAAGGAGGGACGAAGGCAACGAGCCGCGGCCAGTAGCTCCGAGGCAGCGAATCCGCGAGCAACCTCGCCGCTTCGGGTTCAGGGCTGATCGCGAGTGTTATCACAAACACACACACACACAACACACACACACACTAACACACACACACTCGCGCGCGCTCTCTGCTCTTACTCGGCACGACGATTACGACTGACGATTTTCGAAGTCGATCGACCAAAGTCACCGACAAAACAATATATTTGTTATTTCGCGAGTGCCCGAAGATATTGTTTGGAAGTGCCGGGTCAGCGAACCTCCGTCATCGCAGCGTACCTACGAGCACGTACGGGGCAACCGCGCGCGCGATCATTATCAAACCTCTCTCGCTCTCCGTCTATCTCTGGCCGCTCTCCGTCACTCGCCGTGCAATTCTCGACGCGCCCGGATTTCACGCGAACCGCCCACCGTGATAATTTCTCGGGGACGGGGATGATAATTGTTATGAAATAATAAAAGATTTTTTTTTTTTTTTTTGTTAAAAGTGTTGACGCGAAGTTCGATAGAGGAGAGTTGAGAATAAGGGGACGTTTGAAGGGAAAAGGAGAGGAAAAAGAAAGGACTGTGAAGGAAGTTAGTTTTTTTTTCTTATGCTTCTCGGGACAGAGATAATAATAATAATTTTCGTTAAATTCAAATTGAAGATGCAGAGGCGAAGTTCGGTAGAGGAGAATCGAGAAAAAACGTGCGTCTGAAGAAAAAAATTAAGGACAGTGAACTAAGTTACGTTTTTTATATTTCTCAGGACACAAATAATAATAATAATCATTTTGTTTACTTCAAATAAAAAATTTATGGGCAAAGTTCGATAGGGAATTGAGAAAAAAAAACGTGCATTTGAAGAAAAAAATAAAGGACAGTGAACTGAGTTATTTTGGATTTTTTTTTTCGGAATCGATCGAACTGAGTTGAGGCTCGAAGAAAGATAAAAAAAAGAAAAGCACTTTTTCGTTCGTCGATAGTGGAAGCAAAAGGAATTTTGCGAAGTGTTACGAAAGTTGGGACGATCGATCGACCGTGTCGAAGCGGCCGAAACGAGAAGGCGGATTTCCATCGATCGACGGCGCGGAAAACTCTCGGCGAATCTGGCGCGACTGTTCGTCGGGATGTCGAGGTTTCGGCACGGCGGTCCGCGAGACCGAGACACGCCGCTGGGAAGAGCGTAGAGTCTGCGAGGAATCGCGAATCCTCGGAGCGGATCGGGAGAAAATAAATTGAGAAACGCGAGAGTGTTTCAAGCATGTAGGAAATTGTCGAGAGTTGCAAACTCGACTTGTCCGGAAGCCGCTGGCGTGAGATCGATGGAAACTAAGACCAGGCTCTTCGAAGCTAAAGACAGCTAAAAAAGAATTTATCTAAAGTGGGAAAGCACAAAAAAATTTTCGTGATCGAAGAGCGAGACGTTGAAACAATCGATGGAAACTAAGTCGGGGATTCGCCGAAGCTAAAAAGAATAAAAAAAAGAGGAAAAAAAATTGTCATCGAAAGTGAAAAAAGCACGAAGAATTTTTCGTGAGCACGCGTGATCGAAGATCGAGAGGTTGAAACAATCGATGGGAACTAAGACGAGGCCTCGTCGAAGCTAGAGCAAGCTAAAGAAAACAATTTCATCTAAAGTGGAAAAGCACGAAGAATTTTTTGTAAGAGCTCGTGACGTTGAAACAATCGATGGAAACTAAGTCGGGGCCGCGTCGAAGCTAGAGCAATCTAAAACAACGGCAAAAAACGATTTCATCTAAAGTGGAAAAGCACGAAGAATTGATTATAAGAATCGGTGATCGAGACGTTGAGAACGATCGACCATGTCGAACTAGCCGAAACAGAAAGGATCATTTCCATCAACCCCGGAAAACTCCTCGAAATTGTAAATCCATCGCTCTCTCGAGATGTCGAAGTTTCGTCTCAACCGCAATCGAACCCGAGATAAACCACTGGAAGCATCATAGAATTTCAAAAGAGAAAACCACAAAACCCCATCTCAAATCTCCAAGAGACTAAAGAATCACAAAGGCCCTACAGAAAAAAAAAAAAATGGCGGAAATCCCTTTATTTGTAAACCCGCCTTATCGAGCCGCAGCGAGAAATTCCTTGGAACATTCCACCCTTTCGACCGTCCTCCCGAGCCGGAGGTGGTGAAAAAGCGCCTAAAACCCCCTCGCGATGGAACTGAACAATATCCAACACCACACCTAAGACCAAAAGAAACAACCAAAAACAAATCAACCTAACCTAGAAAACGAAACATCGTACAAACTCCGCCATTTTGTTTTCGTCTTTTCGCTCCGTAGGTAAAAGAAAGATCGCATTCTGAATTTACCGGGTTCGGAATCGCATAACGGGGAGACCGAAAACTCGTGTTGGATGGAGTGATTGTCCGCCATTTTCTTCGCTCCGTAGGTTCAAAAAGATCGCAGACTCAATTTACCGGGACCGAAATCGCAACGAAAGAAAAAAAGAAAGATCGCAGACTAAATTCACCGCTATCGGTATTGCCACGGAAAAATAAGAAAGATAGCATTCTGAATTCACCGAGATCGTAATCACAAAACGGGAAGACCGAAAACTCGCGTTGGATGGAGTGATAGTCCGCCATTTTTTTTTTGCTCCGTAGGTTGAAAAAGATCGCAGACTGAATTTACCGGGATCTGAATCGCAACGGGTAGACCGAAAACTCGGGTTGGATGGAGTGATGAGCGGGGCCCCTGCAAGGGGCACAGCGCCCCGAATTCCGCGACGCCATCATCACCACCACCACCACCACCACCATCACCACCACCACCACGAGAGTTCCCCGGGGCGAGCGCAGCAGGAGCGTCGTCGTCGTCCGGACGTGAAGGAAGTGGTGAATTCCCTCGAGGAGTCACGACCGAAGGTGAACCCGATTTTCCTCTGGGCGTTGCAGCGTGAGCAGCGAATAATCGAGGTCCGTTGCGAGGACTACGACAAGAGGAATCGCATAAAGCTGACCAAAACGGCCCAGGGTTGGCGCTCGATACCGCGAACGGCCTCGAACGTCTACACGACGAGTCTCGTCGGTGGGAGACACTTGAACGGCAACTGCGAGAGTCCGGCTGGTTTGTCCTCAGCGGCGTCATCGCCGTCGTCGTCGCGATGGTCGCCGGCGACGATATCGTCGTCGACGAACGCACCCTGGTCGGTGTCCTCGACGAGAAGCCCGGCAGTCTCTTCGCCACCGGCGGAGGATGAGGGGACTCGATCGCGTAACATGAGCGAGGAGTCAGAATTCGAGGAGGGTCGAGCATCGTCGAGGAGGCACTCTAGGAAGAAGCGGCGCAGGGAGCGACGGAGCGAGTCGGAGAAGGGACGAAGGCTGGGGAGGACGAGCGCGATGAACAGCGACGAGGAATCTACGAACGGCCCGCCGGATGAGGAGGCGTCCTTGAGTGGAAGGAAGAAACGCAGGAGGACGAAGAAGTCGGGTCGTGAGGAAGTCTCCGCGAGGCCTGTTTCCAGCTCGCCAAGGTCGTGGGAGCTTCTGATGAACGGAACGAGGTTCCTGAACCGCGGACCGGCTGCCGATCGGCGGGAGGAGGAAGACTACGAAGTAAACGCGCCGAAGAATCAGGGTAGCCACTTTGGGTCGATTGACCTTGAGAGGGCGAAGCGGGACCAGCACCTTCAGCCGAGGGTCGTCCTGGAGCAGTTGCATCTGTCTAGGCCACTGAACACGGCCGGGACGACGCGTGAGGAGGAGTTGGAGAACGAGGAAAAATCTGAGAATGAGGATGAGGAGGAAGAAGAAGATGAGGTTGTTGATGAGGAGGATGAGGATGACGATCAGGTGGAGGAAGAGATCGTTGAGTCGCGAGCGGAGCAAATTCCGGACAAGCCGGAAATTCGTGACATCCTGAGCATGCTCGACTCGACCGGCTCTCCGGTGCTCGCGACCGACACTCCTTCCGCCCACCTGCCCAGTTCTCACGACTCCACCAAGACGAATCTCTCGAGCTGCTACGAGACGCGCGACTATCAGAGCTCGTCTCGTCAGCAATCGTGCAGAGACGACGCGGAGCGTGAGAAACTATTAGCGGAACGTATTTTACATAATAGCTACAAATCAAACGCCAAAGCCCCGAAGACGATTCCCCAGGAGGCGAGATCGTCGGTTTCCTCGAATCCGGCAAAGTCCGGACGAAGGGAAGCCGCTCCGGAGTTGGTAAACGAGCTCGGTTCGAGTTCCGAGATACTCGAAGCGCTCCGGAGCACACCCGGTCTCTCAGTCTCGGTGACGACGAGACTTCCGTCAGAGACTCTTCGTCCCGAGCCGACGGAGAGCGCGAGAACGGCGACGAAGAGGTCGCCGGCTCTCTACTTAGAGCGGCTCCTGCCGGGCACGGCCGGCTCTCCATGCTGCAGCAGTTCAGAGGTCACGTGCTCGGAGGACGCCAGAAACGAGCTCACGCTCAAGGGCATCCTGGCCACGCCCTCCCGAGGCCACGTTTCCGGTCCGGGTCTCGCCGCGGTGGTGAATCGTCTCGCGAGTCGCAGGAACGACCTCCTCCGGCCCGAGGCGAGAAACCAGCCGGACGAGACCGGCTCGTGCAGAAAAGAGCCCACTTCCGGTCGCGCGGCCGAGACCGGAAGTCCTCCGCAGAAACGCCCGAGGAGCAACGAAACCGCCCCGCGCTCCAGAAACGAGCCGGCGAAGCAGTTACGCGAACTCCTCGGGAGTTCCGGCGACGCCATACCCGATCCTCTTCTTGTACCGCGCGACAGACTTCCGGCCCTGGCCGCCGCGCCGGCCACCGAGATCCCGAAGCTTTTGGCCGCCAGGCCAGAGCTCAGGTTACCGGAGGCCCTCACGCGGCCCGAATTGCTGAGGGATCCGGACCTTCTGGTCATATCGCTCGCTCATCTGCAGCACGTCCTCGACAACGGCGATGGCCCGGTCGCCGATTACACTTACAGACCGCCCCATCCTCTGGCCATGCCCGTCGCTGACGTCGATGACGACGAGGATGTCGACGAGGAGGACGAACTCGTCGAGGAGGAGGAGGACGACGATGACGACGGTGAGGACGACGACGAGGAGGAGGAGGACCAGGACGTTCCTGAGCAAAGTCTCGAACTCGTCAGGGGCGTTTCCGCCGTCAACGGAAGACTCTCCGCGGATGAAAACACCCCGAGGACACAGCGCGTACCGCCGAAACTCATAAGCTGCAAACCCATCGGCACTCTCATGCCCGGCCCGATAGATCTGTCCCGCAACTGCATACGCTCTATCGTACCGTCCCGGGCTGGCCAGCCACTGGTCGGTTCTATTCCTGGAATACGCCAGCAGGACGTCACGCTCACCCAGCTACCGCCGCCCCCGTTGCTGAGGGTTAGAACCGGGCTGCTGAAACAAGAGTCCGAAGTAACCTCGAGCGAAGTTTCCAACAGCCCTTGCGTGCAGGACGACTCGCACCTGTGGCATCCGCTTTTCGGAAGGTGTGTAAGCCCGGCTGTTACGTATCTGTGTAATTCAGAGTTGAGGGTGATTGCTCATTTTCTTTTTTTTCTTTTTAATTTGGTGTTCTTTCGTTGAGGACTTTGGCGGGAAATTTTGCCATCGCGAGCTAATTAAAACGTTAAATTATTATTATTATCATTATTATTATTATTATTATTATTATGATAGGGAGAAATTGCTGGGAAGATCCGTTGAATTCATCCGTACGGTGTTAAGTGAGGTAAACTGTTTTAGATCGATGGATGGATTCGTTTGTTGGGGTTCGTTTTGGAAGAATTAAATTGTTCCAACATCATTTCTTAAATAAAAATGTTTGGGATGTTTTATTTCATAACAAGTTTCGTTAAATTTCTTCGACGCGAGTCGATCGGTTTCCGGCACTATAAGTCGCATTGGAAAACAAATGATTTAGTCCTTGGTATTCGAGTCCGTACTTAACGAATATTGCACTGCACGATTTGCCTCGCGTGAAAGTTCTCGCCAGTCACCCTTTGTCGACACGATATATTTTTTCTTTCTTTTTTTTTCTGCTGTTATACACATATATAATGCAAAGTCGAGGGTGATTGTTCACTTTCATTTGATATTTTTCGTTGAGCACTTTGGGGAGAAATTTAGCTGTCTCGAGAGAGCTAATTAAAAGGTGAAAAAAAAAAATATATATATAATAACAATAAACGGAGGAAATGGCTGGGAAGTTCTGTTAAAGTCAATCTTACGGCATTGTCGTACTAAATTATTTCAGAATATTATTTATTCAGAATTCAAATTATTCAGAGTATTCATTATTTTAACGTCATTGAAATAAAAATATTCGCAACGGTTTATTTTATTTTTTAAATATTCCATTGAATTTTTCCGAAGTGGAACCGATTGCTTTCCGGTGTATCGTATTAGAAAAAAAATTTGATTTTGTCCTCGGTGTTCTAGTCGGCAACGAACTCGGACGGAACTTGCAATGTACAATCTGTCTCGTGCTGAATTTCTCGCGAGCCCCTCTCGTCGACACGCTATGTTTGTTTTCCTTTTTTTTCTCTCCTGTCGGTCGACCTCTATGCGGTTGTACATAAGTATAGTGCGAAGGCGAGGCTGATTGTTCACTTTAACCTGCGATCGTTCGGTGAACACTTTGGGCGGAAATTTAGCCATCCCGAGAGAGCTAATTAAAACGTACAATAACAATAATAATAGTAATAATAATAATAATAATGATCGGGAGAAATTATTGCGTAGTTCTCTCAAATTCTTGCGGTATTGCCATACTAAATTGAATTAAATTATTTTAACGTCGGTGAAATTAAATTATTTTAACAGTCCATAAAAAATCTTCCATTAAATTTTTCTGAAGCGAGCCGATTGCTTTCCGGAGCGATAAATCGCATTAGAAAAAAAAAATGTATTCCTCGGTGTTCGAGTCGGCAACGAATTCAAACGAAAATTGCAACGTACGATCTGCCTTGTGCTAAATTTCTCGCGAGTCACCTCTCGTCGACACGCTATATATGTTTTCATTTTTTTCGCTCCCGTCGGTCGACCTGTTCACGGTTGTACATTTACATAATGCAGAGTTCAGTTGTTTATTTTCGTTGGATATTTTTCGTTAAACACTTTGCGGGCAGATTTAGCCATCCCAAAAGAGCTAATTAAAACTTTTTGAAAAATAACAATGACTATTAATTGTTTCAAGGTCATTGAAATAAAAATATTGGCAACGTTTTATTTTTAAAAAATCTTCCATCAAATTTCTCCGAAGCGAACCGATTGCTTTCCGGCGCGATAAATAGTGTAAATTTTTTTTTCAATTATTTATTCCTCGGTACCCGAGTCAGTAGCGAACTTTAAAAAAAAGTTGCAACGTGCAGTCGGCCTCGTGCAAAATTTCTCGCGAGCCACCTCCTGTCGACACGATACACATACTCTTTTTTCTTTTTTTTTTTTTTTTTTCTCCTGTCAGTCGACCTGTCGACAATGTCAAAACTCAAGATTTCTTCATCGCGCGGACTTGACATCCCCCTCGCTGAAACTTTCATTTCTATGCGCCACACGCTCGGGGAAAGAGAGAAAACAAAATTGCTGTCATTGGAAAGCTAGAATATTTGCTGATGGCTGTGACGAGCCGGCTACAATTTTATCCTTGTAATTTTCCGCGTGTACCGCGCGAGGGTCGAATTTACGCTGTACTAGCGAGGCAAGGGTGAGGACTAGAAAAACCGAGGATCGTAACCCTCTCTGTCCCTCTGCAAACCCTCCTTCTCTCTCTCTCGGTGTCTCTGTCCCGCCCACGCTGCACACACGCGTCCCTTTAAAGAGAGAATCGATGGTAGCGCGTGGCCTGCGAGAGAGAGAATCGCTCGAAAGCTCGTCGTCGACGCTTCCGATCGATCCGCGCGCGCGTTGCGACGCTGTTGGCTTCTCTCTTCCTCTCGCCATGTCCTACTCCAATCGACGGCGGGCCTCCAGGCCACTTTATCCTCTCTCCTCCTCTCCTATACACACATTTAAAAAAAATAAAAAAACAAATCCCAACTTTATCCTCTCCTCTTTTCTCCTATATAAGCATTTTTTTTAATAGAAACACAAATCCTAACTTTATCCTTTCTTCTTTTCTCCTATATACTTACGCATTTTAGAAAAATAGAAAAATAAATCCTAACTTTGTCTTTTCTCTTGTCTACGCCTTTTTAAAAATAGCAAAATAAATTCTGACTTTACATTTCTCCTTTTTTTCTACAAACCCATTTTTAAAAATAGAAAAAGAAATTCTGACTTTACATTTCTTCTCTTCCCCTGTATACGCATTTTTAAAAATAGCAAAATAAATCCTAACTTTACATTTCTCCTTTTCTCCTATATACCGGTTTTTAAAAATAGAAAAAGAAATTCTGACTTTACATTTCTTCTCTTCTCCTATACACGCATTATAAAAAATATATAAACAAATCCAAACTTTATCCTTTCTCCTCTTCCCCTATATACGCATTTTACACAATAGAAAAACAAATCCTAACTTTATCATTTCTCCTTTTCTCCTAAATACGCATTTAAAAAAATAAAAAAACAGATCCTAAGACAGCAAGTCGGAAACTTCCTAAACTTAATTCAATTTTTCTTACTTTCGGAGGTTTTCTTCTTTTTGCGGGAATTTCTTCTGCACATCGGCTCTACAACGAAAAGAAATTCTGCTATCCCGGGTCGGAAACTTTGTGGTCGAAAAGAGACTGGCCTCTTCTCTGTTCTACGCCAATCCTTTCTCCTCTTCTTCTGTATACATTTTAAAAGAAAAATGTAATTGAAAAAAAAGTTATAAAACAAAAATCCTAAGACAGCAAATCAGAAACTTCATAAACTAAAATCCAAGTATTCTTCCTTCCGAAGGTTTCCTTATTTTTCCCGGAATCCCCCCCCCACCCCACCACGGCTCTCGTCTCGCACTGAAAGAAATTCTACGATCTCGCGTCAGAAACTTTTTGATCGAAAAGGGACCGGTTATTTTATTTATATATATATATTTTTTTAATTTATTTATTAATAACGGGTTGGGTCCAATTACAAGGCCGATAGGAAACCCTTCGCCCAATTAACAATATGGGCGACATTCGTCGCTTTAACAAAGATTGCATAACATAGTCAAATATTACATACGAGGAATTACGAATGAATTTATTAAGGGGTTAGTGAGGTAAACGTACCAATGGCCGGACATTTGAGGCAATATCTATCTTCCAACCCAATTCTCGCTATCATGCATCGATTATTTTCAAAATCAACGGTGACCAACCTCAAGGTTAGAGTTTCTATTTTTCAAAAACACATCCATCAAAAACTTTTGCAATATCTTGAAAAATATGTATTCACGGAAGCACTGGGAAATGTAAATGTCCAAGTGGGCTGGACAGCGATTCATGGGTGTGTCCCGATTTTCGGACAGAACATGTCCCAATGTTTCGGACATTCGCAAATTTCGAGTGTAATCGTGAACGAACTCAAATAGTATGGGGCGACAGGAATAAGAACAGGGTATTATATTAATTTCTCCAATGAAACATGAATGTTCGTACACTGAGAGAAGGATCTAGTAAAAATGACTATATCGCTTGAGAGATATTACCATAGCACATAGTAGTAGGGCGCTTAGGACGTCGCTTATGGTAGGAAGTACCGGATTTATAAGAATTTTTCTTAGATATTATGGTAAAACTTATGGTAAAAAATGTAATAAAATATAAAATAAAAAATACAGAAAAATTATAGGTAAAATGAAAAAAAAAAAAAAAAAAAATGATTGGATTATCCGAGACGTTCTGCCATAGGTGGCCCCTTGGCGCCCTACTATGTGCTATGGTAATTTTTCTCAGATGATCGGTAGTTTTTACTAGATCCTTCTCTCAGTGTAGAATAACACATGAGATATGTTGCATTGAAACCCAACATAACCCACGAAGACCGAAGGGATTTTTATTTTCTTCTTTTATGACAATTTTTTTTTATTTCTTCAACATCCTCTGTATCGAAGGATAAATTTAGTGGTCTCGATATCTTTTTTCAGGAAGATTTTTTTTTTGCCTCCGCTTTGCAATTTTCTTCCCTGTTCGCCATTTCTTCCTCATCTCCTGCATCTTCTCAGTCAAAGATCGACTTAAGTCTCCTCGATCGAAGAAAAAAGAATTTTTTTTTCCCCCAAATTCTATCGAAATTTTCATGTCCGGAGCTATTTTTCTTATATCAATTTTTTTCTTTACAAACAGTCCCATTACGAGCCATTAGAGTTTTGATAAAAAGAAGAAAAACAAAAAAAAAACCGGTTCGCAATTTTCTTGACCGTGGGTTAGGCGATAGGTGACGCGACACGTAGAACACGCGTGCGCAAAAGCTCTCGTTCACCTCGATCGATCCTCCTCGCACAGAGCCCCCCCCCCCCCCCCCCCGCGTCCTCCTTCAATCCTAGCTAACGCGTACACTGTCTACGTCACGCTCGCGACAGAGACAGAACTTCCGACTCTATAGCCCCGTGGTGTCTCTACTGCCACGGCCACTAACTAAACTCGTTGCAATCTTCTTTATTTTAGTACCTCTCTCCTTATTCCCGTACGTTCCTCGCTGACCGTTCGCTGTATTCTTCCCTTTCCCTGAATCTCTCCCCTACTCCCCCCCCCCCCTTCCCCTCGAACCCGTCCATCGGCAAACAGAGCTTGCACAGTTGTCCCAACGACGCTTATGCGCTACTCTTCCTTTTTTTTCTCTTTATTATTCCTTTTTTTTCTATTCACTTGAAAGAGCTCAGAGTCAAGCCTCAGAGTCGTTTCGCTTCGATCGTAAATTAATATTTCATCGGCGAGGAGGGAGAAAGGGAAAATGAAGATATAGCTTCAAGCCCACACTTGTTTTACATGCTTATTTTCTCTTTTTTTGTTCGATTATTTTAACACAGTACGCTATTCGCGCCGTGGAAACTTTTATTTCCTACCGGAGACTCATGAGCGAATCGCGCTGATTTGAAGCTTCGATTTGGGAGATAATCGAATTATCGGTCGGCGATTCGTTGTCCAATTTTCGTTCGCTGTTATGCATTTTTTAATGCGATTGTAACGAGAGAGCGAAGTAAAAAAGGGTTATAGAAATGATGGGAGGCGGAATGTTTGGTGAGGCGAATGGGAAATAGTTGTTGTTACGTGAACGTCGATACGTCTGTTTTGTGTCAAAGTTCTGGAAAAGAGTCTTGATAAAGTCTACGCTCGCTGTGAAGTCCGTTAAATGGCATGCCGTTGGAGCGGCACTTCATGACCGATCACCGATTGATAAATCCTATTGGGCGTACGAACATAATTTTTTTTTCTCATATATTTAATTTTTTTTTTTATATATAATTTTTTAAACAGATATAAGTTTTTTTAATATATAATTTTTTAAACAGATATAATTTTTTTCAATATACAATTTTTGTATAGATATGACGAGTAGATAATTAAATGAATTCAATGTACGGTTTTATTTTCAACAGCCAGAAGAGACAGAGGCAACCCCAGGCCCAGCAGCAACAGCAGCAGCAGCAGCAGCAGCATCGAAATTCCTGGCACAGGACGACGCTCGCCTCTTGACCACGACTCAACAACGCTGATTCGATTTCTTCGGCTACGAGACGCTGAAACGAAGATATTCTAGTCTAGCGTTAAACGAACAAAAAAAAAAGAAGGAGAAGAAAAGTCAGACTAGTCTAATTTTTTTGCATTTCTTGTGAAGAAACAAAAAAAAAAACAAATTGCCGTTTCCGCGATGAAATACCGAAAAGATTGTAACGGATCGGGTTTTTCACTTGCTGCACTGAGTGTAAGTTTTGAACGTGTTTAAACCGCACGCCGAGTGTTTTTCTGTCTAACTTATTGTCCTTGCGGAGAAAAAACGAAAAAAAGAAGAGAATTAAAATAACAAAAATAATAATAATAATTTGGACTCGGTGCACCAGTTAGAAGCGCTTTGGGAGGAGAATTATAACTTGAATAGCTTCTGTTATTATTCGTAAATTCGAATTGAATCGTTCATTAATTTTATCGAACGAACATTCGTTAAGGGAAGGCCAAACACGTATGAGTGCAAGAGAGACAGTGTTCAAATTTTGAATGTTTTTTTCTCCGAAACGATTCCATAAAATGAGTTTTTTTATTTTCCAAAAAGGTTTCGGAGAAAAATGGTTTCAAAATATTTTGAAGTTATGTTGATCTTAAGCGCCACCCTGGTGAAAATATTTCTCTAAATATGTGTGAAAATGTCTCCGAAAGTCTCGGAAAATTTATCATGAAATTTCTCTGAAAAGTCCTCTGAATTTCTCAAAGTTTTCGCACTTTTCAGAAAAGGTCAAAGATTTTTCTGAATCTAAATATTGCAGATTGTTCTGAAAATCTCGGATTTTCTCAGCCGATTTCTCTTAATAACTGTGAACTTTGTTGTTTTACTCTGCACAGTAATTTACTATATTGACGGCCATTTATCTGGAAAACTCAAATTTTCGCTGACTTACAGCGGGTAACCGAATGAATAAATCTTAAACAGAACTCGTAAGTTCTCTGAAATTCTAAAAAAAAGTCTACTCTCAGTACGAGTAAAGAGCAGCAAGTAGCAGAGAAACTCAGCGAAAAATTTCGGATAATCTCGGAAAATTACCGAAACGGTCCGGTTAGAGTTTTTCAGACAAATTGTCAGAGAAATATTTTCACCAGAGCACGTTAATGTCGTTCGGAAGTCGATGCTGATAAAGCACCGTTTCGTCTTTTTTTTACATTCGACCAATTACAAGAGGGTGGAAAGACAAAAAATGCAAAGCATGCGGAGAAATGCCCTTCGGGCCTGTCCGAGGGGTCGTCTATTTTGCGGATCGGATTAACTGCGAGACCGAGTAGGGAATGGGGGGAAGTGTGAAAAGCGTATAAAGCGGCGAGGTGTATCGATTCCTTTGTCCAAAAATGTTCGGATGGCCCGGCCCGACGCGAGGGTAGATTATGAGATTTCGGGTGTTTCTACCCTTCGCGTCGGTCGGCAGTCCAAACCGGCAGATCGAATGACCGATTCGCTACGCGCGTGGCGACTACATTTGCATCCGGGCAAAGTGCAAGATTTAAAAAAAAATGTTAATCAAAAATATTTTCGTTATTTTTTTTATCAACAAGCGTCGAGCGAACTTTGAACTTGCGGCTACTCGTAATTTAGGTGCTATTCGTTGGTAGTTTGGAATGAATAAAAAAAGAAAGTTGAATATAGGTAAAATCCGAGATAGACGAAAAAATATTCGCGACCACTGAAAAGAATAATAAATAAAAAAAAAAAATTAATAATCATTGTAGATAGATTTCACGATAGCTAGAAAAAATGTTTTATATTTATATACCTTGCATTATTATTATTAATTATGAAATTATTATTATTATTATTATTATTATTATTGTTAGATAAAGTAGAATTAGCGAATGTAAGTGTATAATTGTGCGTCTTTTGTGCTGATTGACAAAAAAAAAAGGAAAAAAAAGTGTTTTTTTTTTTCACAGCACTAGTGCATAGACCACATGTATTAGAGATCTCTTCTGTATTCCGTTTGGCGTGTCTCGAATGTTTGTTAGATAAACTGAAGAGAAAAAAAAGATTCGACAGATTCTAACGTAACGCGTCTATAGCCGATCTTGTGTACACGCTATTTAACCGCGAAAGAAAAAAAAAATGAAAATTCGAAAACTAATGTAACCTTTTTTATATTCACACGTTCGAGGCATGGCTGTTTTGTTGAACTCTGTATTATATAGATGCTAAAAAAATAGAATATACGTCGAATTATTAATTATATACATATTCACGATGGTAAATAATTATATTCTGTAAATATACGATGACAGATACAGTGAAATCAATGAATTGAAAAAAAATATGTATAATTTTTTTTATTTCCGAAAATATCGACGACGATTCTTTTTTTTATTCCCCGAAGTATTTTACTGAAACGAATACATCGGTGACCCTTGAAACGAAATAGATTTCCTATGTGTATCGTTTATTTATTTTTATTTCTGAACGAAGATTGAACTTTTTGCTTGTTTGTTTAGAACAAATTTGTTACAAGTACGAAAAACCACTTGCTAAGTCTAAATTCTTTGCTCGTCGGTTAAACATACAAAATTTCATACCGCTCGAAAAATTCATAAGAAATAAAAAGTATAAAAAATAATGCCTGTCCAGTTACTGAAATCAACATGATTTTATGAGTTGACAAAAAAAATAACGGATCATTTTTTCTTTTAGCATCGAAGATAATTCTTTTTTTCTTATTCCTCGACGTGCTTTACTAAAATTAATACCTCCGCGATCCTTAAGACGAAATAAATTTCCTCTGTGTATAGTTTATTTATTTTTATTATTTTTGACCAAAGATTGACCTTTTCGTCCGTTCGTTAGGAGCGACAAATTCTATAGAGAGATCTAAATTCTTAATCCGTCGATCAGACCCAGCAAATCTCAACCGCTCTCAAAAATCGCTCCCAAATAAAATAGAAAACAAAAAAAGAAAAGTCGATTCCGCCGGAAATGAAAAAAAAAAACAGATTCGAGGCTAAGCAAATCGCGTCCCTGAATTGCAGCGCCGCGATTGGCGGGTCGAAAAAATCCGCGAACCCGTTCGAAGCCACAGGCGCCCGAGTTCCCGGCGCCTCCGCCGCGTGAGTTATGGCTGTGCTCGCCTTCGCTCCTGCGAAAATGTGATCGCTTCCAGACGCGTCACGCTGCAAAACCAATCGCCCATTCGCAAAAAAAAAAGGGCCAAACACTCCCATTTATTTTTTTGTTCCATCCGAAGTTCGCGGACCGAGAGAGTCGCCGTTAATTTACAATCGGGCGAAGCGTACCGCGAGTCTCCGCCGAGAGCGCCGGAGAGCGCGCGGTGAGGAAACGGCGCTCTGGGTGTAGAGGTCACTAGCCTCACAGCCGGAGTGTCTTGCACCGAGGGAGAGAGAGAAAGAGAGAGCACGGTGTCATCGCGCTCCTCCCCGTTGCGCTCGTTCGCGATCATCTCGTCCGTTTTTTATTCTCATCGAAACTCCGTCTCGGTACATTCGAGAGTCGTGGCCCAGAGTGTTTTCTCCGACGAACCGAGAAGCTCAAAAAACAAAAAAAAAGCTTCGCTGGACAATAAACGGAAGCAAGAAAAAAAGGAAACATTAACCACAAAAAAATAAAATAAAAAATAAAGAGAATTAATTCATCGAGCGTGCGTGTTGTTCCTCGGACAGTGTGAAGAATCCAGCGAGTTATTTGTTGGTTATGCGAGGAGCTGCGGGTGTCGTGTGACGCAGATAAAGTGTCCGATGCATCGCGGCGCAAGTCGGACCGGTCTCTCGTCGCGTCGACACTGCTGGTCAGTCTGATCCGTTCGCGAATCCGCTCGAGCGCGAGATTCGTCGAGTTCTTTTTGTTTTTTTTTTTTTTTGCGGCTAGGAACGAGGAAGAGCGATTAATAATAATACTGATAATGAAATATCTCGATAGTTTTTTTTTTTTTTAATTGACGTTTTTTTCTTGTGTTTTTCTCTACCCATGTTACAGTTGAGTCGCTCGGTGCGGCGAGGAGTCTCGAACAGGGAAGAGTTAGGCTATGGAAAATTACGACTCTGCGAGACGACGCGCCTCGAGGAACTTTCGTACGGCGTGAGACTGAGTCGCGGAGCGCCGTAGACGAGGAGTCGGGCACGGAGAGTGAGGATTACGTTGAGCTGGAAGGACGTTGAAGGGTTTTGGAGAAACGTCCGGAGAATGTCGCGAAGCTTCGACGAGGAGGATCTTAGCCGTCCGACGATCAGCCGAGCTTTTTGTGTGAAAGGCTGAGTGTGAGGCGATCGAGGAATTCCATCTTGGACAAGTGGACAAGAGAGACGTTTTTGGTTCCGGGAGTTCGGGACGCGACTGGACGAGACGGCGTAGAGACTGCGTCAGCCGTGACAAGAATTTTTCTGCGAGAGACTTTTAAGAGAGAGAATCGTGAAAGCGAGCAGGAAAGGCTCGGAGTGCGAAAAGTTCACCTTGGGCGGGTTGAACGGAGAGACATTTTCGTTTCTGGGGAGTTTGCGAAGAGACTGGAAGAGATTGGACGTGACGGCGTAGAGACTACGTCGGTTGCAATCAGAATTTGTCTACGAGAGGCGTTTGCGCCAGAATCGCGGAGGCAAAGGGCAGGAAAAACTTTGAGTCAAAAAGGTCCATCTTGTTCGAGCTGATTTCAGAGATATTTTTGTCTCTGCGGAGTTTGTGAAGAGGCTGGAACAGATTGGACGTGATCAGCTTTGATAAGAATTTGTCTACGAGAGTCGTTTGCGCCAGAATCGCGGAAGGTAGAGCAGGAAAGGCTCAGCGTGAGATAATTCCACTTTGGACTACCCGATTGGAGAGTAATTTTTTATTTCTGAGGGAGTTTTGGAAGAGATTGGATGAGAGTACATTGGCCACGATAAAAATTCGTCTAAGGGAGTCTTTTGCGCCAGAGTCGCGGAAGCGAAGAGCAGGAAAGGCTCGGCGCGAAATAATTCGACCTTGGACTACCCGATCGGAGAGCCATTTTTCTATATGAGGTAGTTTTGGAAAAGACTGGAAGAGACTGGTTGGAGAGTACATTTGGACACGATAAGAATTCGTCTACGAGAATCGTTTGTGCCAGAATCGCGGAAGCGAAGAGCAGGAAAGGCTCAGAGTGATAGAATTCGATCTTGGACCACCCGACTGGAAAGCCATTATCGGTTTTCCGGAAATTCTGGAAAAGACTGGAAGAGACGCACATCGACCACGATAAGAATTCGTAGAGGGGTAACTTGGTCGTTTTCGTCAGTAGCGAAACTTTGTCCCTGAGCGCTGCCGAGAAGGAAGCGTACGAGTATCGTCAAGAGAGTTGGAAAAAAAGAAAAAGCGATTTAAGAAAACCTCCGAAGAATGCCTCGCAGCTTCGTCGAGGAGGAACCTAACCGTCCGACGATCTGCCGAGCTTGTCCCGCTGACGGATGAACTCTCAGAAATAATCCCACCTCGTACGAGCCGATCGAGGGAACATTTTTCTTTCGCCGGGAGTTCGCGAAGAGACTGGACGAGACGGCGATAAGATTTCGTTCGCTGATGCGAAGAGCAGGAATCGCAGGATTCGACGTAAAGAGGCTGAAAAGATATTCGGAAAAAACACGAATCGCGTAAGACATTGAATTTGTGTTTCTTTGCGAGGTATCGTAAATTTTACAAATTTCGGAGAAAATAGTGTTTCTCTTTTCGTTTGTTTTTCTTTTTTTTTCCTTTCGCTTCAGTTACCGACATCCGGTAGGACGAGAGGAGCGGGAGTCGCGCGGAAGGACTTATCGACGGGCGTCGCGTTTTTATCGACCATCGAGGCTTCGTTATCCCCGGAAGTTCTCTGCACGGTGGGCGGAGAGTTTCGCGCTCGATAAACTTCCCGCGGGACGAGGCAGCACAGACTTCGCTCCGCTGTTCGCTTTACCTTCCGAACTCGACTCCGTGAAGAGTTTCGTCCGCAGAAATTCTCGAACCCTAAGGAAACGATTGTCGGAGGAAGAAAAAACAAAAAACTAATTTTCGCGATAGAATGATTTAGCGATCGTCGAAGGCGAAAAAAAAAAAAAACGAAACATGGCTGAAGAACAGAGCAAGAGTCCGCCATCGGTGAGCAACGAGAAGTCCACTTCCGAGCCGCCGGCGGACCGAGAATCGGCCGAGAAGCGCGCTGAGGCCGATCCCTCGTTACCGGAAGTCGTGGGTGACAAAATTTCAGCGACGACTTCCGGCGACCCGAAGATCGACAAAGTCTCGAAGGACAACGAGGACGATGCGGATCGCGTCGATTCCAAGGAAGAAAATTCATTGCCCAGAGAATCCTCCGCGCCGGAAGTCACGGACGGTAAACCGGAAGTGGCGAAGAAAGTCGTCGAGGATTCGCCCAAGGACGATCGCGCGGTCGTCAAGCGAGACACGACGGTCTACAAGGCGACCGGTGAGAGTTCGAACGAGCCCGAATCCTCGCCGGAAGTGAAGAAGAACGAAACAGACGCGGTGGCCGTTGAGGTCGAAACGAAGCCTCGGGCGTGCGAGATTTCGGCGAGCAACGACAAGGAGTCGGAAAAAATTGTCGAGAGAAAGATCGAGGAGGACGAGGAGGAGGAGGACGAGGACGAGGAAGAACCTGTCGAGGAAATCGAGGAGGCCGACGAGGATGAATATCGTCCGTCGGAGGCACCGGAAGTTGGCATCGTGGGTCCTCCGACGGCGGTTCGAGACATCGTGAATGACGAGGAGCTCGGAACAGGGGAATCCTCGTCCCTCCCCAACGACACGAGAAACGACGAGATCGGCGTGGGTGGCGCCACCCGCGGACCGGATGTCGCCGAGTGGATCGAGCGTCACTCGTCGAAAACCGAAGATAACCTCAAAATATCGAAGAGGACCGTCGAAAAATTGCCGAAAAGCCGCAAGAAGAGCTTCAACGACGTAGCCTCGACGTCCATCGTACCGACCAGAAAGTCCCAGAGGATCATCACGAGCATTATACGCCGGAGCATCAAGTGGTGAGTCACCCTCACTAAAACTCATAAATCTCACTTAAGTTCGCGCCCCCTCCGACCGCCGAGTCGGACATCGGATAGGAGTTGAAAGAATACCCTTTATATTTACGAAAATTCGAGACCTTTTGATTATCCTTTTGCAGGATTCTTTACCTGTGCGCCGTTCAAAAAATACTTTCGCTACAAAAAAAAAAAAAAAAAAAAATGGCTCATAAGCCTTGCCTAAAAAAAATTGACTAAAATACGTTTCTTCACCAACGAGGTGAGAAGCATAAAAAACAATTCTGCAAAACTACAAAAAAAAATATAGATAGATTACAAACAAAATAGGCGTAAACAATAAGACCGATCCAGAAGCTCCGATGGTGGACGTTTTAACAGTTCATTTTATAAGTTAGACACCTTTTGATTATCCTTTTGCGGGATTCTCTACCGGTGCACTGTTAAAAATTACTTTCGCTAGAAAAAAAAAAAACCTAAGAAAATCAGGATCACAAGCCTCGACTAAAGAACAAAAATTGCCTAAAATGCGTGTCTTCGCCCGACGAGGTAAGGAGCATAAAGAAAAAATCTCCGAAACTAAAAAAAAAAACAAAAAAATACACGGCGTAAAAAATAAGAGCGATCCAAAAAACTCCGATGCTGGAGGCCGAGGCTGGGCGTTCGTTTTATCAGTTCGCCACCCCAACGTGTATCCCTCTCTCTCTCTCTCTCTCCGTGGCGCAGTGAAATACCGCTCGAAGGGAGAGATATAACGTGCGAGGGTAATCCACGAGGAACGGTACCATAGAAACGGTACCAGCGTAGCGGTGCATGGGCGAGGCCACAGAAAACCAAAGAGAGGGAGAGAGCGTCGAGGCGGTCCGAGGGAGATGGTAAAATTTTTTTTCTCCCGAAGCGAAGGGTTCGTTACGCACCGCGCGTCCACTATCAGCGCTACCAAGAGATATTTTCTTCCGACATAACTTTCTCTCTCTCGGCTCTCTCTCTCTCCCGACATCCCCGCTGACGCTCTCACCCCGTCCTTCTCTCTCGACACGCACGCTTCGGCTGAGGAGCAAATAATCCGGGTTTCTCCCTCGGAGTGCTCGTCGGGCTCCCTCGGCGCGACTGGTCCCCGCTCGCGGCTTCGCCCCAGGCCTTCCCGCTCGCGAAGGGGAGTCCTCTCTCCGTGCAACAACAGCGGCAGCCTTCGCTGGGGCGCCTGGTCTCTCGGCTCTTTGTCCTGGATCCCGCTTTGGCAACGACGGAGAGACCGCGAGGTTCTCTCGGTGAAGCGCGACCAGATGTCCGAGTCTCAAGATCCTGTGTTGCCTCTTGCGGCGCGGATCGGTGGGGCACCGAGCGGCGGGGCGAAGCAGCCACGTCACGGGTCACGTGACGCGGCGCTCGGCGGTCACGTGACAGAGTCGGAGGACCTTTCGTCGAACGAGTCGTTCGACGATATGGGTTATCGGCTGCAAAGATGGCGGCCGAGAAAATTGCGTTGCTGTGTTTATTATCGGAGAGTCGAGAAGAGAAAATTACTGGAAAGTAAATTGAGGTTATTTTTCGACTAAGCGCAGGTAGACCGCCATCTTGCTTGAGCAGTGTGGCAGTTGCTCGCTTCTCGTGTCGCAATTGAGACGAACAATTGCTGTGCGTTTTGCCGTTATTTGACCGTGTGTTTTCTTGATTTCATTGCAGACGTATCAGACACGCTTTTTTTACCGACTCTTCTGTTCTCCTTAATACATACGTTTCTGTCACCGGATGTATTCGAGATACATTCTGGAGGAAAATGTTCTTTGTAACGTCACTTCCGGCTTGAAAATCTTATTCTTCGACCGGAAGTGACTCTACACCGGAAACACGTCACCGTTGGTTGAAAATCTTATTCTTCGACCGGAAGTGACTCTACACCGGAAATACGTCACCGTTGGTTGAAAATCTTATTCTTCGACCGGAAGTGACTTTACACCGGAAATACGTCACCGTTGGTTGAAAATCTTATTTTTCGACCGGAAGTGACTTCAGACCGGAAATGCGTCACTTTCGGTTGGAAATCTAATTTTGCAACCGGAAGTCACTTCACAGTGGAAATCCGTCATTTCCAGTTTGAAAATATCATTTTTCGACAGGAATTGACTTCAGACCGGAAAGACGTATTTCCGGTTTGAAAATCTCATCGTTCGACCGGAAGTGGCGCCACACCCGAAATATGTCACTTTCGGTCGAAAAATGAGGGTTTTAAAACCGAAAGCAACGTTTTCCCATGTGATTTCACTTCCAGTTTAAAAATGAGATTTTCAAACCGGAAGTGACGTTACAGAGAACGTTCTTAATTTTTCTCCGGAACGTATCCCGAATGCAACCAGTGACAAAAAAGTGTGCAGCAAGGAACACAGAAAAGTGGGTAAAAGAACGTGTGTGACGCCTCTCAAACGCATTTGGAATTCGTCTCGAACGTAGCCAGCGACAGAAGCGCTTGAATAAAGGAACGCATGGTGACGGTGACGCGGAACGACCGCCATTTTGCAGGCTCAACGGAATACCAGCCGTTACAGTGAATCTCCCAGAGAATAAGTCTTTCAATCTTCAATCAAGCCTGCAAGACGACTTTCAATCGAGCCCAGACCCATTTTCTTTTTCACTCGCAGCAGAGTCACTTGGGGGGGGGGGGGGGGGGGGGGGGGGGGGACGACGACATAGATGCGGGCCCGGACAATTCGTCGAACAGGAAGAAGAAAAATAACCTACGGGTCAACTTCGAAGTCCCCTCCCGAAAAGATATTTCCTTCCTCCCAGAGGTCCTAAAGGTCCCAAGAAAGGATTTCACAAGAGCCCAGATAAGCACACGTGAGTATAAAAATCCTCGGAGGCACCCACGACAGATCGTAACCGAAGGTTCAACGATTGTAATTGCTTTATTAACTTTCCAGCTCGTTCGGGTCGGTGGGGACGAAACCGGACGGTCGCGCCCGGGTCGTTCGAGGGATTTCAGCGAAGAGACCGTTCCCAGGTATCCCGATCGAAGGTCGGTCCTCTCCGGCTCTACCTGCGAGAGGGAAGGAAAGAATCCGCTGCGAAGAGAGGGAGAGACGCGCAGAGCCCGCTGGTAACGGCGAACCGTGTGACTCCTCGGCTTCTCTTCTCCTTCGGCACATTCGCCGCAGATGTTTCCATAATATTTCATTTCCTTCTTATTATTATTTCGATTCCCCCCCCCCCCCCCCCCCCCCCCCCCCATTATTTCGTCATCGCCCAAGAAGACAACCAATGACGAACGCGTTCCTAATTCCCGCGATGGCGAACGCGATCGATTCCCCCCCCCCCCCTTCCGAGATCTTACCGGGCTTCGGAGGTCATGGAACGCGAGGGGGTAGCGAACATCCCCTGCGAACATCCCAAAAATATCACGACCGAATATTCGAAGTGGCTCGCCAGAAGAGGGAGAGATTAAGGGGACCAGGGAAGCTTCGCCGACCGAAAATTCAGTCACCTCGGTTTGTGTGTAACAAGAGTAGAACGAAATGTAAACAGTTTTTTTTTTTTTTTATGTTGAGCATGTATGTCGACATTGACGAGTAGGGAAATGGATAAAAAAAATTCTGATGGTACTTGTTATTGCGGTTCGTACTAAACAAGGGCTTTTGACTTATTACCACGACTCCGGCAAAACGAGCGAACATAGCTCTAGTACGTGAAATACAAACGTTGCTCCCAATACCCTCCTTTTTTTATTGAAACGAAAAAAAACATTTTTATGTTTTTTACCTTGCCATTGTGTGCATATTTTTTTAATACATTTTTTTTCCGTTCCGTCGATAAAGAGGGTATTGGGAGCAACTTTCGTCTTATAGTTACTAAACCTATTTTCGGTCGTTTTACCGGAATCGTAATAAATGAAAAGTGCTCGATTGACAATAACAAGATTGTTATGTTATGTGTCTACGGGCCGTATCCCTTTTTGTAACTTCGTTTGCACCCCAAGTCCCATCCATCACACTCCGTGCCAATGCTGGAACTTGGGTGACGTGCACTTGCGGCTTGATTGTTATAATTCCCTATCTATTTTCCTACGTAAAAATGTCGACATACATGCTCACCACAAGGAAAACTGTTTACATTATGTTTTAGTCTTGTTACGCAAAATCAAAAGTGACTGAATTTTCGGTCGGCCAAACCTGGTCCCTCAATTTTTCGGTGCGAAAAAGGAGACTCGGTGGTTACCAAAGCAACTTTCGCTCATTTTACCAAAACCCTGGTAATAAGTGAAAACAGTCCTGTATCTATTTCCCCACCTAATAATATTGACATACATGCCCACCATAAGGAAAAAAAAAACCCTTTAAATTTAGTTGTACCCCTCTTACACAAAACCTAAAGCGACTGAATTTTCGCCCAAACCTGGTCCCTCAATTTTCGATGCGGAAAAGGAGACTTGGTGGTTTCTGAAGCAACTTTCGCTCATTCTACCAAACCCCTGGTAATAAGTGAAAACAATCCTGTATCTATTTCCCCACCTAATAATATTGACATACATGCCCACCATAAGGAAAAAAAAAACCCTTTAAATTTAGTTGTACCCCTCTTACACAAAACCTAAAGCGACTGAATTTTCGCCCAAACCTGGTCCCTCAATTTTCGATGCGAAAAAGGAGACTTGGTGGTTTCTGAAGCAACTTTCGCTCATTCTACCAAACCCCTGGTAATAAGTGAAAACAATCTTATATCTATTTCCCCACCTAATAATATTGACATACATGCCCGTAAAAATGTCGACATACATGCTCACCACAAGGAAAACTGTTTACATTCTGTTTTAGTCTTGTTACGCAAAATCAAAAGTGACTGAATTTTCGGTCGGCCAAACCTGGTCCCTCAATTTTTCGGTGCGAAAAAGGAGACTCGGTGGTTACCAAAGCAACTTTCGCTCGTTTTACCAAAACCCTGGTAATAAGTGAGAACAATCCTGTATCTATTTCCCCACCTAATAATATTGACATACATGCCCACCATAAGGAAAAAAAAACTCTTTAAATTTAGTTGTACCCTTTTTAAACAAAACCTAAAGCGACTGAACTTTCGACCAAACCTGGACCCTCAATTTTCGATGCGAGAAAGGAGACTTGGTGGTTTCTGAAGCAACTTTCGCTCATTCTACCAAACCCCTGGTAATAAGTGAAAACAATCTTATATCTATTTCCCCACCTAATAATATTGACATACATGCCCGTAAAAATGTCGACATACATGCTCACCACAAGGAAAACTGTTTACATTATGTTTTAGTCTTGTTACGCAAAATCAAAAGTGACTGAATTTTCGGTCGGCCAAACCTGGTCCCTCAATTTTTCGGTGCGAAAAAGGAGACTCGGTGGTTACCAAAGCAACTTTCGCTCGTTTTACCAAAACCCTGGTAATAAGTGAGAACAATCCTGTATCTATTTCCCCACCTAATAATATTGACATACATGCCCACCATAAGGAAAAAAAAAACTCTTTAAATTTAGTTGTACCCTTTTTAAACAAAACCTAAAGCGACTGAACTTTCGACCAAATCTGGTCCCTCAATTTTCGATGCGAAAAAGGAGACTTGGTGGTTTCTGAAGCAACTTTCGCTCATTCTACCAAAACCCTGGTAATAAGTGAAAACAATCCTGTATCTATTTCCCCACCTAATAATATTGACATACATGCCCACCATAAGGAAAAAAAAACTCTTTAAATTTAGTTGTACCCCTCTTACACAAAACCTAAAGCGACTGAATTTTCGCCCAAACCTGGTCCCTCAATTTTCGATGCGAAAAGGGGCCTTGGTAACGGCGAACTCTCCCGACGTAGCTCCGCGCTGGTTCTTCTTGGTATCTTCTTTGGCAGGGGGGGGGGGGTTTTTCCGGAGCGTCGCGTTCTCTGGACGTCGATGTATAACGGGAAGCGCGTGTGTGTATGTGTGTGTGTGTGTGTGAGTCAGCAGGCAACAAGCGCGCAGGCTGGCAGGCAGGCAACAGGGGTGGCTTGGACTTGGGTTCGGATGGCGGGTATTGATCCTAGCGAACGCAGTGGGGTAGCAGCAGCCGGGACCCCACCTCAAGGATGAAGGGACTCCCTCCCTTCCGCCCCCCCGGCCTCCCTCCGCGTCGGCTAATGCTCTTACACAGGCTCGTCTCCGGGCGCGCACAGAGACGAGACCGGTACACACACAGCAGGTCTCTCGCTCGAGGGAAAGATAGAAAGGGATAAAATGGCACCGGCGCGAGCGCGCGGGGCGGTTGCCCCTTCGGGGCGAGAGGGGCCGAAAGCATCCCCGCTCGCGTAGACCAGAGAGACCAGCCCTCGATATCCATCCAGACTTCAGGATTTCAACGACCCCGAGCACTGAAGGAGGAAACGCGGTTTTTTTTTTTTTTTTTTAGAGAGAGACGAACGAAAGGAGCGGTACCACGTAGAACCGGATGCGGGACGGGCTCGGGTCTGGTTTCTGGCGAGGTACCCTCGACGGCGAGACCAGGTGCGCGCCTGGCGAACGGAGCCAATGGCTCCTTGCGGCGAAGGTTGGAGAATTGTGTTCTGGGTATTCGGGGGGGTTTTTTTTTTTTTTTAGGATTCGATGATCCGGTGGGGTTTTTCGACTGGGATGAAGATCCGCTGAGCGGTGCCGAATAAATCGTACGGGTACCAGTACGATTTGTTCGCGGACAATTACCTAATGGCGGTTTAGTGGTTTTTGGTTTGTTAGTTGGATAAAGGTGTAACGAACGAACGGGTGACTATGGACGACTTTTTTTTATAGTCTCTAGGTTTGTACGGGTTGAAATGCACCACGGTAGGGATAAGGGTTTGGCGAGCGGAGACGCGGACAAAATGGCCGCTCGACGCGACGCTCAAGGTCATGTATTTGAGCGTCCCTCGGGAGGGGGTTCGCAAACTCTTGGCAAAAGTTAACGAACAGATAAACATCGGAGACAATACAAACAAATGTAACACAGACATTATTTGGAAAAAGACATTGGTACCGATTTCGAGCGTTGAAATACGCGAAATGGCGTCTCAAGGTCAAACGTTGGAAAATCAATCGCAAAAAAAAACGAATGTCAATAAGCACATAAAACCAAGATTTTTAGATATCTCTTTGACTATTCTCGAAACCAAAATTCTAATTAAAAAAAAATGCAATCTTTCGAATAATTGGTCCTATACCGAGGTTCTGGACCGAGTTTGGTCCATTCGACCTCGAACTTTCGTGCACTCTGGTTTCCTCTCCCAATAAAAAAAAAAGAAAAAAAAAATCATACGAATCAAAGTGGATTCAGAAATTTCTTAGCGAGTGTAAGCCCGCACCCCGGATGCCCGCCGAGTATCACGGGCTTCTCGATCGTCGTGCCGGTGGCCTCCGGGCACATGTTCGAGGGCCGTGTAGAGAAGTCCCCGTTCCGTACGTAGCCATAGAGATACGCGCTCCTTGTACGATATCTCGAATAGTCGGCGAGCCCGACGAACCCTGCCCAGACACCGGCAGCGGCAGCAGCAGCGGTTTGGTAACCCAAGCCCTCTCGGCAGATACAGAGAGAGAGAGAAAGAGAGAGAACTGGAGCGAGTGAGAAAAAGAACGAGAGACGAGGACGGGGGAGAAGAGAGAAAGAGAGAAGAATACTCGAAGGGTACGACGAAGAATGGTTCCCGGGAAACGAAGAGGGTCAGGCCGGAGCCGGAGAGCGCGACGTAACACGAGATGCTGACGGGCCTCCCGGGTGGTGAACGTACAATCTAGAAAAAAAAAATCTACTTGGTACCCAACGAATTTTATTCTTGATCAATGTTTATTTAATCTACGATAATAATTACTGTCAACTGTCAACTGCCAACTGTCAACTATCAACTATCAACTATCAACTATCAACTATCAACTATCAACTATCAACTATCAACTATCAACTATCAACTATCAACTATCAACTATCAACTATCAACTATCAACTATCAACTATCAACTATCAACTATCAACTATCAACTATCAACTATCAACTATCAACTATCAACTATCAACTATCAACTATCAACTATCAACTATCAACTATCAACTATCAACTATCAACTATCAACTATCAACTATCAACTATCAACTATCAACTATCAACTATCAACTATCAACTATCAACTATCAACTATCAACTATCAACTATCAACTATCAACTATCAACTATCAACTATCAACTATCAAATATCAAATATCAACTATCAACTATCAACTATCAACTATCAACTATCAACTATCAACTATCAACTATCAACTATCAACTATCAACTATCAACTATCAACTATCAACTATCAACTAACAAGAGACAAGAGATGCTGACGGGCCTCCCCGGTGGCGAAAAAAATCTACTTGGTACTCAACGAATTTGATTTTTAATTAAAGTTTAATTTCATCTACCATATTATTTATCATTACTATCTACTATTATTGTTGTTGTTGTATGAATTAATGTGTTGTAATTATAGGTCGAAAAATGTATGTGAGTGTCGAGAGTCATTTGCAGATGACGAAATGTCGAAAGGTTGAGCGCGAGAGAAAGGCGAGGAGGGTAGAGTTTAGCGGCGATGGTCGAGGACCGCGCGTCGAGGGGTGGCGAACCCCCGAAGGATCGGCGTCGAGCCGCTACGGTGACCTCGCTCCCTCGGCTTCCTACCGCCCTCTTTTCAGAGAGAGATAAATATATATATGTATATAGTGCGTGTTTATATATATATATATATATATATATATATATATATATATATATTTGTATGTATGTATATGGAGGGCGACAGAAATGTCTTCCCCTCCTCCGCTTCGACGCCCCGACTCCTGGAGCACGATGATTGGTTCACCGGCTGAAGCGGACACGAGGCAGAACAGAGCCGGCAGCTGCGTGCAGCGTGCGGGCTCCCTCGCGATCCAGACTCCGCGGACCAATCCCCTCGGTCTCCGTGTCCTCAGTTCGGAATAAACCGGCGCGAGCCTTTCGGGGCTGCCTTAAGGTACGCGGACCTCTTTTAAATTTTTTTTTCTTTTTTTTTTCGTCGCAAGGAGCAAGTGGTAATTTTTTCGTTTTTTTTATTGGAAAAATTTGATAATATCGGTGATACCGGGCGAAATCGGGATATTTCGTAGGCTCTTGGTACCTCCGATGACCAAGTGGAGAACTGCTTTGTTGCGTCATCCGGTCACGAGCGGAGAGCAGGTGGTCCCCGCACGGCACTTCCGCCAGACGCTGGGCGAGAAACTCGTCCGGCTCTCTTTATCGGCGCTATACACATTGCTCTTGAGCTTGAACAATATTTCGCAATTCGTAAACAATAGGAACAAAATGGACCGAGTAACTCTTCTAAAAAAAAAAAAAAAAATCGAACGAAAACCCTCGTCAATTAGAGTCACGATCGTAGATACAATTTATCGTCTAGAAAATCGAAAAATAACAAAATATTCTTCGATCTAAAGAAATTTCATCCACTACGCAAATCTCCATCCGCTACTGATAATTAAACTCCCCAAGCCCCGCGCCGGTATTCTCTTTGAAAAATCCCTTGAATCGTAAAAGGCATAACCATAATCGAGAGCGTGTTTGACTCGGTATATCACAGTAAGACAAGAAAAACCGGAAGTGGGTACCACGTGTTCTCCACTCCGCTATCTAATCTCCCCTCGGTACCGGCAACTTTTCCCAAAAAAAAGAAACGGAAAAAAAATTGCGCATAAAACGTCTTGAAATATCGAATAAAAATGCTCGCCGATTAGCGTAACAATCGCAGATAAGATTTGTCGTTTCGAAAATCGAAAAAGATCTTAAAACTAAAAAACGGTTTTATCCACCGCCCAAATCTCCACCGCTACCGATAACCAAAATCCCATCGGTATTCTCTCCAACCTAAAAAAAAAAACAATATCCCTCGAATAAAAGTCATAGTCCACTATCAAGCGTTAGTTCGCCTCTCCACATCACACTAAACGAAGAAAAACCGGAAGTGGCTACCACGTGTTCTCCACTCGGGTATCTAATCTCGCCCCGGTAACCGGAAGTCGCATTCCGGAGTCTCCAACCGTCCGCTCGCCTCTTCTCCGTCCATTCCTCCTCCGTTACAGCCATCTCCCCCCTCCCCTTCGCAGCATCGTGTACGAAAAGTCTCAAAAAAACACGCGCACGTCTTCGAAACAAAGACCCGCGTCCCGAATCACACGAAAGAGTAGAGCGCCCTCAACGCCCGCACGTTTTTCGACAGCCCGTCCTCGTCGACCGCGAATCCCCCCACCCTCCCCCTCCACTTCCCAACGGCAACCCGGAGGGGAACGCTCCTACCGGCTCGAGGCACGGTACACATCCTCGTGGTTCCTGTTGCCGTTTCCCCCTCCCCTCCCGCCCCTCCGCCATCTACCGGCGTGCGTTCGCCGCTGTTGCCTTGCGCTTCGTCGCTCGTCCGCACGAAAGAAAAGATCCGCCGTCGGAGGGCCGCGCGCGCAGGGCGTCGGCGCTGGTACCCCCGATGCCCTTTCGACCTCTCTCGCGCGATCATCGCCAAGCGCTCTCGTTACTTCCGTCGCCCGGCGCTGCCGCTGGCCGTCCCGTGGCTATGTGTGTGTGTGTTCTCGCTCTCCACGGTTAGCACGTCCGAACCTCCAAACGCGCCGCCCCTCGTCGTCATCGCTCTCGAGAGCGCGCTCCCCTGTAGGCTCCCCCCCCCTCCACTCTCCGGCGGCTCCACAGTGTTGAGGAGCGACGTCAGTGCATCGTTCACCGTACGCCCAAGGACACGTCTCTCCCGTCGACGTTCCAACGGCGAGGATTAACATTAATATCGAGATATTTTGGTTACAAATTTATTGTTATTTATTTTTTTAACACCTCGAAAGACGTGGATCGAAGTTGGACCAAGAGTCGACTCGTAGTGAGAAAGATACATATATATATTTGTACATATCGCGAAGCACGTGCGAAAAGTCGAGGCTTCTTCGCGAAGGAAAACGCTTTACAGCGCTGTTGTCGTTTTTTTTGTTTCTCGCCGCTAGTTCGTCGTCAGTGCATCGTTCGGCCATCCAAGGCCGCGCGAGTTCTTCCCTAACGTGCCAGTCTCGACCGTTTTCCGGACATCGGGGATTAAATTTAGTTTTTTTTTTTTGGGTTCGACGATTTCGCAGACCGGACGTCGGTGAAGTGAGAGATCGTTCGTGGCTCGATGAAAGACGACCACGTGCACGCGTCCGATGGAAACAAAGAGCGATGAGACGAAAACAAAACGTCGCCGGCAGCGCTGACCGCGCGCTCGCTCGCCGACAGACGCCCGATCGTCGGACACGACGGTCATCGCAATAGCGAGGGAGAGGACACGAAAGCCGAAAATTCCCTACCGCTGGTTGTGCAGCGGCGTGGCTGCAGGGCGAAGAACGATGCGCCTCAGATAAGAGAATCTCACCGCTCGACGATAAGATTCCTCGAGCAACGACACTAAAAAAAAAAAAAAAAACACGTGACGAGAACTCGCTCGTCGAAACTGAGGAAAGAAAAAAGGGCGTTGAAATATTCACTATATCACGAGGAATGAAGTTTCTTCGACGAACACGTGCTTACCTGACTCGGTGATACAAACTCTGTGCCATACACACAAATATATATATATCTATATATCTATATTTGTAGACGAAAACAAAGTATTTACGAACAGTATTCTAAAGAGGCCAAATATAACGAGGCTTACACATTGTAGCTTGTCTCTATCCTAAGAAAGAAAAGAAAACAGTTTTTTTGGTTTATTTTTCTCGTGAAGTTTTTTTTTGTCACCGTTTTATTTTTATTTTTTTTTTCGTGCGAAAATAAAGCGAAGAAAGTAGACGATCGGGACAGGATTTGCAAAAGATGCCGCAGTGCGCCGTGGCAACGTGTCGCAACAGTCATCGTCGTACCAGAGGTCGTCGTATCCGTTACCATCGATTCCCCCAGATACCGGAAGTACGCTCGCGCTGGGTCCGTGCATGCGGTCGCGTGCCTCTATCCAACGGCGAAATACCATTCAACATACAGACAGCCCGCATATGCTCGTTGCACTTCAACAATGAGTCCTACGAGAAGGACATCGAGCACCTCGTGCTCGGTCTGCCGGCTCGCAGCCGTCTGCGCCGCGGCGCTGTACCGACGCTCGGCGTTCCAGTTAACGTACAGCCGGTAACGAAGATGCTCGTCGAGGACGCTAAGCGCTCGTTGCTCAAGGTCGCGCACGCCAAGATCATAACGGACAGGAAAATGTCGAACGGCAAAGCGCCGGCGACCTTCGACGATGAGACCGCCAAGAGAAACTACGAGGGAGAGGACGCCGACGCCGAGCAGCACCACAGCCAATCGGAATCATCGCCGAGATATTTGTACAATAGTCAACAGTCGCGCAACAATTATCGCCAATCGCAGACGCAAAATTGTCAACGGCGCAACAGCGGCAACGCCGATAACGCCGATTGTCAGAAGATGGCCGATATCGATGTGCTTCTCGCACTCGGACTTAAACCCGCGCCTCGGTGAGTTTTCCAACGAACAATTTATTATAAAGAGAACATTTGAGACCAACAAAAACGGGCGAGACGAGGTTTTTTTTTTTCTTTTGTTACGGATGTCGAAGATGTTTTCGGACTACGATTCCTCTGTCCATTAAAATAATCTGTATATTTCATATGCAAGATCGTCGATTATAAATCAACGATGTTATAAAAAAAAAAATCTAGTGTGTTGGTTAAATATTGAAATTCTTTTTTTTACCCTGTATTGTGAACATCTAAGATTGAAATATCGACGATTAGCCTTAAAGTTGCGAAATATTTCGATGTTTGACAAAAATATCAATATGAAAACAATTATATTTTTTACATATATTTTTTTGCATATTTACTTTTTTTAATATGTATGTTTTGACATATACATTCTGTTGGTTATAGATCAACAACGCAAAAAAAATATATACATGTAAAAAAATTTAAAAAATGTACATATTGATATTTTTGTACCGTAGTTACGTGAAAAAACGTCGAAATGTTTTGCACCTTTGAAGCTAATCGTCGACGTTTCAATCTTAAATTTCCATAATATAGATAAACAGAAAAGAATTTCAATATTCGACCAACACAAAAGTTCGCGTCGACGATTCATGGTTTTCGAACGGCGGAGCATTCTTGCAAACTCGGTTTAGTCGTCGAGGCGCAAGTGCGTTCCGAAAATAATGTAATAATCGATTTGGCAATGAGCGTACGTATCCTCAACCCCTGATCTACGATTTGGGTCATCGGCGTCGTCCGACCTCGTCGACCGGCCGCTCTTTGCTCCGACAGTAATCATGAACCACCTGCGTGCAATTCTCCTCCAAGTTTCTTCAGCGTCTCTCTATCTCTCGCCGGTTCTATACCTTCCATTATTTTAACTAGAATCTCCCTCAGCGTCACGCTAGATGATTCTCTTATCCCCTCTCCCCCTCTCCCCTTCCCTCTCCACAGATTTCCACTGCCCTCCTCCGCTGATCGCGCGGAGCTGCACACCGCAGCCTTAACTCACTCGCCTCTCCGCTCCTCCTTCCTCGAAACTCTGCGCGCCGCACAACCGTCGCCGTTCGTTGGCAAAAGCCAGCATCTCGCCGCGCGCACAACTTCTCGCCGAGGCGATCGCCTTCGTCGTTGACCTCGTCCTCGTGGCGCGCGCGGTGCAACGGCTCTCTCGCCCGAGCCGGCTCTCTCTCTACCTACGAACTAGCAGTAGTCGCGGGACTAGACAACCAGCCAGTCCCTCTTACACGCGACACTCTCTTGCCTCTTGCGGTAAAGAAATAAAATAAAAATAAAATACACACTATCAACGTCGTTTATCGGTACTTTTTATTTCTACATCTCATTAATAAATTACATTGTTCGTCGTTATTGGGACGAGGGAGATTATTTTTTTACCAGTCGTCGATCTCGCCGAGCGCCTCGGGTATCAACGACCTCTGTGTGTCATAGCGATAAACACATCCCGAACGAAATTCGCCGTGTACTTCTCCGATCGGACGGAGAAAATTAGTTGCGAAAAAATCCGCGGCATCGTTTCGCAGGCTCGAAATGCAAGGCGGCGCTTGACCGGGCGCCTTTTCTTTCCTGCAGAAATATCGAAGACCCTTCGACCTGCGACAGTGAACTCCGCCGGATCGAAAGGCCGAGGAATCTTTCTGCTGTTTTGTACGTCTCAGCGCCGTTTGCCACTTTCACGTCTCCCGAGCGTGCCAGGAGTCTTTTGCCCTCGGCTGCGCCCTCTCGACCTCCTCTTTCTCCACTTTTCTCTCGACTCTCTCTCGCTCTGGCTTCGGCGTCTCTCGCGACGTACTCTGTTTCATCGGGAAGCGAGGTATGCAGTCGCGCGCATGCTGGACTCCGGGCCACGACGAGGAGAAGAAGGTGGACGCGGCGCATCATCGTCGACGCCACGAGGACGTGGACCTCGAGGTCGAAGAGAAGCCTTGTAGCGTGGGTGCGTGAGTGCGATTAATACGTGCGCGATAAAAGTCTACCTCCCCCCCCCCCCCCCCCCCCTCTCCGCGACCGATCGGGCTTCGGTCGGTTCGACGAAAACCGGCCGGAATGAATCTTAGAAGAAATTTGTTTTTGTTTCTATCCAAAAACAAAAAAAAAAAAAAAATAAAGCGAGATTTTTTTTCGTATTATATTTTATTGTTTTTTTTTTGTTTTTTTTTTTTGTGAAATAACGGACGATCGAGCACCGAATGTTTTGTTCGGAGATAACAGGCTGAATGAATCTTAGAAGATTTCTTTTTTTTACGCGAGAAACTCGACACATATTTTTTGTTTGTTATTAATATAATTTTAATTTTTTTGGTAAAAAAAATAACAGCCGTTCGAGCCTCGTCCGTTTGGTTCGACGAAAACCGTCCCAATGACTCTTAAAAGATTGTTTTTTTGTTTCTCATAAAAATAAAATAACTCGTGAAATCTTTTAGTTTTTTTGTTTTTAATATATCTGTTATTTTTTTTTGAAAAAAACTAACCGCCGTTCGAGCTGTATCCGTCCGGTTCGACAAAGCCCGTTTAACGAATCTTACAAGATTATTCATTCATTTTTTTTTTTCACAAAAAAAAATTCTTTTGTTTTAAAATAAATATTATATTTTATTTTTATTTTTTTATAACAGCCGATCGAGCCTCGTCCCTTCGGTTCGACGAGGGCCGTCCGAACGACTTCCAAGATAATTTTTCTCGTGAAAAAAGATAACTCGGCATTTTTTTATTTTTGTTTTTCCATTTTTTTCATTTTTTTTTTAATTACATTTTTCTGGATATGCAAAAATGTACTGGATATAAAAATTTACAAATATTTACTGGACAAAAAAAAAAAAAAATCTCGTGGACGATCTCGCGCAGATGGATAAACGTTATATCAAGCGGCAACGATCGAGTGCAATGAACTCTCACTCTCCGTTGGGCTTTCGTTCGCTTTCTCTCTTTCTACGACTATCTCGCAATTCTCTCTCCGTCGCTCCTCGGCTCCTCCGGGTTCTCGCTACGTCGGCGGCCCTCTCGTACACTATCAAACTGCCGCCCGCCGCTGCCGCTGCCTGGTCGCTACCGCAGCGAGAACCGGAGAAGACTCTCACTCCGTCCGTCCGTCCGTCCGTCCGTCCGTCGCTTAGAGAGACCCGCGAATGCGTTAACCCCACCGGGCGGTCACCTTCTATTCTAGAGCGTCTGCGGCGAGAGAGCTCGCTCGACTTTATATCCAGGCAACGAAAGAGCCGGGTGGCATCGATATGTGACTTTTTTTTGCCCATTTTTTTACACGTCCCATGTTAACCGATAGTTCTTACAAAGTCGCCGGTGACCTTGGTCCGCGCTCGGCCATCACCGGAAACGGCTTCGATCTGGGGCCGAAGAGACCTTTTTTTTAATAAAAAAAATGTTAAATATAAACAGATGAAAAATATTTCGCATATAAGATTTTTATTGCAACAGATAAATTTATAATAATACATGATTATTATTATTAGTTTTTATAACAATAATTGTAGTAATAAAATTGCAGACACTCGATAAATGTTCATTGTTGTTGTTTTTTTTTTGCAACGGATACATTTCTAACAGAACATCATTTTTATTATTATTATCATTATTAAATTTTACAGAAAGGAACTGTAACGCTGAGAAAATCTGCATCTCGATAACTGAATTACATTTTTCTTTTTCATTATAAATTCTTATTGTAAAAAAAAATTAATTTATAGTAGTGCATAATTGTTATCGCAACAGATGAATTTATAATGATACGCAATTATTATTACAAATGTTTATAAGAATAATTAACTTCAGTGATAAAATTGTACACTCGATAAATATTAATGGTTGTTTTTTTTTTGTTTTTTTTTTTTTGTTGCAGTTTGAACAAGATGCACGCGGCGGTGGAGTACGGGAGCGGCGGTTCGAGCGGGAAGAAGGTTGAGACGACGGAGAAGCGCGAGGAGGACGCTCGAGGATCGCCGAAAGTTCCGCAGAGTCGTCAGAACGGTGCGGCATTGCCGGAGGAAACGGCAACGGCAATGGCGACTTCCGGCATAGCCGCGGAGCGTCTGTGTCCCGTCGTCAAGCGGGAAAATCACTCGGACGCGGAGAGCGAGCAGCAATCGATGCCGATCGACTGCGCGAGGCCCCGACGACGCTCGGTCGACGAGGTAGCCGCGGCCGCAGCTTCGCGGAATTCGACGAAAAAGACGAGCGTCGCCGCCGGCAGGATACCGAAAACCGAGCGCGAACACACGAGAAAGAGACGATCCACGGACGACTCGTTCTCCTCGAACTGCGGCAATCCCTTCGCGAAGAAGATATGCTTCGAGCAGAGGGAGCGCTTCATCGACTCGCTCGTCGGCACCGGCGAGAGAGTCACCGCCGAGGAACTCGCCAACAGGGCCGACGAACTTCGGGCCGAAGTTCAGGTACGCTGCGACTCAATTACGAACACCTCCGTCGTGGGCTCGGTTTTTCGAGAAACTTGGAGAGGGGTCGTGCGGTACCTTTTTTTTTTTGCCGGAAAAATAAAGGATTCTTCATCCTCGGAGCTTTTCGGCGTTCGTCTCTCGATAACGCGCGAAATTTCATGCGAGATTCTTAGCTGATCGAGGGAGTTTCATTATTTCGATGTTAGAATACAATTTTTACAATTTTTGACCACTTTTACAAATTCTACAATTTTTACGAATTTTTTAAAAAACTATTTTTACGAATTTTTACAAATTCTACAATTTTTGCGATTTTTTAAAACTTTTTTTACAATTTTTTATATTCGAGAGTGCTCACATTTTTACCGAGAAACAAAAGAATTTTTACCGAGAAGAAAAGAAAAGAAACATATTAGGGTGGTCCTTGAATTTAAAATTTTTGATTTTTCTGTGGGCCACTCCGCATTATCGTGAGGTATAAAATAAAAGTGCGATGTGCGAAAGTTCCCCGAAATTGATCGAAAACTTTGTTTGTTTTAATCCTCGGTATCGACCTCTAAGAATGCTTCGATTTCATATGGATTTCGCAGAGTCTTTTCTCATTTGTTATACTTCGAAAGTGCGGAGTGGCTCCAAGGAAATCTCGAATATTTCATTTTGACTTTAAATTTAGATGTTCCGAAGTTTTTAATTTTTTTAAATAGCCGTTAGTGACCTCTAAAAATGCATTAATTTCCGAGATGCCCGCACGTCGCATTTTTATTTTATACCTCACGAATTATCGTAACACGGGGTTACCCCAGAAAATTCAAAAAAATCTCAATTTAAGGCCCACCCTAATATATATATATATTTAAAAAATGAAGGATCCGATGAACTAATCGTAAATGAAATGTTCTCTATTCCAGGCACTGGACGAGCTGGCACGTGCGAAGGAGATGGAATGGAACGAGATCCTGAGTATGAGAAAGTTGAAAGAGGAGGCCTACCTGCGCATAGAGAGGCGGCGGCAGGTGGTCGGTTTCATGGAGAGCAACGGTCAGTTGACCGAGAATCTTCCACCGGCGAGTCTGTCGCTGATACCGGAGTGGGACTCGTCGCCGGCGTCGGTGAACGCGCCGCGTGGTTCGGCGATGGAGTCGGCGGTGTCGCGAGACGCGAAGGACGGCGCGGAGGCGCGTTTGCTCGAGGCTCAGGATTGCCAGCGGGTCGAGGAGAGTGCCCGGGAATTGTCGCCGATAGCGCCGAGACGCGAGAAGACGCAGTCGGTCGCGGTGAAGTCGTCGAACCACGCTCAACGTCGCACGGCCTCGCCCAAGCAAGTCGGCGAGAACGGACGCAAGCAGCAGCAACGCCAGCAACAGCAGCAACAGCAGCAACAACAACATCATCACCAGCAAGTCGAAGCTCAAGCCCTGGACAATCGTCAGATCGGCGAGGGTCGCCAAGGCCCGATCGTCGACGTTAGATCGATTATCGCCGACTACAGACTTCGTCATCCGGAAACTGTGCCGAGGAGGTACGATAAAAAAGAATCGCGCCCACGAGAAATTGCGAATACAGCTACGACGACGACAGCAACGACAACGACAACGGGCTTGATTAATGTTCGCAGGGGTCGAAGAATGAGGAATTCGGTTAACATCGGCCTCGGCGCCGGTGGCGCGATGGTCGAGACCGGACACAACGTGGACTCCAGGCCTTCGAGCACCGACTCCTGCAAGAGCAATACTAATCCATCGGGCGATCCCAACAATTCCATGAGCTTCAAAGACGTTCTCGTACAGTTCGCCAAGCTGAGCCAGCAACAGGGCGAACCGGTGAAGACGCCACAAAATTATCCCGACGTTACGCTCCATCCCGTCGCGCCATCGCCGATCGTACAAAACTCGACGACGAGCCAACAGACCACCGGATCGCTGCTACATGGAATTCTTACGAAATCGCAGTCACCGAGACCGACCACTTTCTCGCCCACCCTCGCCAGACTACTCACCGCACCCGAGCGCGAGAGAAACAGCGCACCGACCGCCACCGTCACACCACAGCAGAACACACAGACTCAACACTTGCTGCAGACCTATCAGGGATCGAATCCCGTGTCCATCAGCGATCTTCTGTCGTCGTCCAAGGTACGGACTTCGAAAGGACCTTCGAGCGTTAAATCGCATCGTTCTTCGGTCTCGGGAAACATCGTTTTTTCTTCTGTTACCATTTTTTTTTCTTTTCATTCTACGCGAATTTTTTTTGAGGATACTTGGATTTTTTTCGTAACCACGTCTTTTAATCATTTCTTTCTGTTAATTCTGTCGTTTTCATTTTGAGAAAAGCGTTTTTCTTGTGTTTCTTTTTCTCACATCTTTTGAGGATACTTAAATTCTTCGTTTTACGGTTGTACGATACGTTGTAAAAACGTTTCGTTCATTTTATAGTTTTCATTTTTATAAAATCGTTCTTCCTCTGTTGCAATTTTTTGTTTTTTATTCTCACAATTTTTTAGGGTACTTGAATTTTTTGTAACTCGGTCGTACGATGTCTTGTAAACATTTTTTGTCCATCGTTTGCGTTTTGAAAAAAAATCGCGATTCATCTGTTTATTATTATCGCATTTTTTTTTGAGAATACTTACATTTTTCGTAACGCGGTCTTTTGATCTTTTTATTTTAAATTATTTTTTTCTTTCTATTTATATATAATTTAAATTGTCGATTCGAGTATTCCGCATCGTCTCAATTTCTCGTCCATCGACTCTGGGAGAACTGTATTTGTAACATTCGATTGTATTTGTTTTACAGGCGAGAACCGAGATAACGATAACACCGGTCGTCAATCCTGTGGTGCCGATTCACACGTCGCACGGCAATAATCTCGTTCACGTGGTAAGCTTCGACCGGTTTATTCTCGGAAAATAATTCTTCGTTGATTTTCGCAATCGCGAATATTTAGTTTCTTCAATGTAAATAATTTTTTATTTTTTTTTTACATTTAATTTAATTTTAATTCCGCAGGACGACGTCGAGGACGACGGAGCCATGATCGACGACTCGCGGTTAAACTCCGGATCCAGGGACAATCGGGACGAGAGGGACAGCCCTCCGCGCTGTCAAGGCTGCCAGGAACGCGCGGCACAGTTCGTCTGTGCCGGCTGCGGCAATCAGTGGTACTGCAGTCGCGATTGTCAGGTGCGTCGATCTTACGAACTCGAACTTCTATCTTCGAACTTCAACCCCGTTACTGACTTCTATTTATTTTTATCCATCGTACTGAAAATACCAGTACATTATCATTTTTTATATTTTAAGAACTTATTTTAAAAAATAAGTAATCTTATTTTTTAATTTATTTGTAATTTATTTATTTTATTGTTTTACTTAAAGAGTCGATGTTACAAGCTCGAATTTCTATCTTCGAGATGCAACCCTGTTACTGACAGTCATTTGTTTTTATCCATCATACGGAAAAATCCTAGTAAACTCCCATTTTTTGCTTGAATAATGTTAATTAAAAACATAAGTGGCAATCTTTTTTTTTAATGCACTTAAAAATTTGTTTATCCAAAAAGTCGATTCGAGCTCGACTTTCCATCTTCGAGATTCAACACTCTCACCGACATTCATTCATTTTCATCCATCGTACCGAAAAATCCAAGAACACGACCATGTTTACTTGAAAAAAAAAAAAAATTGTCGACAGTCGAAAATTAGGAACTATTCATAGAAATTTCCGAGCAAGCCACGCAGTATCGATTTCTGTCTAACGAAACATAAATTGATTATTTAATGTCGTTTGTTATTGCAGGTAGCAGCCTGGGACGAGCACTCGGAGGTCTGTTCCGGTTAGTCGAGCCGCGTACGTGCCGATAATGAGAAGAAAAAGAAACCGGATGCGAAGCGAGTGAAAGTGACGAATCGAAAAATGAATCTAGTCAAAGAGCGAAAGGTCTCGATAGGACTCGGCTCGAGGTGGATCCGCCGAAAACAATGGAGGATTTAATGGTGATCGGGAGAGAAAGAAAAAGCGCATTAAACGACGAGAGAGAATATTTTTCAAGATGACACCGCGATGAACTTTGCGTCGAGATGTATGCCTATAGATATTATAATCGATCGAGCGTGTGTGTGCGATCCACGGATCACAATTTCCTATAGCCCCGTGATTTTTCCCTCATCGATAATTTTAAACGGTAATTTTCCTTCAATGCGGAAAATAATGATTATGCGAGAAATCTTACGATTTTTTTCGCGAGGTTTTGCGATTTGTGAAAACGAAAAAAAAAAATACCTTCTTGATTTTCCTTCATTCCTTTTGTGTCTCTCAACTTTCGCCGCTCGAATGTCTCCGCGTTTGTGTAATCTGTCGATCTATTCCTATTCCATTTTTTTTGTTTATGCGTATTTTTTTTTTTTCATTCTTAATTTTTTTTATATTGACGCGTTTTCTCATCGTATCATCAACGAGACGAGTCAGCCCGGCGAAAGAACTTAACGGCATACACACACACACACATCTGCTATATTTTATACTGTAATTTGTTACCAACTCGTAATATAATAGGATTGACGAAGCGTTTAGCTTTAGATATATATATACATATATATGTATGTGTATATATATATATATAGATTTTTAAGAAGTCTCTTATAATTAATCTCGTTTAAATTTACTGTTTAAACGGCGTTTTTTTTTCTTTTTTTTTCCCTTTCGTTTTTGTAATACTTAGCTTTACACGCGGACGACTATTTGCGTTCTGTCTCGGACTTCATCTGTAGCCCCAAAGTTCCTACAGGTTCTCTGCGATGCGACAGCCACTATATATACATATATATTTTACTTCTCCCATTTAAGAAACAAACCAAAATAAAAAGTTTTTAATCGTAATAAACAGTCTTCACCTTCCTACAATACACTGGAATCGTTTTTTTTTTATTCGGACGTGTTAATTTGAAAGGGTGTGAAGATCTCATCTTTTAAACCGGAACTAACGTCACGCAAAACAATATGAAAAAATTCGTTGTGACTTTACATTCCGGTCGTAAACTAAATTTTCAAACCGGAAGTCACGTTTTTTCGGTACGACGTCACTTCCGGTTGAAAAATGAGATTCACAAACCGGAAGTGACGATTTTCCGGTATGACGTCATTTCCCGTCGAAAACAAAGACTGTCAAACCGGAAGTGACATATTTCCGGCCCAAATACATGTTTTCCAGGTATGAAGTGACGTATTTCTTTTATGAGCTTAATTCCGATCGAAAAACTATAGGATATGAATTTCGTATACATGGTGTTTCTCCAACGTAGACACTTTTTTGCAAAAATGAATTTTGGCTGAAATGGGTTGTTCGCAAATAATACGCTATCCAAGCCGGCGTCATGAGAGGGGGGGGGGGGGGGGGGGAAGGACCTGCGCACTCAACGCGAAAGCTCTGCGCACTTTGGTCTGCGCCGGCAGACATCTTGAAAAAGCTTTTTAAAACAAAGTCGGCCCGTTTCTCGGTGATCTCGACTGTCAGTCAGGTACACAGTGTAAACAGCGATAGCCGATAAACCCAGCAAGATAATCTTCTTCACGATGCCGTACTCCGATTCTGATCGACTGGACTTCACGAATCTCGCTGAATTGGCCGGAATTCACGCAGCGCCAGGATTCTTCAGGTACTTGTGATTCGACTCGTATAACCTCTCAATGTCAAAACATGATTCGAAATTATAATTTTTCATTCCCCCTCCCCAAGAACTTTACGTGAAGTTACAATTTTTTAAGTGAAATTCGAACTTTTCGAATTTTACACTTCCACAACGATGACGATGGAGATATTTTATTTTTAAATTGTTTTTGCAGGATCGTGACTGAGCTTCTGGCGTTGCACGTCTCGCCCGAGGACATTTACAACCTGCTGCGTCAAATCGGTCCTCTTCAGGCGAGAAAGGATCAACAAAGCAGTCGCAACGCGCAGTGACATGTTTTTTTAACGATTTGTTTTTTTTTTCTTTCTTTATTCTACCAAATACATTTGTTTACCTTAATTGAATGTAAATGGTTGTTTCATTGGTTTATTTTTTAATGCGACGTAACAAGATCAAACGTTTTATATTATTATATATTCATCATGCATAACAATGTTCCTTTAGTTTCGCGTGACTTTAGTAATAGTCGTCGCTGTCGCTACTGTCGCCGTTGTAACGCTCGGCACCCGCCTTAGCCCACCTATCTGCCTGCTCGTTGCCGTAATCACCCTGGTGTCCTCTGACATGTATCTGGAAGCATAGAACAAATCGAGAACATCGGATAAATTCAATTTCGGACATAATGAATCTCGTAAAATAACGGGATAAAGATTTTTTTTCATGCTGTTAACCCTTTATAAATCGAATGCCAAAAATACCCCCAACCACACACACACACATACACACGGTTTTTTTTTCCAAGATTATTTTTTCTGCGAGTATTTTTTCCAGGGGATATTTTTTTTTTGGGGGTATTTTTTCCACGGGATATTTTTTTCGGGCGTTTTTCCGCCTACCTTATAATTCACATCGCCCGAAATCGTTCTGAATGGAGGCGTGACTTATTAATTATAAACGTTAAATTTATTACAAAGGATTAAAGGTTAAACCATAATTGTCACGAAGCACCGGGGAAAAAAAATTTGCAAGTAAGGTATTTTTTTTAGACATCGATAAGAAAAATTTCATACGAATCTGTAGTCGTCCAATTGATCGAGAGCATCGACCATATCCTCGAGCTCCGGTCTATTTACGACGGGTCTGCCGCTTGCCGTGTACCAATTGCGCCCCTCCCAAAGCTTGATCCACTTCGTTATACAATCAATAACGAATTTTGAATCGGTATAAATCTCCAACCTCCACTTGCCGGCGTCGCAAGCTTGAAAGCAGGCGCGGGTTACCGCCTGAATCTCGGCGCTGTTACTGGTCACGCGGCCAACAACCGGCTCCGACAGATTCCTATGAAAAATGAGAAAAAAATTATAATTCTGTCACCATGAAAAATTACGACTCGAAATTTCGGGAAGATCCTCGATCGTTATAATTTATCAACGAAAGATGTAACGAAAATAATAATAATAATAATAATAAATCGACCTTGAACAATTCGTATGCGCTTTATTTGAGCGCTAATGCGCCCGATCGATGAAATGAATAAAATAAAGTCTCAAGGTTGCAATTGCTATGTTATAAACACAGAACTTCCAGCGTGTTTATACTCGAAGAAGGCCGGTAAATCCCGGCCGTGGAGGGTCGGGGTTTGAGAGGATTCGACATTTTACGACGCCATTTGCGAGCCATTTGGTTATTGTCGCGACGGCACACGTGGACAAAGTTTTCATTGTTGAAAAAAGAAGCTTAGAGAACGAAAGGCATAAACGGCCCGAAATTTTCAAATCGAAGGAATGGACAGTCTGTTGGGTGCTTTGTATATTTTCACGAAGAGGCGCTTGCATGTGTTTGTCGGACACTGAAGAGGAGTGGAGGGGGGCGAGCCGGAACAAAGACTTGTGGTGTCTTTTATAGCCCTCAGAGAAGAAAGAGTTTTTCTCACTGAACGAATTTTCGATTTTTAACGAACCTCATTTATTATTTCTCGATGATGAAGGATGAATTTTATGAGAAAAGAAAATTATTTGGGCGAGATTATAAGCTACGTATAGCCAAGCATCAATATTATTGTTATAAGTATAAATATTATCAAGTTCAGTGTATGAAAACATCGCGAAGTTGGCATGGCGCGCGTAAACTCGAGAATCTCGTTACCACACACAAACCTTTACATCGTCGACAGTTTATTTTATCTCCGATCGATCGGCGATATCGAAATACATCGCGGCCATAATAACGTTAATAGGAAGATGCGAATGGAAATGCGAGACGACGAAAATGCGAGAACAAACTATGTTCGAGGGGTGATTAATCCAAGCCTGGTTACAATGGTCATCGATGGAAAGAGAAAACACAAAAAATTTACCAGTGATTATTGTCGCCGAAGAATACGCCGATGCCCGCTTTGGCTCCGTAATATCCGTTCATAGAGCACGCCCCGTCCGTCCAAACTTTGACATAGCCGTCCCGCGTTTTGTTCCAGTAAGGCATCTTAACTATTGACAGAAAAACAAAGAAAATATTTCAAAGCGTATTCGATCTAACAAAGAGATGATTTTTTACACGTTTAGCGTCGAAAATGGGAAATATTATTTCTCACCGTTCGGATTCTGTCTTCCGATTGTCTCACACCGGACCACTGCTTCTTTGCTACGAGCGCTGACAAACGTCCAGGTTCGTTGTTGACCGGCAACTGTCTAGGCTCAAGTTTCACTACGTCGAATCTCCAGAGCGTCCTGGACGACCAGTGCTGTCCTCTCCTCCTCTGCCGAACGAAGACTTTCCCCCCCCCCCCCTTTCTCCGCTTCTCTTCCTCTCAGTCGTAGATACGAATGTGACTCGTAGGCGAAATACGATCGGACCTGGGGGAATGTTTGTGCTTACTGTAAATACCGACGACGCCCGACAAACGCCCTTCCAACGTACAAAAGTTGTCGAGTGCCGACCTAGGAGAATTTGTCTGATTTTCACTCGGGGAATATATTTAATTCATCCCGTACAAAACAAACTGAAATTAAATATATTTTTTTGTACTACCATTTTCGTCGCCGTGTCTCCAGATAGTCCGATCGAGGGATCGAGTTTTTAGTAACATTTTAGTACAATGTTCGATCGAATTATTTTTTTGTTCTTTATTTACTCGAGCTCCTTCGGTCGAAATTGTCGGCGGAAAAGCAGCGGTTCGCTTTTCCACGACACAAAGAAAAACATTTAAAAAACTTGATATCCATTGTACGAATTTTCTTCTCTGTAAAACGCGTTCGAGGGCTCGAGTTTTTGCAGCTCGCATCGTTTTAATACAATGTTCGACCGAAATATTTTTTTCTTTTATTTTTTCTTTGTTTCGAACTCCTACGGTTGAAATTGTCGGCAAAGCTAATGCGGGAAAGCAATTATAGAATAAAACAAAAACTTTTTTCGTTTACGAATTTTTGTAGAGTACTATTTTTCCCTCTTTAAACGCCTTCGTTCTACTACACTCTGTACGATTTTCGATCTCTAACGCCCATGTAATATTCCGGTCGTTAAACTCTTTTGCGACGTTTTCAACTTCCCACAATACTTTTCCAGATCAGCAAAGGTGATTAGTAAAATACGAAAAAAAATCTCGGGAAGAAATTCAAATACGCCAAAAGTACGACAAAAATGTTGTACTGTTTGATTGAACGGTTTGAGCGGAAAAAAACTGTTTCGTTGAAAGTACCACAAAAATTTCGTACCGTTTAAGCGAACTGAGTTGAAAAAAAGTATTTCACCGAAACACCTAAAATTAAATACTTACTGTGCCGTAAACATCGCCTCGTAACAACGAAGATGAAAAATGAGTTATTTGCAGGATGGAAGCGGTGCTTGAGTTGCCGAGAGTCGCAGGGACGGGGCGTAGAATTGGTTCACCAAAATATTTTCTTTTTTTTACACTCATCAAATAATCTTTTTCGATGCAAAAATTTATTTACCTTGGACAATCATGAATGATGATGGGCTTTTGGCGTTTTTTGTTTTGTTTTAGTTTTATCACGATCAACGGTAATGTGGCCATAGGTCGACTACTAAAAAGGATATATTAACGATTTATCTTCAGACTGTTACTTCCTGTAGCGCTGAGCGCCCTCTCTCGCCAACCGGTCAGCCTGCTCGTTGCCGTATATGCCCTGATGTCCTCTGACGTGATTCTGCAAGAACAAAATAGCCATACATAATATCTCAACGAAACGGATAATTGTGACCGTGCATTTTTGGCTCGGTGATTTTTTTGGTAGGGTGGCATAGCCGCCGAACGGTTATTCCCCGATGAATATCCCCCGAAAAAAATAATCGTATCTTTGGGATCTAAATGGAAAATATTGGATTGGGAGTAAAATAATTGTCATATTCGTGATCAACGAAAAGAAATAGGAATATAGCCTTGAAATTAAACAAAAAAATCGATTGAACAACGATTTCCGACTTTTTGAGCCACTTTTGAAAAAAATGTCGATTTCCGTGATTTTCAAAGGTCGACATCTCGGCTCCCAATGGAGCTAGGAAAAATTCGGTGTGTCCATCGCGTTCTACGGGAAAAAATACACAAAATAGGGCCGTGTGCAAAGTTTTACAATCGTTTTATCGTCCCGTTCAAGGACGTTGAAAAACGTGAAAAATGGATTGTAAAGGTGAAGCATTGCGATTTTTTATGAAATATTTTTTGTCGGTATGAAATGTTCTTTTCCGTTTCTAAAATTAACTGCGACGTATTCCGAAGTATTTTCGTGCGTTGAACATGAATCTGCTGGCCTTGTTGTGCGTAAGTGCAGCGGGACATTTGTATCTTCGATTTTATGCACTTAACAGTTTGCTGTAATGTGAAATCTCATTTTCGGGATTAAAATCTAAAACATTGGGTTTCGAGCAAAATGAATTCTTGATCGAGGGGCGGCAATATTTCAATAAAGTGACACGCGAATGGGCGGGAGATAAAATGTTGCTCACCCATTGAACCGAGAGAGGTTTTAGAGCGGACTCCATCTCTTCGAGCTCTTGCCGGTTGATCACCGGTTTGTTTGCAGCCGTTGTCCAGCCGCGACGTTTCCATCCAGGCATCCACTGGGTTGCGCTCTTTATCAGAAACTCCGAATCCGTGTTGATACGCATCTTAGTTATGCCGGCTTCGTGAGCCTTCTCGGCGGCTCGAGTCACCGCTTGGATCTCCGCCATGTTGTTCGTCGCGCGTCCGACCACTGGCTCGGATACGTTCCTATAAAAAAAAAACAAAACAAAACAAATCAATAAAAATAACTAATATTACTAGATAAGTCCGACCACTGGCTCGGCTACGTTCCCAATTTCAAAACAAAATAACACAATAAAAATAACTATCATTACTCGGCTCGGATACGAATTTAGTTTTTTTGTAAATAAAATGTTGTTTTACTTTATATAAAATAAAGTAAAAGAATAAAAGTAACTAAGATGACTCGCAACCGTCGACAAAAATCTCGGACTCGTTGGAGCGATCGATGATTGTCGGATGTATGACGGGTGGTCGACAATAAAAAAAAATTAAAATTTAACTGTAATGCATGTGTACTTACAGGGGACTGTCGTCTCCGAAATAGACACCAACGCCGGCCTTGGCGCCGCGATTTCCATTCGATGAACAAGCACCGTCCGTCCACACGTTTACCCAGCCGTCCGGATCCATGTCAAAATGTTTTTTCGACTAATGACAAAACAGAAGTATTTTATAACAAAATTTGTTTCTTAATTTTTTTTAATTACGTTGATACACCAAATTTAGAGATTGTTTGCAGAGATAAAATAATTTCGACTGCGGTTTCAACTTGTCTTCACTTTCGACTGCTGTTTCTTCCACTTATGATAAAGTAAAGATATTTTCATGAGAAAATGTAATTTACATGTAAAAAATCGCGTTGAATTACAAAATTTAGAGATTGATTGCAGAGATAAAATAATTTCGACTGTGGTTTCAACTTGTCTTCACTTTCGACTGCTGTTTCTTTCACTTATGATAAAGTGAAGATATTTTCATGAGAAAATGTACTTTAAATGTAAAAAATCGCGTTGAAATACAAAATTTTGAGACTGATTGTAGAGATAAAATAATTTCGACCGTGTCTTCACCTTGTCTTTACTCTCGACTGTCTTCTTTCGCTTAGCACTGGCGACTGTGGAATTCTCGTTGCTCTCCGGTGACTCCCAGGCCCTTTTGGAAGAGGCTCGACTTCCCATTCCCCCCAGAGGAACGACATGGCTCGGCTTTGGTCTGGAGTAGGAGGTAATGTTGGCCGAGTTGGACAAAGGACTGTTGTTCCTTGAAGGAAAGAAAGAAACGTTCATTATTTTTCCCTCTCTCAGTTCTCGACTACAAAGCACTGAAGAATTTACTGATAAGATCCCTATAAGAAATCGGATCAGGCCAGGCTCATGTTTGTATCGCTTACTGTAAACATTGACCACGACTGTCGATGAAAGCTTGAGCCTCTGCCGATGTGTGAAACTTCTTGAATACGGGACCAGGAAATTTGTTCACCTGGCTCTTGCATTCGTCCCTGAAATTAAAAAAAAATTATATAATAATAAATAGATATTAAAAAAACGATGTTTTGAGCAGACGAAAAAAAAAATCTTTTTGTCATTGCGTAAAAAAAAACATTAAATGAGTGAAATGATCCGTTTGTGAAAGGTAAGATATTGTGGTAATTCTTTCCATGTGTGATAAATCCCGGGTTTTCGTCCTTTGGCGACGGCGTAGTAAAAACTCATTGTGTTTATGTTATTTCTGGCGAAAAGAGACACGAGAGTTTTTACAGATGATAGCATAATTCGAGGGTAGCTCAGATTTGTGGGTAAAAATTATCGAATACATTATTCATCATGCGGCGTTTGTTGAATACTTTGATAATAAGTTAAATTGAATAAACAAAAAGAAACTACAGATCATTTATTTCCACTGCTTTTCGTGTCAACGAAAGCATGCACGCGAGTGCATGCAAGTTTACATGCCGCGTAACTAAAACGAGAAATTCTGCCGGAGATAATAGAGGAATGTTGTCCGTCCTGCGAGTTGCTCGGAGAGCTGGGAGAGGGCCGATTCGTCAATGTTTTTCCCTTCCGCTCTGCGCTATCTGCTCGACGCTCAGAAATTCCCATTCGCACGAGTTTGTCAGCGCCATTCAGCCGGAAACGAAAACTTAAGGGAAAGTGAAACAGCTGTGCGTGCGAGAGAGACAGTTGCAATTTTCAAATTTACTTTATCCAATGGTGCTAATTTTTTTGTGAAAAAAATGAGTTCGGGCCGGTTGCGAAATTACCGTGCGCATCCGGCTCGAATTTGCTTTTTCCTCAAAAAAAATTAACAGCCTTGAGAAAAGTTCATTACAGTGTTCATTACCGACTGCGATATTTCACTTCTTCTTAAGGGCATGTGATACATACGTATAGATGCTCCGATGGTAACAAATCGGTTTCCCTATTTTCTCCGTGATGGTTGATGCTTCGACCAAAATCAAGTTAGGTTTTTGTAGTCAATAGATATAAGTATGAAAACCTAATTTGCTTTTGCTCGTCGTATCAATCGTTTTAGAGAAAACAGCGAAGGCGATTTGTTACCGACTGAGTCTGTACCACATGCCCTTAAGGAGTAGCGCTTCACGCTCGTCAAATGAGTGCCAAATTTAAAACTTTTGGGCATCTGTTGATTATAGTGAATAGTTATTTGTATTATGGCAGATGTTTTTAACATAGAAACACATTCATTGCAGTGGATTCGCAAATATATTATATTATATAAACTTATTATATTAACTGGTTTGTGCTAATTTTCGAAAAGGCACACCTATTTGTTCAGTTTTTTCAAAGAATAGTCCCTGATTTTTACTCGATTTTGATGTATTCCGACTCATTCTCTTCTTTGAAAGATGCTCTACGAATTCACCGTCTAGATATTCGATAGCATTTACCGTTAAAAAATGGCAGACTTTTGTTTATCAATCGTCGAAATTTCTTCATTAACAAATAGCTGTAATTTTTAAACGAAAAAACAAACAAAAACTATTAACATATATCTCCCGAGTTTTTTCTTCCAACAAAAAAACGTACGCGCGAGTTTGCACGCCGGATCGTCGGAACGCGGAATTCTACCGGAGATATAACAGAGGAACGTTGTCCGTCCAGCGAGTTGACCCGAGAGCTGAGAGATGGCCGATTCGTCAAAATATATTACCTTCAATTTCGCGCTGTCTCCCCGACACTCCGAAATTCCCATTCGCACGAGTTTGCCGGCGCCACTGACCCGGAAACAAAAACTTAACATCGCTACCGGAGCATATGTACATTATTACAGTATAGTGTATATTCGCGAATAGAACATTTTTTTTATTTCTATATACCACCTCGCACGAGCGTACGGGCTAACCAGCCGCACGGACGAAAGTTTCGCCCGTGTATATTCGGTGTTTATTCGCAGTACAAACGCGGACGTATATCTCGTGCGAGAGTGGAACATTTTCTTTTTTTTTCTTTTTCACGTGCCAACGAGCGCGAGCACCGCGGTCGGGCACACACAGTGTCTTTCTCTAGAGTTTCTCGTCTTCGCGAGGAACGGTTAGGAGACGGCAGAGCGAACCGCGGAGAGAGACATATATTTTTCGATCGGTTCGTTCGCCGCACAAGCTCGCCACTACGCGCTGCACCACTGTGGAATAAAACCTCGGACTCTTCGCCGTCTGTAGTATTAGAAAAAAAAAGAAGAAAAAAAAAAACAAGAATAAATAAAAAGAGATTTTTTTTTATTCGCGCGATGTCGACGGTGGACGAAGTTTTCGACAGCTGGGAAGAAATGGAGGAGTCCGGGGTAAGTCGGGGACGAAAAAAGAAATGAGAAAAAAAAAAAAACGAATCGTCTCAGCCTCGCTGAGCCTTCGTTCGACGATTAGGCCAAGTGGCGTTAACCTCCAACAGGCCGAGGAATCCTATCAACTGTAATTATAGCGTTGATAAGAAAAAAAAAAAAACGTGCCCTATTATTGTTGTGAAGGCAGAGCTCTAAATATAGAAAAAAAAAAAAATAGATCGCGCGACCTTGCGGGAGCTACGAATTCCGTTGAAACTTATTTTTCTGTTTAACTTTTTTTTCATTTTTTTTTTTTTCATCTGCATTTCAGGCACTGGACAAAAAGCTCAATGCTTTGCAGCTGAACAACATGGAAGCGTTGGACGACAATCAAGGACCAAAGTAGGTGAACATACGCATAAGATAGAAATTAATGTTTTTTGAAATTTTGGAATCCCTGGCGGATGAATCAGCTGGCGAACACATGTTGGCCGCTTGTTTGTTTCGCGAAGACGATTCAGCGAAATTTATTTATTTTTGGAATAAAATTTACATTCTTTGGTACAAAATTTTGGAATACAGTTTACTGCACTTTCACAAGTAATGTTGATTAATTGTGGCATAAATGTATTTCGGTTTAAGATAATACAAATTCAATGTCGCACATTGCTCGGTAGGACACCAAGATTTTGTTCGATCTTGAGTTCAAACTCAAGGTCATAAGCTCAAGTTTGAAAGCAAGATAACGTTTGAGGCTTCAATTTAAAATGAAATTGAAGTTTCCATTGGAGATAAAATTCAAGTTTCAATTTGCGATATGATTCAAGTTTCAATTATTGATAAATCCAATTTTTAATTGGATACAAAATTCATGTTTCAATTTGACAAAATTCAAGTTTTTCAATCAGATAAAAGATTTCCAACATGAAACGAAACTTAGAAAGTTAAGTTGGTTAACGATAAATTGGAGCCAGAAAATGAATTCTAAAAATCTGAATGTACCTGCATAAAAAAATCTGATACCCGCATTTCATTATTATGTCTTCAAAATCTATCGTCGCGGAAAATCTCTCTACCGTCCGACCCTATTTCCTCGTTTAGCCCTACCGTCGACTAACTTTCCATCTCTCGATTTTTTTTTTCGCAGCCTGACGACGGGCAAGGGCACCCCGACGAGAATGATAATCCTCGGGGAGGACGGCGTGCGTTCGCAGTACGTTCCGCCGAGGCCGACGGTGAAGATCCTTAAGCGACCGCAGCGCGACTCGCAGGGCAGCGGCGACGGACCAATGACGAACGGCGACAAGCCGAAGCAGCCAATCAAGTCGCTGAAGCAGCGCGAGCAGGAGTACGCCGAGGCGAGAAAGAGAATACTGGGCGAGGAGAGGAGCCCGGAGGAGCAACTCGCCGCCCAGGAGATCAGCAAGATTCAGCCCAAGCAGGGAAACTCGTTGCCGGGTAATTTTGGATACCTGCCGGGCAACGTCGTGCGAATGCCGATCGGACCGGACGGAACGCGGGGCTTCAACGTGCGGAGGTAGCGCGTAACGCGAGGATCATTCCTCTCTGCCCATCTTAAATCTCTTCGAATTCTCCTCTGAGCTGTGCGCGCGTGGGGTGATGACGGAGAGACGGCTATGAGGCCGAACAGCAGTGAGCAGCTTCATGCTCCCTAAACTATCGGGAGAGGAGAGCAGCGCGAACTTGGAGAAAAAAAAATAACGTCGACAAGAGTCGATCGAGAGGGAAAGAAAAAATAAATGGGGAAAAAAAAAAAAAAATTACAGAAAAAAGTCGCCTGCCTCCTGTCGGCCGAGTACTGACCGTTGAACTTAACGACAAACATCACAATTTCCAACGACTAAAGAGAAGAGCAAAAAATACGAAGCGCCTCGTCGAGAGGCCTCGTGCGTTGGATCGCGGACACGAAAGAGCCATCGTTCACCGTGACACTGTTCATTGCCAATCTACTTTTTTTTTCGTATCTTTATCTCGATTGATCGGTTTTATTTTCGTCTTTTTTTTTTCTTCTTCTTTCTTCCTTTACTTTGTGATACGTCGAATCAGAGTCAGTAAATAATAATTGATAGATGAATATAACTTATAAAGAATTAAACAAAAAACAAAACAAATTGATAACAGTCGTCTCTCTCTCAAGTGTAACTTCGAGTAAAACAAATGGTTTCTTTTTTTTATATATAATAAATCATATTTGTAAATATATATTGTTGCTCCGAGCCATTGGAGAGCGTCCGTCGAGCGCGGATATTTCTTGTATTATATTGTAATAATAATGATAATGATGATAATAAAAAAAAAAAACTTTGAAAAATCATCACTGATCGACGACAGAGTTCGATCGATGGTTTGCTCTGCGCTTTACACGACAACAGGAATTTTTATTTGAGCCCCGCTTTTTTCGAGGCACGAGAACAGTTTTCGAACACACTTGCGCGCATGCGCGTTGGTCGATCGCGTTGCCGACAATACACGATCGCTGAGATCGCAAAGTAGAAAAAAATTAAGGCCGTACAAATCTAAAAAATATAAAATAGCCGATAAACTAAAAATTAACTTATCGCTTTCGTCGATCCTGGAATTGTACGGGAAGTAGGGAGAAACAATAACAGCTGAGAGTTCGATAAACGCGAGGGTAGGGATTAAAAAATAATGGTCTTAGAATCGTGTGCAAGGTAGAAAAAAATTAAGGCCGTAGAAATCTTCGTACGCAATTTGATAAATTGAAAATGTCACAAAATCGAGACCCCTTGACCTGTTCTTACCAAATTCGAAATATAATAGCGAAAATGGTTTGATATGTTTTTCAACTTCTGCATAAAGTTTCAGCCCGATAACCAAAAAGTTGCTAAAGCTATCGAGTGCGAACACGCTTTTTTAGAACATTCTAAAATCTGATAAAATCCGAAGGGTTGTTTCAATTATTGCGTGAATTGTAACAAACAGCAATATTTTGAAATAATTTCAAGAATATTTTCAATGTTTCAAAATTTTTTTGTTTGAAACCTTTTATAAATATTTCCTTGCTATGTGGACAATCTGCATGCGCGCCAAATTTCGACCCGATTGATAAAACCGTTCTCGGCTTACAAATTGAACTTTACAGGCCACACACACACAGACACATCCATCCAGATTGTTTTTTAACTGCAATTTTTCCTCATTTCGGAACATTCGAACATAAATGAAAATATCTAAAAAAAAAAAAAAGAAAGAAATTCACGAACATGAGGAAGCAAAAGCAAACAAGTTTATCGGCTTCATTGTTCCTCGAATCGAGCGCGAAGTAAGAGAGACGAGAATAAAAGTTCAGAGTTCGATAAACGCGAGATTGGCAGCGGCGGCGGGAGAGGAGGGGGGTAAAAAATAGGGGTTGCTGCTTTCGCCCGCGACTCGCAACGGCGAGCGTGAGGCGCGAGCTGCAAAAACCATGAATGAATGAAGGGAGATGGAGACACGGTTACGTAGCTCCCCTCCCGGATGGAGCGCACAGTGGTTACCGCGAGGAGGTATGGCGCATGTCGATCCCGTATTCTGTTATCGGCACACGCCAGACGCGACGTCGCACGACGTACGGGAGGAAACGGGCGATAATAAAAGGAGGCTGTTTATTGTCACGAAACCGTCGAAATGGCCGGATCGACGGTTCCCAACGAATTCTTGCCGCAAGTTCGATGAAGCGCTGAAGTAACAATTACGAGAGTACAATTTCAAGAATCATTAATATATTATATATATATATATATTTATATATATATATATATAGACAACGTAGAAAAAAATAAGAATACACAAAAAAAGGCCGGTCGATGATCGTTCAGTCGAGTCGTGAAAGGAACGACAATATTATGGCAGAGTCGTCGGGTCCGATACTTCACGTAATCGTCGTCGGTTTTCACCACAAAAAGGGCTGCCAGGTGGGTTAAGGACGACCTCGACCGTCTCTTTTTTTTTCGCCGCGAACAATGACTCGAATCTCGCGTATCGATTTTTTCTTTTTTTTTTTTCATGGACTTTTTTTATTAATTGGATATTTTTGTTGTTTTCGAGTAGGTGGAGTACTCGTTTCCCCCGCTGGTACGGGACGCTCCGAACGAGTGTCCTCTGGGTTGGAAGTACTTGCCGACTTTGGCGCTGCCCGACGGCTCGCACAACTTCGACGAAGACACCGTTTACTTTCATCTGCCGAGTCTCAGCGACCCTAAGAAAACTGTCTACGGAATTTCGTGCTTCAGACAGATACCGGTCGAGGTATTCGCTTACACTTTTCCAATTCGCTGTTCACTCATTCAAACCAATTGATTGATTGATTGATTGATTGATGTATTTATTTATTTATTCATTTATTTATTGGTAGACGGGAATTTGTTTTTATTAATATCGATTGATATTTATTCACGGATTGCTCCTTTTTACAGCTCAAAAAAATAATACATTCAGTTGTTTTCCAACGAGCGTCCAGTCGCACGCATCTTCTTCTGGCTTTGTAACATGTATAAAATTAATTTTATAATAAAAGATAATATTAAATCGGTTTAGTTTTACACTTTTAATTTTACTTTTTAATAACATGATAAATATTTGTTGTTTTTTAAATAAAGAAAGAAACAGGAGAATCAATGGTTCACACTTTGTGCGTTAAGAGAATATTTATTGAAAGTAGCGAACGCTAAACCGTTGACTAGCAGATTACTTGAAGCAAAGAATTTGGTTTAAAGCCATTGTGTTGACGTTCTGAACAGTTGGCTTGATTGGCGATATGATAATTTTTTTTGTTGGGATTTGCAGAAACTTAAAAATCTTACGTCGGACATCACCAGAGGAACGGTGCAGAAGTCCGTGTGCGTCCTCAGCACGCTGCCCCTCTACGGGCACATTCAAGTAAAAATGGCACTCATAACTCACGCCTACTTCGAGGAGGGGGACTTCAGCAAGGTTTCGCTGCTCGAGGACACCTATCGTCATCTCAACGCTTGCATGAGCACCGAGAGTCAGATTCCACCTCAAGTCTTCGTCGGTCAGTCAGTCCGGAGGCTTCGATTCGTTTTTCGCTCGTAATTTTTTCCGAGAAGTGTTCGCCGGCTGTGCGAGCTGCACAGTTAAAAAATTATCGATCGCGAGACGAATTCTCGTCGTTTTAAAACTTTCTACGGAACGGTCCAAATATTATATTTAATTTACTTTGACATTGTTTTAACTTCTTATCAAAGTACAAAATTTTCGGTCGCGCGCTCATCGAAGAGCCGCGAGACAAATTTTCGTCCTTTTACAATTTTCTACGGAAAATTTTAAAAAAAAATGTATTTTACTTTTACATTATTTTAACTTTTTATCGATCAACGTTTTTTCGAAAACGCGGAAGAAAATTAATGACAATACAGAAATTAATGAGTTACATACGCGAAACGGATAAATTTCATTCGTTCTGATATTTCCGGACAGTTGGAAAATAGACTTTGTCGTTGACGGTGAATTATCGTCGTCGGGACGGAGATCGAAATTTCGGAGTGAAATCGAAGCAACATTTTTAGCGAATCTCCGCGCACGATTAAAATAACATAATCCTATCGATATATTTTTGTTTGCAGGACTGTCGGCGAGGGATTTCATACTCCAGTTTCGTCACAAGGCTCTCCTTCTCTTCAAGCTACTGTTGCTCGAGAAGAGAGTCGTGTTCTACCAATCCCCCGTGCAACCGCTCTGCGTTGCGATTCTCACTCTTCTGTCGCTGCATCCGGGGATGATCGAGAGCGGCCTGCGAGAAGCCGCCTGCGTCAAGTACGTCCACAAGTTATAAAATTGAAAAACCTGTAATGAAAATGTGATAAAATTAGCGATCGATTGCTCATCGAACTGTGTGCAAAAATGGTTATTTATTTTATTTATTTTATTGGTCTTATTTATTTTATTTATTTGTAATAATAATAATTTTTTTTTATCGTTAGACCATCGAGGCCGATGTCGCCGATACCGAATTTCGACGAGGACGTGATCGAATCGTCCGATTACAACGATTCGAATATCTCGCGCGATTCAGCGCCGGCGACGCCGGAGCGTCGCCAGCGTCGGGACGATGACGAGGTCGTCGCGAGCGATCGTGCCAACGAAAATGTTTGTCTCAACGACAATAAAACGATCGAAACGATGGAGGGCAAGTGCATGGACGACTTGACGAATTTGATGAGGAAAAACAACAACGAGGAGGAGACCGTCGAGAGAAAAGTCATCGTCGTCGACACGGGCGAGGAACGCACGACGAACACGCTCGATCCTCTGGACACGACGAGAGCGAAATATTCGTCGGAGACGAGGGACAACGTGCACAGAGTGCAGAGCGGCAACGCCATTAATTTAGGGATGGGCGACGTTGTCGTGGAGAACGTTTTGCCTCGGGACACGAGCAGTGACGCCCTCTCCGAGGCTCGGGTCACATCGAACATGATGCAAATCGCTCACGTCGATCCCGAACAGTGCGGTCTGCCACTTAAGCTCTTCTCGAAGGTGAGGTTTTTTTATTTTTATTTTTTTTTTAATTGATTTTACAGATTATTCGGCACTGAATAATTATCGGTTGAATTTTTTTCGAAGGGTTATCTCTGCTTGCCATATTTATCGCTGCCATACCTCGACCTCCTGGGCGACGTCAACGTGAGCGGCTACATCGTCGGCGCGACGAACGTGCTTTTCAAACAGAAGAAACAACTGATAGACGTTTTGATAGAGGTAAAAAAAAACTGTTCGATGGATCGTCGTCGAATTTTTATGACAAGTTTGTATGGTGGACAACTATTACTGAGAATTTTTTAAAATTTTTGCGGACCTTCGTTTAACAAACAAAAAAAAAAATGATTATTCGTCTTGAAGAAAAAAAAAACCGTTTGACGAGTCATCGCCTAATTTTTATAATAAGTTTGTCAGCTCGATAACAATTGCTGATAAGGTTTTCAAATTTTTTCGCACCTTCAATCTAGAGAAAAATAATTATTGACCGTCTTAAAAAAAAAACCGGTAATTATCAATTTTCTGGATATTTTAACGGGTTTGATTTTTAGGTGGAGAGCGCGAGAATCGAGGCGAACGATCCGGAGCTTCGACGGCAGTTGCATCTGACGACGGAGGATCTCAGATTCGCCGATTACGTCGTGAGACACGTCGCCGAGCCGCGGAAGGACGTGTTTCTCGACGGCGTCGGCTGGGAGGGCGGCGACGAGTGGATACGAACGCAGTTCCGCGTTTACTTGCTCAGCCTCCTGAGAACGTCGATGCAGCAGGACAGCCGGCAGACCGACCACTTCAACGGCGCTTTCGTCGCCGCTTGGCGATGCACGAACAATTACGATGCTTGGTGCAGCTCCAAGAAAAATGATATCAACAGCGTCGAGCCTGGTCATCCGTTCGCCGGACAGCTCTCCGTTCAGGACATGAAACTTCGACTCTCGCAGTAAGAAATCTCGCAGTTACGGTAAAGGCTTAAGCTAGTCTTTGCGAATAGTGTTCACTTCGCATAAGTTTTAAAGAAACAAGAGGGAATTGTAAACACTTCTCGATGGTATAAAAATCTGAAAGAAATCAAGGATATTAGAGGTGCTGAAAAGTATAATTTTTCATAATAATAATTCCAAAATGTTATTAACAAATTGATGAAAGATAAAATTGTTCGACAAATCTCTCGGAAACCTAACTTTTTTTTATGAAAGTGATTCGTTCATTTTTCTGAACACGTACGAATTTTTTTAGATTTTTAAATTCACTCTGTGACTTTCTACACGTTTTTACCATATTAAAAGAAAAATTCAAAGTGAATTTAAAAATCTGAAAAAATGCATACGTATTCAGAAAAGTGAACGAAGCATTTCCATTTTTTAAAAAGTTAGGTTTCCGGGAGATTTGTTGAACAATTTTATCATCAATTTGTTAATAACATTTTGGAATTATTATTATGTAAAATTAATATTTTCAGCACCTTTAATATGCTCGCTTTTTTCAGATTTTTATACCATCCAGAAGTGTTTGCAATTCCCTCTCATTTCTCTGTAACTTATGCGAAGTCAACACTATTCGCAAGGACTACCTTAATGACTTGCGCCACAGTAAATGGCTTAAAATGCATGCATATCTCGCGATTTTTTTTTCCGGGTAAATCTACGCCTTGTCGATTTATTTTTTTTTATGGTGAAACGTGAATATATTTTTTTTTTAATTTAGGGATTTTTTCATTCAATTTTATTGTTATTATGTATTTTTTTTATTGGTAGGCGTAAACAATTTTTTTTTTTTCAAGTTGCTTTGCGGTGTTCCTGATTTCAACTTGTCATTTTAGCAGAAACAAAAGTTTTAATTATTTCTTAACAGATGACAAAAAACGCGGTCCTTGTCGAGTGAAAACAAAAATGGTCAAAATAAAGACTCTGTTGAAGTATATCGGTACGAATTTTCGTAAAAATCCACCAAGCCATTTTTGAGATATCAGGAACACCGATCTTGAAAATCACGTTTTGAGAAAAGCGCGTTCGAAGTTCGAGCGCTTCATCACTTTCCACATAACGGTCTCCGACTTTCGTATCGTGTTGAATTTCGACATACAAATTTAACAGAATATTCTTGACACTATAAACTATTAGAGAAAAAAAAACAACATTTTACCACACGTAAATTCCCAGCCAAAAGTGAGATTCAGTGAGAATTTCAACACTTCCTAAGGGTATTTTTCCAATTTTTCGCACATCGCGAAGTACTGAAATTTTTGTCGAATTAAACTTTTGGTCGTGAATGCATGTGTGATGCATCCTTAAACGATAATATTAATTATCGCGAACTAAAAAACACAAAAAAAAACTTTACGACCTGGCAAAATTTTATTTTAGTACAATGCAGAATACCGAGAGCGGAAGGAAGATAAACCAGGCGATGGCGACGACCGGGCGTGCGGTCGCGACGACGGGAAAAGCTGTCGGTAAGTTCTGCAGATAAAAAAAAATAATTAACACTTAATGCCATTGAAAAGAAACCCGTTATAAAAAAAAAAATCTTGAAGGCGGCGCGATCTCTCAAGCGAGGGGCGCCTTCTCGAACTGGTGGAGCACCCTGACGACGATTCAGCCGCTCGACGTCGAGGTGAGAGGCGACCTTCCGGGCGACGAAATTCAAAAAATGGAAGACGAGCCTGGACTGGAAAAAATCGACGTTATCGCGACCGATCTCAAGCCTCCGACGGTCAGCAGTACTGCGGACAGCACCGTCGCCCCCGCCGACTAGCGATCGTCGCACACGATTTTCTTTTGTACAGACGAGCAGAACGTTTTATGCCTCGACAAAGCTTTCAGCATCCTTTCGTAATACGTAGATCTCGAAACTTTTTTTTTATCGCGTCATTATTTATTGTCGATCATAGTCGCAGGATAGATTTGTTTATAGTTATTTATCGGATGTGTAAATTTGTTGATTTCGTAAAAAAAAAAAAAGAAAAAAAAATATAAGGTCCTAAAATCGTAAGGTCTATCTGGACATAAAACTTAAGTTCGAAGTTGGATTCAAACTTCGCTCGATTTTGGTACTGAAGCTTGAACCCGACCCCGATTCGCTATGCAATGTGTGACGACTTTAGTCATTTATAATAACTCGTGAGCTTGAATTTGAACTCGAGCTCGGGCCCGAAAAATTCGAGCCCGAAGTGACGATGAGTTTCTGCAGGAATCTTCGTTTGTTTTTGTTTTCATTGTTTTTTTTAAATTCATTTATTATTATAGTCATTTGTTATTATAAAGAAACGCTCATTTATCGATGCCATCGCGCGACACATGTATTATATTTTTTTATTCATGGGCTAGCCCACGTCGCCCGTGAACGTGATATATTTTATTTCCATGGGTAAAAACATTTAATAAGTAAATAGTTCATAAGAGTTCAACTCAATCGCCCATAACGCCCCTCTAAAAAAAAAAATCGATAGTGTACGAATTAACTTGAACTGATCTGTAAAACTCGAAAACGTAGATTTTTAACGAGATTTCACCGTATCCGAGACGTAAAAGCTCCGTATTATGATGAAAAAAGTAAATAAATGTTAGATCTATGAAAAAAAAAAAATGTTGCGCAACTTTACTGTCACGATTGTGTGGTATGCTTCGATTTTATCGATGTCAACTTTTTGGACAATTTTCATGAAGCGAAATCTCGAAAAAAAAAAATTAATTTCGAATCATACACAAATTTTTTGTTTTTTATAAACAGCTACAAAAAGAGCTTTAAATAATTAATATCGGATCTGCATTATGAATTGTACTTCGTGAAAACTGGACAAAAATTAATCCCATCTGTCTCCTTCAAAAACCTACTTTGCAAAAATAAACAAACAATACTTTCTTTCGGAACATCCGAAAGAAAAATTGATTTCGAATCGTACACACTTTATTTTCCGCAAACGAGCGGCCCCGCGAACGAAACGAGCTTTAAATAATTAAAATCGGATCTGCCTTACGGATTGCGCTTCGTCAAACCTGGACAAAAATAAATCCCGTCTCCTTCATTATCCGATCAAATATCCTTTCCCACTCACCGGCAAACACGCGATAAAACAATCTACTTGGCAAAAAAATAAATAAACAAACAATTATTTGTTTATTTATTTTTATTGTTATCTCACAGCTAGACAAATATTTCATAAAGCATTAAAAGATTAATCTTCGTATGTTAAATCCCTGCCAGTTCTGCAACTTCCGGAAGTAATAAATTCCAAAGTCTAAGGCACGTTTACACGCGTTCGATGTTCTTCCGGTAGCGCGGGATAGTTTGCTAATCTCGGTTTGCAATTGCAGCGACCTCAGTTCGCGGTCTCTGCTTCCGCTTCTCTCTGCCTTACCGGATAAAAAGAGCATGAATCTCAAAGTTTGAATAACAAAAACAAAAACATCGCAACGCCAAGGGCCCGGGCAGTCGGAAATGCGGCTGTCGCACGACGAAGTCGCACGACGAAGAAGAAAATTGGATCTTTTTTTTTTCAAAGACTTTCCATAGGATTGGACATGCAGTTGATCGTCCCCGGTGTCACGCGGAGGTGTTGCAGTGCGCCCAGCGGTTACGCCTCCCACTCGGATCGCAGAGTACTACAATACGCGTCTCCTCTCTCGATACCTCCGGTATCGTAGCAAATCAGGCCCGCAACGAGCCCGTACTCGATCCAAATAACACGATGCACACTCGTTCGAGCTCCGTCTGCGTAGTGTGTCGGAGAGTCCGAGCCCCATTACCTATATAGTACGACTGCTAGTATCGTAAAGAAGAGTCACATTCGCGCAGCGAACCTCCTCGATTGGTTGTCGCAAGTGGCGGTGTATCGGCCGGGTGAGAACGAAATAATAATAATAAAAAAGAACAAAAAATAAAATAAAATAAAGAAACAAAAACATCGATAAAAAATCGTCAAAACCGAGACCGCAGAAAAATGTCTCTCCGCAACGTGTCGTGAAAAGACAACCTCGAGAAAAAAAAAACAACTACGAGCTATAGAAAAAAAAAGAAAAATTGTCGAATCGAAAAAGGCGTTCAGTAAGTTCAAGAGAGAGTACAACGTCGGTGATCGCGCTTACGCGACGCGCACCTCCCTGGTGTCTCCTCGTCGTCTCCTCTTCGCCTCCGATTCCCCCCCCCCCTTCCCCCCTCCGACGGTTCGGAACACTTCACACACACACACACGCGCGCGCATTGTGTCCCGAAGTCTCTCTCATTCGCATCGCTTCGCGTTCCTCCTCGCCATGCAGCATGAAACGCGAGCCGTTTCGCCGGTAACACTCGGCCGTCAGCGGCCATCTTCCAGATCACAATTTTTTCTCTAGTCTCTTGTAAATCTCTCCGTGTAAGAGAAACAAACGAAAATAACGACAAACGTTGAACGGACGAAATCTAATGAGAAGAATCCAAAGTTCGAGGAAGCTGTGAACAGAAAAAAAAATAAACAAATTATAAAAAAAAAAAATAATAATATCCATATAGATACAAAAATAAAAGCCCGAGTGCGCGCTGCTCGTGACTCGTACGGGAGATACACAAAACACGCGTGCTCGCACACAGTGTCTCGCGTTTATCTCTCGTGAATCAAAACTATTTGCGGTACATTAATCGTGTGCGAGTGCGCGCGGCGTGTTCGACGTTGGGAACAGAGAGAAAAAAAGAGAGGAATAAAAAAAACAGAGAGAGTAGAGGCGGTTCGTGCAGAGGGGGAGAGAGGGGAAGAGATCGTAGAGTTTAGAGTGCACGAAGTTTAGTGCTCGAGGAAATTCCGTGTGCACGGGTGTAGAGAGCGTCGCTTGTCGCGCATCTGCGGCGAATTGTGTGTATCACAGCGGTGAACGAAACTACGGAGAGCCGAGGGGAGAGAGAGAGACGCGGCCCGCGAGTTTGCAAGGTGAGAAGGACAGTCGACGTCGGGACGTTGAGAGGAACAAAAAAAAATTCGTCGAGCCGAAAGCGAGGCGGAAAGCTCCGTGGAAATGACGAAAAGCTCGGCAAAGAATTCGCTCCCGAGCCGCCGAGAGTGAAGATCGTCGGAAAGTTCGCGCTGCGGGCTTCGACAGGGATTAACCTCTTTGCGGAACGGTGCGGGAGAGAGCCGGAATGACACAGCGCGGATAAAGGAGACGAGGAAAATTTTCGGAGACGAAACGGATAATACGCTACATGGTTTAGCCGAGATCCACCGACCCCGCTTGTCGTCGCCGCCACCGACAATCTCCTATATATATATATATATATTGTACACACACACACACACATATATATATATATATATATACAGACTATATATATGTATATATATATACAGACTATATGTCTATAGAGATATATAACTATACGCGTTTTCTCGTCTCTCTGCGCCCGTTCGTGGTTCCACGAGAGTCAAGTGTTCCGAGCTCGAAGTTGGACGACGCATCGGATATCTCTGTGTGTGCGTGTCGCGTGTGTTTCGTCGTAAGGAGAGACGGCGAGAGGCGCGGGACTGTCTCTCTCTGGAGAGAGGAAGAAACTAAAAACAGGGAGGATATAACTAAGACTTCAAAAAAAAAAGTGTCAAGGATTGTTTAAGAATTAATTGAAGAGAAAAGACTGAGAAGATCGTAATAATTCGCATAAGAAGAGTGGTCGAAGACGGAGTTTTCGAGCGAAAAAGCCTAAATGAGCGACATGTCAGAATCGGCGAATCGTCAAACTATCGGCGAAAGATTCCCGTCCAGGCTGCGGATTGAGACGACTACGGACCTTCCGTAACCGCCCGAAAAAATCGACCTATCGATTCTCTCCGCTCTCTCTCTCTCTCTCGCCCTCTCTCTCCCTCCACCCAGTCCTCTCTCTCGCTCTCTCCCGATTCACACACACGCGCGCGTATCTAAACCCAGGAGGAACACGCTAATGGTGGCACATTATTCGTGCATCGTACTACGGGGTAACCTCAAAACAAAAAAATTACGCCGACAGTCCGCCGGAGGCGAATATCGCGAGTGTGCTCGGTCGCTGATTTATAGTTTTTTTTTTCGTCACTTTCGTTCCTCGACGCTGTCGTTGGTTCACGACGGGAGGAAAATTTTATCGGGATCGAAATTTGTTTTAGAGTCAAAGTGCGCGGGCGAGGGTACGCTGGGAATCGACGGAATGTAGACTAACGGGAGAACAACAGGTACAACCGAAGTTTTCGATCGGCAACAAAATTTTCAACTTTTTTTTTTTTCTTTATTTATTCTTGAAAAAATTTCGCTTTTGTCTAGTCTTTTTTTTGTGTTGGATTTTCGAGTCGAGAGGAAAGAACTGTGTTCCAGGAATACGATTATTGATATATATACATATATATTTATTTTCTAATTTTTTTCGTTTCAAAAATTTAATTTTCTTGTCATTTTTGTTTCTTTGGTGAATCAAGTGGAGACGAAAAACTATGATGAATGAGATTTTTTTACACACATATATATATGTATAAATATATGTTTCTTGTTAGTGTTTCCTTTCGTTAAAAAATTTCATTTTTTCTAGTGACATTTGTCGTTTCCTTTTTTTGTTTTTCTTTTTCATTCTTTGAGTCGAGACGAAAGAACTTTTTTCGATGAATGAGACTTATTATATACATATATATATATATGTATATATCTATTTTTTTTGGGAATTTTGTTGGATCGACCGGTGTATTGATTCTGGGTGTTGCGATCTGTTTTCCAGAGTGCGAAGGAGCGAAGAGCAGCCCGACAGTGCGCCGAGTGAGAGTCGTCGTGGGTCTCAGTTTTTTTTTGTTTTGTTTAAATTAAAATCGATAGACGAATGATGTACGCGAAGTACGGCGGGAGGGAAACTGCGAGTGCGTTCAAGATGTACTCATTCGGGAAGGAGATCCGTGTTGTGATATAATATAGATCGGACGAGGGGCGAAAGGATATCTGTGTGGTTTTTTAATCCAAAAGAAAAACGACAGCGAGAGAAACATAAAAGTTAAAAAAAAAAACAGTGCCAACATTGCAGATGGATAAACAGGGATGACTGATAACTGCTGGAATTCAGGTGGAGGTACGTATACAGATAATTGTTGCTCATCCTCGCATTATTACCAGCGCCGGCGAGCTCTGATCTTTGTCAAATTGGAACTGCTCGTAACTCGAATTTTTTTTCGAGCAGTAAAAAGTAAAAACAATCGACCAACCGTTTATTGTTCTGGAGATGAGTGCTTATGGTCCAGGCTAAATTTATCGCTCGATTTATCTTTAGACCCTCAATCGCCGAATTGACGAAAGACAAATCAGAGAGAGAAAAACTTAAAACGGCCAATGGGCGTTTTGGTCGTTATAAAAAATACGAGAAATACTAAAGGCTAAAAAAAAGATAAACATGACGATAAATCTATCGGATTTATTGAGAGACACGGGAGGAACGAAGCATGAGCCTTTTTCGTGTTTCGCTTTTTAGGGACCTAAAAAAAATGATAATAATGATGAGCGTTTTTCGATGCGAAAATTGGACGAACGAATTGATCGATTACTCGAGTTCGATCCGCTGTTTAGAGAAATAAAGACATGAAAGTAAATAAATAAATGATACTAAGTATCGAGGCAGTCAGTTAGGGTTCTCGTAAACCGGAAGTGAAAATTCGCTATCAAGATGGCGCCACGCTGGCATCCTTGAAAGAGGAGGAGGCGGAGGATCGGGACTCCCTGCTGCTGCGTGCTGCTGCGGTTGCTTCTGATTCTGCTTCGACGGCGTGTGTAGCACCGCAATCCGTTACGAGGATTATCTCACTGCCGGCCATTGATGACCGCCTATCTAAATAATTTCGAATGATTTTCCGGGCCTCTTCGACAGACCTCGACGATCCTCCACTCCGTGAAAACCCGCTATAAACGAACCCGATTAAATCACCCAATACAACCGCGCAACGTTTTTATTTCACGGTCCAGAAAATAACTATCATCGCGAGAAAAAAAAAACATCAAAATTCAGAGAACTTTCTTTTTCTCGCTGACATTTTTTATACCGGTTCAAAGATAACCGACCAGTCTTTCCATTGAATATTTATCCGATCGAGTTTACAGGAAACTCATTAGAATTACTAAGCTTTATGCTTTATGCATTACATTACAAAATATATAATGTTATATTTCTTTACAAAAGGCTTCTTTCCGTTGATAAATAAATAAGTAAGTTCATATCCAATTTATAGATCCAAAAAAGTTATAATATGCTGATTAATATGTAACATATTATAGGCAATATTATATTTCTTTGCAAAAGGGCTTTCTTCCGTTCGTGAATATCTAAATTATTAATAAAATACAAAATATTTCGATCCAATTTTATAATTCGTGCACGGGGCTACATAAAAACAAACATGATAGAAAAATGTTTCGAGAAATATGTTTTAGGATAAATTTCTCGGCCATTTTACCAGCGGACGGTACAACGCGGAGAGGGTAAATATTATGTTTGCCTTGCAGTTTTGGTTCGTACGACTCGAGTCGCTGCGAGGAGCCTAAGCTCGGTGGAAGGTGGCCAGGGTTGTTCTCGCGGTGCGATAGGGCCAGGGTACATCGCGTGTCTACGTGCATTTACCTCCGGCCGAAGGGAAGAGCACTAAGACCCGTAGTAAGCCGCGAAGAGGCGTAAGCGGAATGAGAGGGAGAAGGTAGCGAATAGAGCGAGCGCCCAAAGCCACCAAGCGGCGGGTGTCGACACTCGACGGGTCAGTCTCAGCATCTCGGTGTTCTCTCCTCTTATTCCATTCTCCCTCTATTTTTCTTTTTTGCTTCTTCCAATCCACTCTTCTTCTCGCGAGATTCGCGAAACCTCTTCTTCTTCTTCTCGCAGAAAACTTTCCCGTGCGAATTAAGTTGAGAGACGCTGACTTATTCTCGTTCATTCGTTTACCTTCTTCTCGTTACAATTTCGCGCACACCCTCGTCACGTGGGAGGCTCGTTCAATCGAGCGGAACGGAACGTGGCGCTTCGATGCAATTTCGTGTAAATCCTTCGATCGACCCACGAGCTTCTTATTATTATTTTTTTTTAATATCAATTTCACAATTTTCCTTCGGGAAAAAAAAATGTTGGTAATCTAAAAAATATATTCTTTCGTTATCGCAGCACTTCGGTGCAATTTCGCGAATCTTTCGATCGACGAGCAAAGTACGTAAAAAATCGTTATACTTTTAAAAATACCAAATTGTTGGTAATTAAAAAAAATGTAATTACCTACATTTTTTTAAATTAGTGGCGCTTTGATCCAATTTCATAAGCCCTTCGATCGCCCCGCAAGCTTCGCACAAAAGCCTCATATTTTCAAAAATAAAAGTATCGCTATCTCATTTGCGAAAAAGTTTTTGGGAATTCCACTGTTAATTTTTTAAACATTTTTTTTTTTAATTTCAAAGAGGTTCAGCACGATTTCCCGATTCGTTTCGAACTCTCGCTGGACCACTTGATTCTCCGACTCCCCTCGGTAGCAAGGAGCACCCTCAAGGATACCAGGCGAGACTCCCTTCCCCCCCCCCCCCCCCCCCCTTCCTCGCTATAGTACTATATATAAGTATATCCCGGGCTATGCACATACATACATCCATATACGTACATATACATTTATATATGTACACTATATACTTTATGTATATATATACATGTATATATATATATATATTTATACGTACGTATGCTTAGAGAACAGCAACGAGTATGCCACACCACACAACGCCGCATCCGGTTCGTGTATTGATTTCCGAGTTAAACGTATGACAAAGGTCAAAGGGTTGCGCCCGAGCGATGTTGCAAGACGACAGGTGTAGCGGGTTTTGCCTCGTTTTGTTTAATAGTTTCGATGACTTTGTCGAATTTTTTGTCCTCGATATTTAGTTTCAATAATTGCTGGCTTGCGTCATTCGAGTTTGTAGATTTTTTACATCGCATTATAATCAGCGACTTCGCGAGATAGCGATAAAACGATATTGTGGATAAATGGAGATTGTTTTGTTATTCCATATACGGCGTTGACCGCTTTTTACTTCTTCCATATTCATTTTCGTACACTTTCGCTTATAAACTATCCGATCTTGAGCTTAGACTATTACACTGTGTAGTGAAACGAAACTGTAGTTTCCTTATTCGTTGAACCGACCGGTTTGCGTCGATCACGAGTTTATAATAAATTAAAAAATATCGGTTATTAAAATAAACATTGGATTTTTATTACTCGACAGTCCATTCCGATAATTGCCGGCTCACGTTATGCGGGATTGTAGAATTTTTTGCGGCACCATTATTATATCAGCGACATCGCGATATAGCTATAAAACTAAGTTGTTAACATTCAATTTTTACTTCTCGATATTTCGTTCGAATAATGGCTGGCTCACGTTAAACGAATTTATGGAATTTTTCTTGCCGACTATAATCAGCGACATCGTGATTTAGCGATAAGACGAATTTGTAATTTCCTTATTCGTTGAGTCGACCAGTTTGCATCGATCAATATAGTCATCGGGATAAATTATAACACATCGCTGTCTCCCGTTTTCTAAATAGACATTGGATTTTTATTTCTCCATATTTCGGTAAAGTAATTGCTGGCTTACGTTACACGGATTTGTAGAATTTTTTTGCAGAATATTATTATATCAGTTAAATCGTCAGATAGCGATGAAACGAAATTTTGAACATCGAATTTTTATTTCCCGATATTTCGATCCAATAATTGCTGGCTTAAGTTAATATGAATTTGTAGAATTTTTTGGCGGACTATAATCAGCGACATCGTGAGATAGCGATACAATGAAGTTGCAAACATTGATCGCCGATCGAATAATCGATCATGCGCTGATCATTCCGAATAACACGCGGTGTAAAAAAACATTCGAACATCTAACAAATATTTCCTGCACACAAGAAACCACTATCTTTTTTGTTTGTTAATAAACAACAATTCTTAACAAAAATGATTATTCTTAAAAAATAAAAATTTTAATTAAAAAGAAAAAAAAAAATCGTTGAATTAGCAAGAAAAAAATGTTGCGAGTCAAAAATAGTTTTGTTAAACGGGCGAGCGAGTATTGAAATAAAATTTGCAATTAAATTTGCTCGAACTATGTTTCGACATTCCTCGTCCGTTGATTCGAGCAGTTTCCATCGATCAACATACTCTTCAGGATAAATTATAATACATTGATCTCTCTCGATTATTGAAATAAAATTTGCAATTAAATCCGCTCGAAGTTACGTTACGACATTCCTTATTCGTTGATTCGTCGAGTTTGCATCGATCAATATACTCCTCGGGATTAATTACAATAAATACATCGCCATCTCTCGATTTACCTTTAAGGATGCATCGCACGTACATTCCCAACCAAAAGTTTGATTCGATAAAATTTTCAGTACTTCGCGATATGCCAAAAACCTGAAAAAAAAAAATCAGCCGTATTATCGATGTCGAGACCTTTGATTTTGCACAATAATAATGCCAAAAAGTTATTAACAAATGATTTTTTAAATAAATTTTTTTAAACAAATTAGAAAATCTTTTATTTACTCATTTTAAATGAATTCCTTCATTTTGTAGAATTCGTATGAATTTTTTCAGAAATTTCTTACATTTCAATTTTTTTTTGTTTTTCACAAATTTGAAAAATCGATATGGAGACACGAATTTCGGATATATTTCCGTATCATGATTCCACAGCACGCACGAAAAGTTTCGAGGCCATTGCGCCGATAGTTCCGTAAGTTATGACCTTAAAAAAAAATTTCAAAAACGAAAAATTCAGAAATGTTATGAAAATTCTGAAAAAATTCATGTGACTTTTAGAAAGTCAACGAATTCATTTGAAAAGCGGAAAATAAGGTTTTCCGATTATTTGTTGAAAAATGTTTATTAGCAACTTGTTAATAACATTTCGACATTATACCATTAGGATGTGTTCAAATTCTCACTGAATCTCACTTTTGGTCGGGAATGTACGTGCGAAGGATCCTTAAGGTAGTTCTTGCGAATAGTGTTGACTTCGAATAAGTTTCAGAATAATGAGAGGGAATTGTAATAAGAATTTTTATACCATCTGGAAGTGTTTGCAATCCCCTCTCAATTCTCTGAAACTTATGCGAAGTCAACACTATTCGCAGGACTACCTTAATTAACTCGCACGCCAATTACCTTCCAATTTTTATTACTACACATCGTTTAAATTTTCTTAAAAAAAAAAAATAACGAAATAAAAAAAAATACAAAAAAATGGACTAAAGTTCTCTTGGCTGGCACGACGTCCTATCGATTTTCGACCTGAGCGGTGGGAAACCCCTTTCGGGGTTTCGGGCGTAGGGCGTGGGGGGGGGGGGGGGGGGGGGGCGGTAGTCAAAGTAAAACATTTTTTTTCCATCCATCCATCGAGCCAAACCCACAGTCCCCATACTCCCCTTTAAATATCCGTTGTATTCTCCAAGTTGCCGAATAAATCCGAGTCGATGGAATATCTGGGCTTGAACGTTTGTGACTTGTTTTACAGGCGCTGGCGTCAAGATGGAGCACTTTCAGGCCACCCTGGACCCCAGGAAGCAGGAGTTACTGGAAGCCCGCTTTCTCGGAGCGAGGGTGAGCTAGCTCTTATCCTTGAATCTTCTTATCATTTCTTATCATCATCATCATTTTTTTAAATTATTATTACTACGATATCGAGAAAAAAAATAAATTAATATTCAATTCCCTTGGACTTTAGTCGTCGATAATGTCTCGCTCCGTCGGTAAAAATATCGCTGCGTAAACGCAGAAAAAAAAGACCCATAAATCTAAATGTACGTAACGCAACGTCGGTCTATCAGTTCGTTAACTCGAACAGAGGCGAAGGAATGACTTTCACCGGTTCTGAGGCTACGCGAGCATAAGTTACGGCAATTCGCCCGCTCCATCGTGTGTATAACAGAAAACACACGGTGAATCAAACCGGAAGAGAGCAAAGCGAGGCGGAGAGTCCAGTGGTAACTGGTAGATCTGTTACCGTGTGGTGCAACCGTACACTGGCCGGCGAAGCGGGGTCGTTGCCACCCGCGCTCCGCTCCGTCGGCTATTCGGCTCACCGGTCGCTTCTTCGGGTCATTCACGAGAGAAAAAAAAAATAAAGTAAAAAAAAAACGTTCTTAGACTGTATTAATATGATAATTTGGACGCTCGAGGACGATGGAACGATTTCGCGAGACATTGCGGAGAGAAGTATCGAGCATGGCCGCACCGAACGCTGCAGTCGCGATTGAGCGTTTAGAGGTTAGTTAACGAACTTCCGGCCCTACTCGATATCGCGACGTATATAACGCAAAAAGGTGCCTATAGGTAGACGGAGCTCTCGGCGAGTCGCAGTCGGTGCCGAAGGGGATGCGCGCCTACCGCGCGTGAGATAAAACGATCCTCTTGCGGAACGGAGGAACTGTGGCGCTCGCGCGACCTCGTCCAGTGGCTCTCAGCGTTCTTAGGGGGCTCTCTTGGGGCGGGGTGGGGGCGGGGGGGGGGGGGGACTTCTCTACTGCTCTATCCGAGGGTCATCGGTCAGTGAGCCAGAGCCAGCGAGGCACAGTCTATATACATACCACGGTACTAAAAGTAGACGAGAAGGAATTATAACAGAGGTTGAATCTCTTTATACAGGGTGTCGCAAAGTTAACCCATCGATATCGACGTATCTGGTTCATGGTTAAAAAAGAATGAGCGACGAGAAAAATTGAAAATTATCGAAGCGTCGAAATATCCCAGGAGTTTGTAGTTTCTTCGAGGCAGGAGAGCAGTCGAGGCGGCTCGAGCCACGGCCGGACGCTCGGCAGATGGCGCGCGCGTCGCGGCGGTCCCATTGGCTGCCTCGTTGCTTCCCTCGCACTCCCGATGACCCTTTGGTGTGGAAAATAAACATTTCGAGGAAAAAGTTTCTTCGTCCTTTTTTCGACGCGAATAGATGAGCTTTCTTCGGCGTTTTTTCCTTATCTACATGACACAGCGTGCGCACGGTCGTTTTTTGGTCAAAATTCGTATCAGAAAAGGACCGTGCGCGTGCGCAGTCGCGGCATAACAACGAAAAAGGTGAATCGAGAGCACGTTAGATCTCGATTTTTTTTGGTTTTTTGTAAAGTAGATTTTTGTTTTTTAAGACCGCCGTGTACATGTATTTGTCAGCGATAGGTAAATTCTCAATTGCCGTTGGACAGGAGTGCCGTATCGAGAGAGATAGAGGTGTGGTCGATGATCGAGGTTGTCGTCGTCGTCGACGTCGACGTCGTTGAGTCGAGCAGAGTTGATACCCCGTCGGTGGTGCTGCTGTCCCGATGTGTCGAACGGTGACTGGGTGGCGAGGCACCGGGGCACTCGCCGTCACGTGCTCTCCACCCGAGCGAGAGCCAGCGGCAAAGAGAGAATCGTGCCGGCGCGAGAGGGGGGGGGGACGGAGAGAAGAACCTGGAGCGGCGCGCACTCGCTACCGGCGCCCCGCGACGCTCCAACGATTCCCGTCCTTCGCGTCCGATCGGTTTATCCTTCTTTCCTTCCGGAGGCGCGCGCGTTACGACACGCCGTATTTTATACTCTGCACTCGAATTTTACAACTTTCGAATTAAGATTATGGCCAAATAAACAAAGGCCGAAATCTTTACCAAAGTTTCGAGATGAAATGTTACTAAAGATATAATTATCTACGGATCCTCCACAGAGAAACACATCCGATTTCCTAAATCATTGCCATGCATTGACTTTTTCAATTTTATTTCTTTTGATTTTTCTCTTTTGATGAAAAGTTCGTTTGTCACGAGATTTTCTCGAAATAGATCGAAATTCGATATCTACGTAGCTGGACTCTTATTCGTGCCGTGATTGGTCGGAGTTTGATGGCCCAGTCCGAACCGGATAAACGTTAAGACGTACCGTGATTTCCTTAATTCATCCGTTACATTCGAGATACATTGTAAAGAACAACTTCAGAATAATTCTCTGTAACGTCGCTTCAGGTTTAAAATGTTCAGTTTTCATCCGGAAGTTACGTCATGAGGGACAACGTCACTTTCGGTTGAGAACTGAGATTTTCGAACGAAAGTGACATCGTAAGGAAAAACATCACTTCGGGTAAAAAACCGAGATTTCCAAACAGGAAGTGAAGTTTTCCCGTATGACGTCACTTCCTGTCAAAAACGGAGAAATTGAAACCTGGAAGTGACGTTTTGCCGTACGACGCCACTTCCGGTCAAAAACGGAAATATAGAAACCGGCAGTCGCGAACTGTGTCGTAGTGGAAATACGAAAGTGATGAAATAGGCTAAAATCCATCCATTTTTAATTTTCGGTGGTCCGATGAGTCATGCCGTGACTCACGTTTCGAGCACAATTCAGATTCGCCCCGTGCGGTTTACTCTCGACAAAGAGTCCCCCGCGACTGAAGCATCGGATCGAAGAATCGAATAATTATCCGTACGATCTAACACGATGAACGGTGAGATTATTGAAATAATGTGGCGACATTCAGAATTAGCAGGAACATATTCGAGACTCGGCGTTAACGACGACAGCACTGCCGATCTCGTTTGTTCCGTCTTCCGAGAAACGGAGACCTCGGCTCTTCGCTCTCCTCCGTCGTTCCATCGATCGAACAGAGTGGTCCCTTACAGCGAGTATCTCTCCGAGTTTCGTTCTCTCCCGTCTCTCTCCGTCGGATACTCTCTCACAGACATTTACCTGTGTGTATTCGCGCGTCTGTGTATACGCGTTGGCCCAACTACGTACTCTGTACTCTATCTCCTTCCGGCTTCTCGCCGAGACTCTCCGCAGTCACCATTTTACTTACAAACGCGCCCGGTAAGTGCGAGCGAGAACGTACGACTACGCTAGGCATCTACTAGATGCAAGCAGCGATTCGATACGCCCTCGTAGTCCCGTATATTTCTCCCTCTGCCTTTCGAGTCTCTCTCTCTATTCTCTCCGTGTTTAATGTTTGTGTGTGTGTGTGTATGTGTATATATATTGTGTGTCTCTCCGTTGGATAGTCTCTCGCGTGCTTGGCTTCGTATCGATCCTCAACTCTCTCGCAAAGGCTTTAATGGCCAGCACCAGCACGACCAGGTATCCTACGACGAATTTCCCATATCCTAAAAGTACGTGCCGTTTCCTCGAGGACGTATCGCTCGCGAATCCAACTATACATATTTGCAACATCCAAACGCACGCTTCTACCGAGAAGAGTTCGTGCCTCAAAAAATCAACATCGGAACTTCATCTCTTTTTTTATTTTTTATTACTGAGGTATTTATTGATTTTTATTCTTCATTGTCGAGGTGAGAAGATTTATTATTGAGGTATTATTGCGGCTGGAAACCTGAGGCAGCAGTCCCAGTCCCGGACGTGTATCTATTCGAGGAACTCCTAGGATTCTGTTCACTCGTGAAAGTACATACTTGAAACATCCAAACACACGTTTCGACCGAGAAGACTTCGTGCCTCAAAAAATCAACAATACTTGATCATTATTTTTTAAATTTTTATTATTGAGGTAAAAGTACCTCAATTTAACTGGAACTTAAAGCAGCAGTTTCAGTCCCCGGACATGCATGCAAAATCGTATTTACGTCTCTCCTGAACGCGCGGTTTGTCCGGTAACTGGGACATGTTCGATCATTGGGACTTTTACATTATAGACGCTGTATTAAAATATGTATATCTATATATGTCTTTTTTTTCGCCTTGTGTCAGTCTGGCGCTCGGCCATCCTCGCTGTATCAAATCGATGCATGGCGTTTCCGATCTACTTGCAATTGGGCTGTGCTTGGGCCATTTTATTCAAATAAAAATAAACAAAATAAATAAAACATCGTCGATGAAGAAAAAGCATCGATTCCGCTCGCAAAGAGAGTTTCAATCGTCGACCGTCCTAATTGCCGCCTCACTCGTCGACGAACGAACATTTTTGAGGTTCTTCGTAGCAAAATCGATACGCCGGGATCCGAGCAACGTGTTTGCTCGGGTGCCATGCCGACCCGGCTGGTAGCGCACAGCAGCCATAACCTCCGGAAGGAAAATCCGCCCGGTCCATGTGATACGCGTGCACTTGAATGAAAGAACTTCCTAGATTAAATAACAATATCGCGATTCTTTCTCGACGGTCTGAGCCACACACATATACATATATATGTAGATATAGGGGAGAGCGGGGCAAAATGGGACAGTGGGGCAAACCCAATTTCCAAATAATTTTTGGATGACCCATTTTGCCCCATCGACACATCCGGATCGTCTGCCCCGTTTGGCCCCGCTCATATACATATACATGTACATATACATATACATATAGGGGAGAGCGGGGCAAAATGGGACAGTGGGGGCAAAATCTAATTTTCCAATAATTTTAGGATGCCACTATCCCATTTTGCCCCGCTCTCATCTGCATATACATACAAAAAAAACTTAGCGTTATGTTCGAAAGAGCGAAGCCCGATCGCGTCGCATTAGTGTCTTTGCGCATTTAAGCGACCGGCCAGTGGCAGTCATTGATCGCTGAACGTACTCTCTTCCTTACCTCCCGCCTTCCCATCCCCGTCCATCTCGTTCCCTCGCGCGTCCAACAGTAGAAATTTCCGCTGGTGTAGACCCTCTCTTGCCTCGGCGAGTTTCATAGTTCGTACTCGTTCTCGGCAGCCTATATACGCTACTATAGTATGCACCGAATAGAACGAGGCGGCGTGGCGAGCGGCCCGCCGGGGCGGGGGAGGGGGGGGGGGGGGATGACGGTGGTGGCTGGCAACGCTGGGCCTGCGGTGAGCTCGTCGGCTCTCCCATCGTCGTCCTCGTCCTCGTCGTCGGTTCAATCCACTCCAGGCTCGCGGAGCCTCTCTCGCCTTTTCCGCCCTTTTTCGTCGCCCTTTCCTACGTCTATATATCTCATTTGCTCTTTTCCCCTCGTCGAGGAGGGGGGATTCCTTCCTTCCTTTCTTCCTTTTCGCGCTGAACCCCCCCCCCCCCCCCCCCCCCGCTCTTCGCTTCGTCCCTCGCAGCCGCCGCCATACCGTCGAGTCTCACACCCCCGCGTCCGCAGTGCAGCAAAATATCCGGGTAACCAACTATGCTCATCTCTCTTCTGTAGCCGATACGGAATAGCGCGGGTCTAAAAAAAAAAAACACTCCACAGATGCCGGCTCAACGGCGGGAGGAGCGAGCCTGGGCTCTCTTCGGGAAGAGTCGGAAAAATAAACTTGGTCTGGGGAAAAGTAAATTGTCGCCGAAGCTTCTGTAATGAATAAATAAAAAGTCGATAGAAGGAAGGTTTAAAAAAAGAATGGAGAAAGTTTTGAAAAAAAGTAAACGTTAATACAATAATTAAGGCATTTTCATTCGCATTATTAATTTTTTTTTTTTATAGAAGTCGCTGGAAGTTTGGCCAGAGAACACTTTGAATTGGTCAGGGAAAAAGTCAGGGAATTACAAAATTGGTCAGAGAAAAGTAAATTGTCGCTGCATCTTCTATAAGTAAATAGAAAGTATACAAAACGAAGGGTTGAAAAAAAAAAAATTGAGAAAATGAAAATAAGAAAAATATTAAACAATATAATAATTGGTCTGGGAAATTTTGTTATTGTTCAGGGAAAAGTCGGGAATTTTTTTCCGGGGGAAAAACGGCCACCATGTTTGGGCCATTCGGCCGATGGGACAGTCGACGGAAATTAAAAATAGGGAGACAGAGGAGGAGGAATGCAGAGGTCAGCGGTGAAAATTGATCGGGGAAAACGATGGGTAGTCGTTGAAGAGACTCGCGGAGTCGTTGCGGGTTCTCGTACTCCGCATGGCGGTGGTTACCGAGCACCTCGAGAGGGTTGCGCGACAGCGTAATGTCGGTTAAACGGGCTGCCGGCCGAGGCAGTAACCAAACGCAGCGCACGCGAGAGACGGGGCTACAGTAGAGACTCCCGACGTGCACCGTTCTCGCCGACGCACTCGGAAGGCGCGTCGTTTCGACGACCAAAAATGTCCTGCTCGAGTCCGGCCTCAAACTTAAATGAAACTCGGTACGGAATATTTTTTTTTTTGAAACTTTAACTCGATGCGAAAAAAAAATTGCAAGGTGAGCCTTCGTAGTTCTTTTTTTGTCGAGCGTGCAACGGCACGAAGGATTTCTCTGTCGATGTGGAACAAGAGAAGCCCGAGATATCGATACTTTTTTGCCTCGGCTTAACTTTTGTTTTTTTTTTAGTCACTTAAATTTTTTTTTTATTTTTTACGTGACTAAATATCACAAAAGTGTTTCTTATGAATAAGTCGAATTATGCGGCTGGGAATATTTTTCAAATCGATGCGAATAAAAAAATTGCAAGGTGACCCTTCGTAGTTTTTTTTTTTTTTTTTATGAGCGTGCAACGGCACAACTTTTTTTTCGATGTGTAACGAGAGAAGCCCAAGATATCGATACTTTTTTGCTTCAGCTTTACTCTTGCTTTTTTTTCAGTCTCTTTTTTTTTTACTTTAGAAATATCCGAAAAGTATTTCTTTCGAATTTGGTAGACATTGATTTCGGCAAATCGACTGACCAGCCTCGACTATGAAGGACCGACGATGACCCTTCATAGTTTCTTTATCATCAAGCGTGCAACGGCACGACGAAGGATTTCCGTTTCGCTCTAGAAGAAGACAAGCCCGATATATCGCTACTTTCGTTCCACCTTTGCTCTTGACTTTTCTCCGTCAATCGTTTGTTTTTAATTGAGAAATATCTCATAAATATTTCGTCCGTATTCGCTGCACATTGATTTGGGCGAATCGGCCGATCGGCGCGGCGCAAGGACCTGCGTTAGTTCGAGAGTTCGCCGCCGGCGCGCGGCGCGCACTACCGAGAGTTTGAACTGTAACGGACGAGATTTCTATTTATACACCGCGTGCCGCACGGCTCGAGCGCGGTCGCTACTACTTTGTTACTATACCACCTACTCCCCGCGCTCCACGCGCTTATTGTACAGGCGCTGTTGGCAATCGTCGACGTATCGTCGCCTTCGTGAACGCGAGAAAACTCGATACACAGAAAACGCGCGCGCTCCGCCTCGGCCATCAGGCGTTGTCTCGTGTTTGCCCCGAACTCCGGGAGAGCGCCGAGAGGCTTGCGGATAGATCGTGGATTTTGCGAACACGCGCTGCGGCGAACGCCTTCTAGCGTTGCGATACCGAGAACGTTGTACCGGCGACCCGAGGCGCGGAGAAGCCTTCATTGTTCGAATAAAATAAAAAACAAAAATAAAAACTTGTGGAAGAGCTTCGAGATTAATTCGTCGGTGAAGGCGATTCGGGCCGATCGCGCGTTGACTCGCATCACTCGAGGCGCTTCGGGTCGGTAAAGTAGTGATTACAATTAATTTGTCGTTTACGAAGAAAATTCAAAGAGTCAATGCGTGGCTATGATGTAGGAAACCGGATGTGCTTTTAGGATGGAAAAAAATTGATTGGAATTAATTGGATTAATTAAACGGAGAGAAATTAATTAGCGGGCTTAATTCGATTGTTGATTAATATTAAGGCGGACTTAGATAGAGAGAAATTCTCGGAATTTGAACGACTGCTTCAGGTAACAATTGGGGTCATCGGTACTCATTGATAATTAAATTCTCACATGGAACGGAAACAATAACTTAATTTTTTTTTTTTTTACCTTCTACCCGACTTCGGATAAAATACCGAGCGGGAAATAAAAGCAATCTCTGGTTCGTTTTGAACGATGAATCCATCATCAATGCTCAGTGCTTCTAAAAATATGTTTTTTAAAATTTTACTCATAACAATTAGTGTCATCAGAACTCATTGATAATTTACGGCTCGTAATGGAACGGAAATAGTGACCTAATTTTGTTGTTCTTTAAATTCCTGCCCGATTCGTCGTTTAAATTATCGAACCGGAAGTAAAAGCAGTGTCGGGTTCGTTCTGTGCGGTAAATAAATCCTTGATGCTCGCTGCTTCAGAAAATGTTAGTCTTTCCTTAATTTTACTAATAACAATTAGTATCATCGGCACTCATCGATAATTAACTTTTCCCAATGGCACGAAAATAATAACGTAAATTTCTTCATTTATTTCCTATCCGATTTTTCGTTTCAAATATCGAGCATGAACCGACAAATAAATCCTAAAGGCAGTACTCGCGGATAGTCTGACCGGGAGTTCAGAGTGAATTGAGAGAAGAATTGCGAACACTTCTCGATGGAATAAAAATCGGAAATTCGCAAAATCGGAAGGTGCTGAAAAGATTCATTTTGCATAATTATAATTCCATAAAGTTATCAACAAATTAATGAAAAAAAAAAATAGTTCAACAAATTTTCCGGAAACCTAACTTTTTCAGCATCTTCAATCTTCAATCTTTTCAGCATCTTTAATACGCTTGATTTTTTTTCTGATTTTTGTACCTTCGAGAAGTGTTTGCAATTCCCTCTCATTTCTCTGAAACTTATGCGAAGTGAACACTATTCGCAAGTACAAGCTTAATGCTCGCTGCTTCCAAAAATCGACCCCCCCCCCTTTCTACTTTACGAACATCTCTCATCATTTTCCATTTACATCTCACAACTCTCGACGGACACTTGTACGACCAATCGCTTTCTCTACCGCTCGTTCTCTCTCTCTCTCTCTATCTTTTGCACTATGGGAATTTATAAAACATTTTCCAGGGTGGTCAGAACAATGCGTCGAGCAAAAGTGCGGTCGTCGCGACGGCGGCAACGGCGACAGCAGCGGCGGCGATTGTTAACAACGCTGCAGCGCCTCCTCAGTCCGCCTCGATCCCAAATGCCGCGGCGGTCAGGTGTGGGCAGCCAACGGCCCTCGGAATAGACTGGACACGCCGTGAAAATGCGCCCTCACGTGACCAGCGCAACTCATCCTCCAGCACGGCCTCCACTAACGTACAGGGACAGCTCTCTTCTCAGGTACAAGTCTTGAAAAAAACACGCACACAAAAATTCTTACAAAAAAAAAAATCTTTCGTTTCCATCGAAGTTTCAAGGCAGTCCTTGCGAATGGTGTTCACTTCGCATAAGTTTCAGAGAAATGAGAGGGAAAACACTTCTCGATGGTACAGAAATCTGAAAAAAAATCAAGCATATCAGAGATGCCTAAAACATTAGTTTTACATAATAATAATTTCAAAATGTTATTAACAAATTGACGATAAGTAAAATTGTTCAACAAATCTTCCGGAAACCTAACTTTTTTTTTTTATGAAAGTGATTCGTTTATTTTTCTGAATACGTATGAATTTTTTCAGATTTTTTTTACTCACTTTCAATCTTGTGACTTTCTACACGTTTTTGGCATATAAAAAATTCAAAGTGAATTTAAAAATCTACAAAAATTCATACGTATTCAGAAAAGAGAACGAATCGTTTTCATTTTTAAAAAAAGTTAGGTTTCCGGGAGATTTGGTGAACAATTTTATTTTTCATCAATTTGTTAACAACATTTTGGAATTATTATTATGCTAAATTAATCTTCTCAGCAACTTTAATATGCTTGATTTTTTCAGATTTTTATACCGTCCAGAAGTGTTTGCAATTCCCTCTCATTTCTCTGAAACTTATACGAAGTCAACACTATTCGCAGGGACTACCTTAAGAACGAGCTTCGCTGCTCCGTTGAAAAATCCGCCCTTCGCCGATATAGAGGAACGGAAAATTCGATACAGTGGCGCCGATCCTTTTTTTACGAGTCTTAAAAAAAAAAAAAACTTCTTTTAAACAAACCTAAAAAAAAACATCATTAAAAAAGAGTTTGTTTCCATCGAGGGTTTAAGAACGAGCTGTGCTCCTCGGTTGAAAACCCGCCCTAAGCCCTTCGCCGCTATAGACGAACGGAAACTTCGATGAATTGGCTCCCAAACGTTTTTTTTTACGCCAAACAGGGACAGCTCTCTTCTCAGGTACAAGTCTTAAAAAAACAAAAGAAAGCTTCTTAAAAAAAAAAAGAAACACAAAACTTCTTTAAAAAAAAAGTTTGTTTCCATCGAGGGTTTGAGAAACAAGCTTCGCTACTCCGTTGAAAACCCGCCCTAAGCCCTTCGCCGCTATGGACGAACGGAAAATTCGATACATTGGCGCCGAAGCGTTTTTTTTTCTCTGTCCCTTTCGCCTATGGAAACCTCTCCCCTCCCTCCCCTGCCCCCTCGACGAGACTTTTCTATTATGCAATAGTAGACGGACTGCACACGATATAGACCATTATACAAGTTAGCTCGCGCCTGTGCGCGAGCTCTCAGCTCTGAACACAAAAATTCTTTTCAAACAAATTAAAAAAAAAAACGTTCGTTTCCATCGAGGCTTTAAGAACGAGCTCGCTCCTTCGTTGAAAACCCGCCCCAAGCTCTCCGTCGCTATACACGATCGAAAAATTCCATAAATTATAAATCCAAAAATTCAAAAAAAAGAAGAAAAAAAAACATGTTCGTTTCCATCATGTCTTTAACAACGAGCTCCGCTTCTCTGTTGAAAACCCGCCCTAAGCCCTTCGCCGCTGCGGACGAACGGAAAATTCGATAAATTGGCGCCAAAGCCTTCTTTTCTCTCTTCATCCCTTTCACCTATGGAACTCCCCCCCCCCCCCCCCCCCCCCTCTCCTTTGACGAAACTTTTCTGTTATGCAATAGTACACGGACTGCACACCGTATAGACTATTATACTATTAGCTCGCGCGTGTATGCGAGCTCTGAGCTGTGTCTTGCGGGATATCGATTGCCACTCTGAACGCTCACCGTCTCACTCTCTCGCTCTCTCCGTCGCCGCTCGTGTGTTCCGTCGCGTTCCCTCCCTCCCCGTTAACGCTCCGCTCGACCATGTTGTATAACTCGATACAACGGTCTCACCAGTCGAGATACAGGCTCGTAAGGACATCGAAGGAACGAGAGCTGTTGTATATGGAAACATCCGGAGGACGATGAAGAAAAAAAATTTGAGGTGATTTCATCGACGGAGCTTTGTTTCTTTTTTTTTTTTTTTTTTTTTTTTTTTTTTTCTTAGTTTTTTCCGACAAAGTTTCGCGAGAGAAATTTCGTCGTCCCGTTGTCGAGAATCTCTCGGGCTTGCCAACTCGAGACAAGAAAATATCACCGTGCGCGAACGCGGAACGGTAACAAAAAAATTCTTCAATCGGCTGTTTTTACAATTAGTCTCGGAAATGTTTACTCTCCGAAGCTCGCAACCGGTCAGCCCATTGCAACTAATCTTACCGCATTAAAATTTGCAATTTTTTTCACACACGTATATATATATATATATATATATATATATATATATATATATATATATATATATATATATATATATATATATATATAATAAGTAATGTTAAATAAATAACCCGCAAAAATGGACGACTGGCTCGGTGCTTAAGGACGACAAAAACAGAGATGGACAAAAAATAAGTGAGGACTAGTAATTACGCAATCAACCGAGCCGACCCGCTATAAGGCAGTAGCTTTGAGAAGCGGGGGACGATAACGATAAAAAAATATATATATAATAATAATTTAAAAGAAAAAAAAAAAAAAAAAAAAAATACAAGACTGTACAACTGCAGTATATCGATTATTGGTTTAAGGCGAACGTTCTCAGCATTAGAGACCTCGTTATGAAGCGAAACCTTTTTTTATGTCGTCTATTTTTTTCGCTTCTAAAAGCTTGAATAAAATAAAATTTTTACATACATATAAAGGTAAAAAAAATCGCAAGTTAATAAGTAAAAAATATTTGTTAAAAAATTTATAATTTATATATGCATATAATATCACGAGATAATTGTCGCGGCCGTACGGGAATATTGGGTGAGAAGGTGGCGGCTAAGTGGCGCCGCCGAACGCTACGTTGCATAAACTACAAATGTACGAAGGAGCCCAGCTCCACCTGTCGACTTTATTTACTCCGACGTGCCTGCGAGGGCCAAGCAGCAGTCGAGGATGCCGTTGCAGGGCGGGAGGGGTGGGAGGGGGGGGGGGGGGGGGGTCGTCCGGGGAGTATAGAGAAGCGTGGAGGCGCTCGGGCAATCGTCGACGCGTACTCTTCTACGCCCGCGCCCGAACCGATTGGACAAAAGCGATTTTCCATCCAACCAGACGAATCCGAAATGCCCTCGCGAATCCGAGGGCCCCGATGGACGAGTTTTCTCACCGTCTCGGAGAGCCGCTGTACTCGGAGTTCATCGGCACTCCGGTCCACGGAAACCCGGAGAGGGCTTTTCCCGAACTCGAGAGCCGGACTCGTAAATTCGTATCGTACTTTTGAGATAAGGAAAAAAAAAAAAAAAAAAATTAAAATAATGAAGTGTTTTCTAGATGTCGAAAAAGTAGGTCAATGCCAGCGAAGCGCACTCGTCAGCGGCTTTGTACGCATTTTCAATTATTTGCACACACACATATGTGTGTGTATGTATGTATATGTTCTCTGAGAATTCCGAGTAATAGAATGTATCCCGACGTGAAATCACACCGCCCCGTCGAGCTAGACGAGAAACCGGCGTACTAAAATGGAAATGAAAGTTGTCCGGTAATGGAGTGAACGGCGACGAAATCTCTGCGAATATAACGCCGCGCCGAGTTGACAAATAGGATCGCATTGTATCACGCGGACCGAGAACGATTGACATTGCGAACGGCGAGAGATCGTAAAAGATTTTTTTTCTAACGATTATTTATTATTTATTAAATTAGGGGCTGGGCGCAATTATAAGGATAGGAAAGCCAATCGCCCGATGAAGAATGTGAGAGAGTAATCCATCGCTTATAAATTGCACAATTTTGTGCCATAAAATTATTTCATATTAACTTTATTTTATTTGCGCATACGGGCAAAGCCCTTTTTGCAGAAAATGTACAGCGGTGAGTGAGAGTGAGGTGTTGCGATGATAATTACGGTATGTAATTATCATTGTACATA